>JARHVA010005428.1:1155000-1170000 GCA_037957365.1 Torreya grandis
TACAAAAGATTCAAAAAATTAAAAAATATCATTTTTTTAGCATATTCCTAGTTTTGCTATTTATTATACATATAATTTTTCTCCATGTTAGTAAATCACATATTAGTATTTATTATACACATATATTTCACACTTCATTTGAGAATTATACAAGAATACCTAGATACATGATTATGCACATATAGATGCTTGACCTTCCCTCCACTCACGTCCTAAGTATGTTGGGGAAACATGCCTATTTTATAATGATACAACTATGTTATATTATTATATGATAATATTGTATTATCATGTTTGGGCTTATAAACTTAAACACATTTGTTTCATAGTGTGCCTAGTATGCTTTGTAGTTAACATTGCTTGTAAACACATATGTTTATAAAATAGTATGATATGTTCATGTTGTTTGCTTATGTTTGTCCTAATTTTCCATATTTTCACTTTATTGAGGTGTGTTTCCTTGATTTATATTGTTTTGAATTTTAATTTTTATTTGAACATTTGAATATGATCCGTTTATTATGGACCTTGTGTCTTTGTTTAAATTTTTGGATAGTTGAATATGCCATTATTTATTGTATGAAAACATTTGAATATGTCATTCTATGTTTTTTGTACATTTTAATAAGTCATTTCAACTCAATTATGTGAAATTTCAACATGACCCTTGTATGAGGTCTCTTTGGATGATTTTCCTCTTGTTTTGATTTTGAGTGCTCTTATGTGTGTGCTTGATTGCTTTCTAATATTTTTAACTACTCTCTAGATGTTTCCATGATTTGTATCATGTTTCTTAGGTTTTGATATGAGTCAATGATATATATAACTATACATATTATCCTTATATTCTACATGATCCATATGCAACTTATAAAATTATCTTATCCTTTTGAGGCAAGTTAACTATCTGATTATATTTATCATCACTATAAAAGAGGTGAAGATCAGTGGGGGAATGTCACATGGGAATGAATTACACATTTCAATTGATTTAAATATAAATGGTTTAATGTAAAAAAGGCATGACTTACACACTTATTGAATATTCAACATCTTTTGATTACATTGGGGGCATATTATAAAAACATGTTCTCCACATTTACACCAGTTCTTAGATTTCCTAGATTTAGTGGGTGCATGTCATAGAAACATTCCTTCAATACTTGCATGGAACTAATATTCATTAATTTTTACATTTATTTGATTCAAATACATATTTGTGGCAATATTTTATACATTGGTATTATTATTATACAAAGATTTCAACTTGAGACATATATGAAGTGCATATTCGATGCAAAGGGAACCTAAAAATATAAAATCAAATCATTTTATAAACATAAAATATTATGATGGTCTATTATAACTAGGATGGATCATTAGGGATTGTCATTGAGACATTGTCATACAATAATTGGTTCATATTTAGAAGGTTGTGTTGGTTCATAGTTATACACCTCTTGCACTTAGCCCTACACAATTGGGTAGTATGGCAAATGAATATGAAAAAACCATAAATATGTCATTATAGTTGGGGAAGGGTTTGGCATTAGGATGGACTAAATGCAGACAATGACTAGAAAGCACTAACAAAGGGTATGGTTATCTCTCTACTACTTATGGTTCTACTTGAACCAAAGTGAGATTACTTAAGGGGTATCTTGCTCACATAAAGGGATACTATAATTAAATATCCATGGGGATGATTGGAACATAAAAAATAGAAATCAGACCAGGGTATAACCAAGTTTGCACACTCTAATCAGGAAAGGTTATCAAAAGGAATAAATAAATGCTCTAGGCCAGACACAAGCTATTGAAGATAGATGTGAAAGTGAATGTAACCTTCATTCAAAAAGAAATTTTCAATAATAGAAGGCTAAATGGAATACCACAATGTTGGGATTTAAATTACAAAACACAAATACATTTTATATATGTAATATTTATGCATCTACAAGCAAATAACACTTCACATATGCAACAAGGTGTATTATTTACAGGATAGAACAAGGTAGGATGAGTTAAGTATTAATAAAAAAATGGTGTGGTGGTATCATTTTTCAAAAAATAGGAATTCTTCCAATAGACATGACATCATTCATTTACAAAGATGTTGAAAGACTAGAATACAAGCTAAAGAAACTAATAGGAATGAGTTTCATCAATTGATGCCAATACAATCAAAATATTCAAATTATTTTTTAAACCCTACAACATAAACTAAAAATAGAGCACCAAACACTTTATCTTATCAAATCCATAAACCTAGGGTGCCCTTAAGAGGTTATCAAAAACACATTTCCAAATAATAGTGAAAAAATGGGTTTATAACCTAGATCTATGCCAAAGATGACAACCATTCATAATAATAAAACAAAACATCCAATTAGTAGAGCATGTAAAACATATTATTGCATTTAATTAATGGGAAAAAGTGAAAATTACATCTATTTTTCATTATCCTAAAAGTAAATGTTACATACTTAATTATTTTGGAATGTTGACATAGGGATAATCATGGCGATTTTGCTCTTAACAAGGGAGTCATATAGAATGCTCTTAGAGTTTGCTAATGTCTATATAAATGTAACCAACTTAACAAGAGAGATAAAATGCAAGCATAATAAAGATCCTTAAATTTGAAAGAGCCCAAGACCTAGATAGAAAAAAAACCAATAATAACCTTTCAAAAAAGGACAAGACCTCTTTTTATAAAATTTTCTTAGCCCTTTTTTTCCAGGAATATGTTTTACAATTTGTAATATTATAAACTTGCAATCAGCTCCCAAAGTTCTACCAAGATGCTCTAGCTAGAAGATGGGAATCAGTGAAGTAACTGCGTATACATGTAATTATGAGATTTAAAACAAACCTTTAATATGATTGTTTGGAAATCCATTACAGTTTGATTTGATGGAGAATATTCCCTTGGGAACAAAACCAAATCCTTGTCCTCTTACATAGTTGTTTGTCTATGTATTCAACTAATTATTTTCCCAATTGGAAACTTTTGGATAGTTACCCTTCCTCTTATGCATGCTAAATAATAGAACTATCCTAGCAATGATGGCATTAGACTACTATAGATCCATTAAACTTTGTGAAATCTCCTTGGAATGGCCCACCTTGGCTTCACAAACCCTACATCATTCCTTCCATGGACATATTTGAAACAAGCAAAAATTTTGAAATGCAAGACTTAGGTTAATTTTTACCTTTTTGATTTTTAATTTCAACGTGCCTTTTCCACATTAGATTTTTTCCCTTTTGACTTTTTAGGGTCACTACCAGAATTTTTTAATACTTAAGCGAATTAGTTTTTACCTTTTTGCCTTATGGGGAACTTTGGGTCCCATTTATAATTTTGTACTTCCTTTGTATGGTGGAAATCTGAAAGTCAACAACACATTTGAAATTTACAAATTTGAAACTTAAAATTTATAGTTGTAGTTCCCCAGAAATGCAAATTACAATTTACTTTGAAAGTTCCATTTTGAACACCCTCATTTTGACTATATGTTGATTGGTGGGTTTGGGAAATCTAAGTGCAATTTTGACATTTACAAAAATGCAAAATTGCATTCCTCCTTGAAATCTCTAGAAGACCTCCATTTGAACTGAATTTTCTTATGCTGAGTTGACTGCTGTGATTAGAAGTTGAACTACATTTTACAACATCTATTTTGAAGAATTGCTTTTTTCAAGTTGTTTTCTCATTTGGGAACTTTGCCTGGTCAGTGTTTCAACTTGGTTTAGCAAAGAACCCTGTAGAATCTCATTCCAAAATCCAACTCTTTATATGTATCCATTATTTTCTTCTCCATTTATGCATTCCCCAAGCATAGATGCTTTACCTACTGAACTTGATGTATAAAAATATTTCTCTACCATGCTTGAGACACTATGAATCAATATAGGTGTTTCATCTTTGTCAAATAAATGTCCTAGATTTGATTTTGTCTCATCTCCAAATCTAGGATTTCTCAAAACATACAATGAACTCCAAGGATTTTTGTTCACTTAATTATACACCAATCTCACTTACCCTATGAACAATGTGTCTAGTTTTAGAGTCATTAATTGCACCTTCATTATTAATTTTTAGCAGCACTTTTCCAATTAGTTACATGGCTACCTTCACATGTATATCCTATTATACAGTAGTAGTCGATAAGGATTTTAGATGTTGCATTGCCACATTTTCTTCTTGGTCCACAAGATCACCCACCATCTACATTCTTTCCTTCTCATCACAAGCCAAGATCATATGAACTTATCATCTATTTTTTAGGACCATGAATTGAATTTGAGGACATCAATATAGAATCTATCACTCAAAATAACTTCCCCTATAAATGACATTACTCCCCATCCTTTACATATCACATAAACTTTAACTATCTCATGTTTTCTTGCTTCTATTTTAAGGCCCATGACCATTTTTGAAATATGAAATAAAGAGTTTCATATACAACACATTGAGTAAACTTCATTCTTATGTAGTCCTCCCACCTAACTTGTTTCTACATCCTTTGCAATTTTGGATCATTTTATGCTCCTCTATGGTCTGATCTAAAGATTTTTTGGTATGAGTGAGAAAATGAATGGTTGTGGCCATTGTTTTGGATATAGTACCAAAGCTTGTAACCAGAGAAATAAAATAAAAATCAACCACAATCTCATTGGGAAGGTTTTCTTGGTTAATGAGTTTAGATAAGAAATCATTACAGGGATGTTTTCTTCTTTGATCTATGAGTTTATATAACTTGTCTCTCAAAATCCTTCTAGCCTTTAATCCTTTATCATAAGCACAACCTAACATCTCAATTGGAACTAAAACAATTCCATTTAGGAAATTAGTCATGAGAGTGAAGAGCTATTCTATTTCTATCTATGCTGACATGTTAATCAAGTGTTTCACCATCACATTCAAAACTAACTTGAGGAAATTTAAGCATTGAAATACATCTTTACGTTAGTATCATTCTAATTAATTTGTATATCTCAAGTGTACACAACCACATTTGGAATGTTTTTCTCCTTACAGTACTACTAATCCTTGAAGAGATATATTGAATTATTATAAACATTGAATCTTGTGACCTTTTGCATTTTTTGTAGTTTCAAAGTTTGACTTGTAATTTAAAATTTAAAATATTTGAAATGTGTATTTTTCATCTTAAATATTGATCTCCATAACTTCCTTTATAATTTTATGGCATGTATGCCATATTCCAAACTTCTACATGCATATTAGAAGTTAGCAAACTTATAATTTGTGTTTTGGCTTTAATTCTATACTGCGATAGTATGTGGTGATTGTTGTGGCTGTGGCAGACTTACAAGCAACTTGTAATGTGTATTTTTAAGAACTAAATTTTTCACATGCATTTCCCACTAAGATTTTTTACTAATATTTATATGTTGCTCATTGTCCTCTATATCACTACATGTTTCAAGAATCAAGAAGAAAATTACAACTTTGCAATTCAAAAAGTTGTATATGCATTCAGAATATTTGCCAATGACTTGGAAATGGCCCATACATTAACCCTTTCATTAAAACTATTTATTATTCTCTCTACCTTCCACATGGGCAAACCATGTATTTTGGAGTGAGTAGGGATAGTTACATGGCCTTCTTGAGGAACCCCATATATTGACCTCCATGTGGGATGACATTTATGGCATGTCTCTTTTACCAACTAGTTGACATGTTAAATTTTGGTTTTTATACCTTGTTAATCCATGTCACAGTCTTGTTGGGCTTTGAAGTTTTTATACACACTTTAAAAATTGTAATATTAAAACTTTCCTTTTGAGAGTTACATTTTTGCCTAATAATTCCATAGAGTTTTATGTTGCATTTTCAATTTACATTTTGATGAAGTGTAATTTGCAAGTTGATTTTCCAGTTCAATCTTTGATAGACTATAGAACTCTATGACCCCTATAATTGAACTTATTATAAAATTAGAAAATTCTAGATGCAAGATGGAACTAGGATTAAATTTGGTTTTCACAAGGCAAAAGTGGGATTTATGTTAACTCAAGTGAACATGCTTGTAGTTTTAGGTAATGGTTAAACAATTAGGAATCAATATTATTGACAAGGGCACAAATTTCCCACACTAGGGCACAAATTTTTAGTGAAATTTTGGGTAGTAACACTGGTACTCACCTAGGGATGTACACCCCATTTGGGTGTGTAAAGAACCGTATAAAATAAGACCAGGTGCCAATCTATTGGGTCATGGAGTTAACACTCCAATTTCATAACAAACACTGATAGAAAATCAATTAGACAAAGGTATACTAAGGACAATAGATAAGGATAATCTTAAAATAAACACATGATAAAAAACACCAAAAGGAATTATACAAACAAGGCCTAAAGTAAAGGGGTAACAAAGCAATGAAATAGAAAACCTATACACTATAAATTACTATACATAGTTATGGACTCAGTCAAGGAAGTGTTTCAATTGTATACCATTAACTAGAAGCTTTAGTATCTCACCATCTAGGTCTCTCAAAAATATAATATTTTACCCAATTATGTATTCAATTGGGTAAGGGCCCATCCAAAAAACATAAAAATTGTCATGGTTGCCTTTGTCATCATGCTTATTGTCCCAAAGTAGAACTAGATCACCTAATTGAAAAATTATTGGGGTAACCTTCATATCAAATATCCTCTTGAGTCTTTCCTTGAATGAGGTGTCTTTCATGAGCTTGTGTTCTAATTTCATCAAGCTCAACAATCTGGCTCATTATTTTTTAATAATGGTTGATTTTCTCATCTTCCTCTTGCTATTACATGAAATGATAGGTTTGAAACATCAAATTTATAGGAAAAATAACTTGAGCTCCATAAACAAGCTCAAAAGGAATTTTACCTATAGCTCTCTTAGGTATGATCCTATCAGCCCACAAGGAATACCTAAGCTATTCACCCCACTTGTTCTTGTTTGCTTCCAAATTTCATCTAATGATTTTGAGAAAGTTCTTGTTACTAGATTTTATTTTCCCATTCCCCTGAGGGTTTTAATTAAAGCATAATCTAATTTGATTATGTACTATTTTCATAATGATACTAAAGTATTAGCTCTAAATCTCATGGAATTATAAATAACTACCTTGATAGGCATACCAAATCTATAAATAATTTGATTTAATAAAAATTCCATAATTACCTCATGTGTAGCCTTATTTTTAGGGACTGCTTCAACTCATTTTGTGAAGTAGTGATCCGGGCAACAATTCAGGTGATGGTTCTACCCCAATTGATGATGGAACTTCTGGGAGGCATAATGTTTGCACTGTAGCATCAATTGACTCCCCGTTTGAACCGTTGGAAAGATAATAATGAGGAGAATGTGGTGATATGGCATTGATCTTAGCTCAGTGTTTTTTAAACATTAAAAACCAATGGAAGTTCCCTAAATTTGAATTTTAAAAGTGTAGTCTAAAAATAGTAAGTTTCTAAAAATAGTAATTTGTCAAATTATGTATTGTTTTAAATCACAAAAGTTGAACCACTTAATTTCCATTGATATTGGTGACCTACCACATCCTCTTCCTACTTTCAAAATGTGTATAAATGAAGATTTAACCCAAAATGGAAACTAAACATCTCTTCCTAGAGATAAGCATATAGTTATATTGTGATCTTGAGTAATAAAACATCTCTTCTCAGAGAATTCATTATTTCTATGTTATTTTCATGTTCTTGAAATATTTGTCAATCCAAACTTTTGATTTTTGGATCAAGTAGTTATTTTCAACCAATATCCATCTATGTCTATTGATTGATAAATCAGTGAATTCACCATCAAAATCCATTCCCAATTGTCTAAATGGGCATTCAATCATCACAAGATGCAAGGAAAGATAACTAGAGGCTTTTAGTCTCCTAATAAAGCACTGATATTTCTCACTTATTCTAAATTTTTGAGCAATATCCTTGAATAATGGTATCCACCAATAACTAGTGCTCAAAATGTTATGAGATATGACATTAGGTGCAAATTTACCACCACATATTCCACTATGGAAGTCATCGATCAATCTGATAGTTTATTCTTCTACTACGAATCTTAGGAGAACCCCATCTAGATTATTCCATGCTAATCCAATTTTAGTCAAGAGGTATATTTGGGAAAAAAAATTAGAGTTCTCTTTTGATTCTTTTACATGTTAGGGGGATAATTCATATTTTAAAATTAGTAGGCAATGTCTTTATATAATGGGGACATGCTAGATTGACTCAAAGAATCATCAACATTAAAAATAGTAGTGTTTATCTCAATGGATTAAAAATTGATCTCATCGATGAGTTTGGATAGACTCATCCATGTAACTAGGTTGGTGGTTTGAATATCCATGTGATACTCTAGTAACTTGTTGACCCACCTGCATCTCTTGATGGACTCTTCAATTTGAGTGAAGATGTCCTTCACCATCGTATGTGGGACATATGAAAAAATATTCAAACTCAAAATATAAGGCTTGAACATCTTAGCAAACTTCAAGAGAGTGAATTCTTCTTTTTCCATGATGGTATAATTCAATTTAAAACCTTGAATAATTATGCTAAACAAATTTATAAGCTACTCATGTCCTTCATCATTATTTTGTAATAAGATAACAACTATAGTATTATGTGATGCAAAAGAGAATATCTAAACTTCCTTTGTGTAATTAGGACTAGCTAAGATAAGAGAAATATTTAAGGCTCCCATCATCTCATTGAATGATTGTAGTACCAGCTCCTCCCACTTGATGGTTTGGTCCTTCTTCAACATTGAATTAATATGAAAAGTGATCTTTGAAAAGTTAGACACAAACCCTATGTTGAAGTTGATTTGCTTAAACAAGGAATGAATTCCCTTCTTGGACTATAGGATAGGCACTTTTTCAATGGATTCTACTTTCTTGGGTTTAGTCATTACACCATCCTTAGACACTATATGTACCAAAAACTTAGCTTATTTTACTCTGAAGTGACATTTATTAGGATTAAGTGAAATGTCAAACTTCTTCCATATAATGAGCACTTTCTCTAGATGTTCCAAATGTTTTTTTCTATTCTTGGAGTACATGGTAATGTAATCCTGATACATAGCTATAAACTTGTTAATTACCCCTACAAAATCAACATTCATATCAAAATAAAACATTACACCAACATTTATTAACCTGAAAGGCATCCTCATGTAAACATACATGCCCTAGGGCATTGCAAATGTAGTCTTGGGTCTCTCAAATTCCTTTACCATAAATTTATCATACCCTGATAAATCATATTATGTGGATAGAATTTATAACCCAATAACACTTTGCAATAGGTTATCCATGTTAGGCAGGGGTAATTATCCTTCAAAGAAGCTTTGCTCAAATTTTTAAAATCCACACACAAGAGGATGCCACAACTTTTATTTGTCATAGGGACTAAGTTTGCTACCCATGATGAGTTCTTAGTGGGCTAAATAATTCAGCCAACCCTTAGATTCTTTAGCTCTTCCAACATCTTAATGGCCAAGATGGGCTTGATAGGTCTTTTCTTCTACCTAAAAGGCTTGCTATCATGATATAATTGGGTGACATGTTAAACAAATGCTCCCTATATACTTTTAATTCATAATATGACCAAGGTAAATAGTCTTGGTAATTCTTTCATAGCTACACATAGGTTTGTTTTTTAGCTGCACTTAAGTGAGTACCTAGCTAAACATTTTTAGTATTCTCATGAGAAACTAGATTACACTCAATCACATATTTTGAGATAAACGAGTCTCTTATTTTGATTATATCTGCTCCATCAAAAGATACCTTTAAAATTACCAATCCTCTAGGGAGAGTGTTTGTTTTTAGATGAATTATATCATTCTAAACCCATGTTTCTTTTCCATCACAAACCTAAACCATTGATTCTAAGTCTATGAGCTGATCTTGAAACTTAGCTTCACAATTTGGAAACTTTTTAATCTACTCATCATCATTAAAAACTTGCCAATGATGAATATTGTCTAGGATTGAAGGCTTACCAACTGCCTCAACTTGATACTGATAATGAGGGTTCATAATTTCAATATCAAACTGAGAACCTAACCCAACAAGTATGTCAGCTTCTTGATTGAAACTTTTATCATGATATCAAATGTTAAAATCATCAAATAACTCTACTAAATCCCATACAACATTTTTATATTGTTTTAACCTTTTAATTTTGATGGTGTAATCATTTTTAACCTTCTTAACCACTAGCTTAGAATCACCCTTTATGATCAAAATTGTAATTCCATTTTCATATTCAATTCATAAACCAAGAAAGAGTGCCTCATACACAAAATTATTATTCATGAACTCAAATGATAACTTGGAATAAAACTAAAAATATTTCCCTTTGGAGACATAGAAGACAACCTTAGCTCCATTTACAAGATTAGATAAAACCCCATCAAAACACATTCTCCAAACTTCACCTTCATTGTTAAACCTAACATGAAGAATATTAGGATGTTCAACAACATCCACATTCTCAACGAAGCTACCCAATTCTACATCCATGCACAACACTTCCTTTAGAGAAAATTTCAAATCCTCAAGTACATGTAGCATCTTCAAATCTATGAAGTTTGACCATCTTACCTTCCAATGGAATGGTGGTGTAACAAAGGTCCATTTGCACACTTCTACACATGTTGGTAGCTCATTTTTGTGATAGGAACATCCCCCACTTAGGTGGGTAGTGTAAAACTACCTTGTCTATATTCAAATACTTATTTGGATACACAACCAACTACACTACCAACCCTTTGACTTATCCATCAACTATTACCTCTCATGAGTCCATGGCATAACACTTACCAAAGGCTGATGTAATATCCAGTCTGAGCTCATTAAGAACATCTAAGAGCATCATGTTATAAGAGGCTTTGGAATCAAACATGTAATTATGAATAATAAGACCATTAATAATCAAGGTGGTATAAATTAAATCAACATTTAGATGACTTTCTACCAATGCAGTCCCTAAATAGACTTCTATAGATGGTTCAATAACCTCATCTAATTCTTCATCTTCATTTTAGAATATTTAGGGTGAAGTCATAACATTTTCAACTCCTCTCTCACCAAATTCCAAATATTCAAATTCCCTCTTCCTATGTGTAGGCATTTAAAATAACTTAATAAGTGGCTAGTGATTATTAGTTGTCTCAACACCTAGGCCATATCACACATGTTATACTGAGGAAGATGCATATTAGGAAGAAGGGTGAAAACACCTTCAACTGAAATATAATCACTTAAAGTTTGAAGTGGAATAGGTTGGGATGAATTTTAATTTTTAATAGTAGTCTTCAAGGGTGGGCTTGTTCTAACATCACTCACACTCTTAGGAATACTAGAAAACGAAGGTACTCTAATTTTGGATAGAGCACCTCTCCATTTGACATCTTGAGAAGTAGATACTAATTTGGAAGAATTAGGTACTGTTATAGTTTTCTTAATTTCCTTACATCCATTGCCCTTGGATTTACAAGGGTAGTATCTTGAGGAGTAGCACCTTATTACCTACTTATAAGATTATATTATTTCTCTTGGGCATCTATTGCATTAATTATCAACTACCTATCTTCAACTAAAGGAATTCCCCCATCAATTTTTTTACCATCATTGATCTAAAAATTTTAAAATCATGATTGGGTAACTCATATGCTTGTGTCATATTAACATCATTCATAAATTTGAGAGTTGGGAAACATAAATTTTGAACTACACTCCAAAATCTATCAGTAGTAGTATCACTTAAAATTTTTGTGGAGGTAGACAACTTGCTTTATGAGACTTGACAATCAACAATAAAAATGTCATCATCATTAGACATATTCTCAAGTTCATCTGCATCTTCATCAATCCATTCAGCAGTATCATAAGGAGGATGTGGAAGGAAGAATTTATCACACTAATAAATGTTAGTGTCATAATTTACCGCATTCACTTTAGTGTTCAATGGATTAGGCACTTCCTTTCCAGCCTCTCTATTCAAATTTATATCCGTTCTTTCATCACATTTGGGCCGCTTCCCTCCATCATTATCTATAATGTGGAAAAAAGGTATACCTTATGATTGATTCTAATTTATATCTCTCTCCTAACTTTGAGACCCATGAGGCATCCCCTTCTTATCCCTCACAAACTTATATGATATCCTCTTGACATCGGAGGCTAATGTTTTCACTATCTCCTCAAGGTTAGTTGCCTTAGTCAATTGAGTCTTTTTTAGATTAACTAACTTCACATAATATTAGTTATTCAAAAGTTTACCCATAACCTTTATGTTGTTTTCAATCTGGATGTCCATATTGAATGTCAATCTTAGGTTTGTAGGAGCCTTGTCCCTCAAGTAGTACCCAATATTCTTGTCAATGGCATCACAATATTTAATCATGCAAGTTGTATCACTAGGCCTAATGTTCTCAGGAAGCCTCATCATAGTCTTATTAAAAAATTTATTAATATACTAGACACACTTATTAGGGTTATTTTTTATGTTTCAACTTTTTCCAAGACAAACCTATAATCAATCTAATCACCATACCAAATTTTGAAAATGTTCTTCATTTCTTCCCATGAATTAATGCATCCACGAGGAAGGGATTTGAACCATTCATGAGAATATTATTATAGCATGTGCATAGATAACTTAATTCAAACATACTCATACATAACCTCATAATATTCAGTGATAATGTTAAAATACCTCAAATTCTAATCATCAATCACTGCATTATTCCCTTGAAACTTCAAGAGGTAGTTCCTTACTTTGTTTATAACTTCATTCGGGTACTCCTCCATTTCATTAAAATTAATTGGTTTAAATATGTGAATCCTTAATGAAAAATTCTCATTCTCATCCTAATACCTATGCCTTATGATTAGTTCAATTATGGTTTCAAGATCAAATGGCAAAGGGATGTGATGGGGTGAGTGAGGTGGACTTGGTAGATCAAACATAGGAGAAGATTCAACTAGTTGAGAATGTGCTAGGTAATAAATAAGACTATATGATTCTAAATGATGATGATAAATATGATAATATTTATTAATATGATGTTCAAAAAATAAAATTTTAGGTTATGATAATGTTGACAGTCTAAACATTCCTTTGCTACTAAATTTTGTCCTTTAATTGGCCTCTAAACTTATCTCCTTATTCTTTGATGAATACTTAAGGGTGAAATAAACTATTTTTATGAGTCACCTTTGAAGGATGATCTCAATAATTTATTTTATTTTTTTTTAAACTTAAAGTTGAATGAAGATATTAAACATGGGCATTGATCTTCCTTAAAACTAGATGATATGTTGGAGTCACCACTAGAAGCAAACTTATAGAATATAACAAATTACAAACTTGTTGGGATACATATTGAAATCACACTTTGCTAAATTTATTGATGATATATTCATGTTCAAATGTAAAATCACTTCAAAACATGAATAAATGAATAACTATTTGTAATAAATTCATATATGTCAATTTATCAAATCTTTCAAGTTTTTAGTAACATCCCTAGTGGAGTACTATGTAGTTGATGGCCCAAAGTAATAAAGTATGCTAAAAAAACCTATAATTTCAAACACATAAGATAGAATGAATAAATGCTATCTAAATATATGCATTTGAGGTTAATGTATAAAATATTTCAAGGTAGAGAACTTGATAACTTAAATTTATACATCTCTCTACAAGAGTCCCTACCAACACGAGTGATAAATATTGTCCCCAATAACAACACAAATAATGTGTTGGTTCCTAGTTATACACTTATTTCACTCAACCTTTTGCATTTGGGTAAGAAACTAAGATGAAAAACATGTAAATATGTCATTATAGAAGGTGAAGGGTTTAGAATCAAGATGGACTGAATGGAGACAATGACTGTAAATCACCAATAAAGGGTATAGTTAGCTCCATGCTATATGCTTCTACCTAAACAAAAATGAGAGGACCTAAGGGGGTAGCTTGATCACATGGAGGGATACTATAATTCAATCTCCATGGGTATTATTGGCAAATAAAAAACACAAATCAGCTTAGGGAATAACCAAGTTTTCACACTCCACCCAACAAAGGTTGTCACAAGGAATAAATAAATGATCTAAGATAGACACAAGCTATTGAAGACAAATGGGAAAGTAACTACAACCTTCATTTATTAATAAATTTTTAACAATAGAGGGATAAATGGAAGACTAAAATGTTGGGATTTAAATAAAGATCCATAGATACATTTTACATATGCAATATTTTTACATCTACAAGAAAATAACACTTAACATATGCAATAGGGTTTATTATTTGTAGGGTAGAATATGGTATGATGAGATAAGTAGTAATAAAAGAGTGGTGTGGCATCTAGCTAAAAAATGTCCAATCTTTCCACATTTAAAACATTTAAAAGGTAATTTTCCTTGATATTTACTTGTTCCTCTTTTTGGCTTGAAATTGAAAAGTGCTTTGTTGTCATCTTCATCATCACTGGAACTATCACTTGATTCTTGAATCTTAGCTTTCTCCTTCTTTGATGTATTGAAATCCACTTCTCTCTTTGAGGGTTTATCTTGTTCTATCTACATCTCATATGCTGTGAGAATCCCATGAAGTTCATCCATCTTTAGCTTGGCTAAATTCTTCATTTCCTCAATTGTCAAAACCTTTGCATCATATCTCATTGGTAGAGATCTCAAAACCTTTTGCACCACCATTGACTCATCCAATGTTTCTCCAATACCTTGAATCTAATTTACAACTTGATCAACTCACAAAAGATAACTTGCTATATCTTCTTCTTCTTCCATCTTCAAACATTCAAACTGCCTCCTAAAAGTCTACAACTTTGCTTGTTGAACCTTTCCATCACCTTTGTAAGTCTTCTCAAGTTTTACCCAAGTTTCATGAGAAAATTTACATTGCATAACTTTAAC
>JARHVA010005428.1:1177500-1209423 GCA_037957365.1 Torreya grandis
CATTATGCTACACATTGTCCTATCTATCACCATGGGTTGCAAGGATTGGGAACACAATTACAACTCTATAATTTGCGAAGTTGCATTTACATTGAGAATCTCCACCAACCACTTGGCATTTTCCCACACATTAACGCTTTCACTAAATTTTTTTTTAATTCTTTCTAGATTCCACATGTGTAAATCATGCATTTTGGAGTGAGTAGGGATAGTTACATAGCTTTCTTGAGGAACCCCATACATTTACCTCCACATGGGATGCCATTTATGGCATGGCTCTCTTACCAGCTGGTTGGAAATTTAAATGTTGGTTTTTATACCTTGCTAATTCATTTCACACTCCTGTCGGGATTTAGAATTTTCATACACACTTTAAAAATTGTAATATTAAAACTTGCATTTTGAGAGTTTCATTTCCAACTAATAATTCCCTAGAGTTTTATGTTTCATTTGCAATTTACATTTTGAGGAAGTGTAATTTCCAAGTTGTTTTTCTACTTCAATCTTCCATAGAGTTCAAAGCTCCATGGACCCTATATCCAAACTTATTATAAAACATAAAATGCTAGATGTAAGCTAGAACTCATATTGCATATGGTTTTCACAAGGCAAAACTTGAATTTATGTTAACTCGAGTGAACATGCTTATAGATTGGGGTAATGGTTCAATAATCAGACATTACTATTCTTGATAAGGTCACAAATTACTCAAACTAGGGCACAAATGTTTAGTGTAATTTTATGCACTAACCAAATATATATTTGAAGTTCATTAAATTGATCATGTTCACCGAATGATGTACTTATTTTGGTTGCATGATTGAGATGAAATATGTTTAATGGTCATGTTGTATCTCAACCTTACACTAAGGTTAAGGGAATGTGTCCTCAAATGTATACATACATATGTACATACATACATATGTATATGTATGTGTATATATATGTATGTATGTAAATAGATACATATATAGATATGCATATAAATACACACACACACACACACACACACACACACACACACACACACATTTATGTATGTATGTATACATATAAACTCATACAAACACACACACACAAACACATGCACACACACACATAGGCTCACACGCACGCACACACACACACACACACACACACACACACACACACACACACACACACACACACACACACACACACACACACACACATACACACAAATTTATATACATACATATGTATACATGTATATATACATATGCACATACACATACATATACATATAGATATACATATACATATATATCTATGTATGTATGTATATGTGTGTGAACGTACGTATTTTTAGGATCAAAATATTCCTAATATCAAATTCAATGCATCATATTGTGGAATTCATTTAAATCAGATTACTAAAAGGTAATACGATTTCATCAACACATAAGTGAACTCCTAAACTAGATATTTCTACTTTCAATAATTTTAAATTCTTTTCATTTCAAATTCCATGCACTAATCATATTGTTTAACACGTTCTTTGTTTCAAACCAATCACCAACAATGCATGCAAGTTGGGATCACACAAAGACAAAGTGTGTTAACACACCCATGTATGTATTTCTTTCCATTAAACTAGAAATTTCATTACTAGATTAACAGTGGGAGGAATGTAGGTACTAAAATATGATTTATGTAGTGCATCATTCTTGTACACTTGATCAATACATATCATCATTTTACCTTTAAATCCTAGACCTACCCACTATTGAAAGACTAATGTTGACATTCTCTCTATGCCTAATTTATTTTCTCTGAGTCTAAACATTATTATTACAATGATAAGGACATATATATTGTGCAAAAATATCTAAATCTAATTATTATCCTTAATTTCTAGTTTTGAACCTATACATGTTTCATAATTTATATAATGCTTGCATCCTATATAGACACCTACATCGACATAAGTGTCCACTTTTCCTAAAAAGTGTCTAATGTTTAAAATGCATTTAATTTTTAAAATAAATTTATCTTGAAGTCTATCCTAAGTGATTTAGTTAAATATATTTCCAAAAACACACACACACACACACACACACACACACACACACACACACACACACACACACACACACACACACACACACACACACACACACACACACACACACACACACACACACACACACACACACACACACACACACACACACACACACACACACACACACACACACATACACACACACAAGATCAACCCTCATTAATTTCTCACATAGAAAACACAAGGATACATAAAAAGAAGCACTATATCAAGAATTCAAGTGATCAAACTTGAATTATTCATATCTATTTACATAACACTCATAAGAACAATATTTATATGTATGAAACACTCATTGATAGAGGGTTATTTGGGTAGATAAACATCATGAGTTAATAAACCTATATTTACCATAGTGATTCCAACAGTGAAGATCTATGGTTTGATTATTTAAAAAATATAGACGACCTATGTGCTTGATATAAAGAAGTGAGAGGAAAGGTTGTAAAAAAACTTAAAAGGATCCAGTTTCTGGAATATAGATACAATAAATATTATGTAAGATACATGTGTCAAATTCAGACAGCTAGATCAACATAATTATCCAAATTGATGAAAGCATCCAAGTCCACATAAATAATACTCCTAAAATATGAAAAATCTTATAGGATTATCTTCCATTTCATTTCCATCTTGTTTTAGATTAGACCTAAATGTGCATAGTAAACTATTTAAGTATCATATGTTTTTAATTCATTACAATTCTATAAATACTTAAACTTTAATTTTTTTTTAATAAATCTCAGTTTTATAAATTTATAATATTGTTTATCTAATATTTATATTAATTTTCCTTATCCTTGTATTAGGTTACTATCTTTTTATAAAATTTAAGAGAACCCCATTAACCTTAAATAACCCCACGTATTAAAATTTAGGTTTAAATAATTATTGACACATGACCAATGACTTGAGGTTGTCTTATTAAATTATAGGAACACTAAATTCACTACATGACTATTGGTACTACCTGTACCACATAGTTGTTTGGGTAGAAGGCACATTGGTGGTAAACTTCTACTTTTTAGGATTGTTCCTTAAACATTTGGAAAAGCAGGAAATAAAATTATAACTATTTAGGAGTATTTACAATGATTTCAGAAGAGAAAAATTGGGTGTGGTACAAAATATGTGACATAAAATTAGAATAATATAATTCTAAAAATGGAACAAACCAAACAAATCCTCTTACAATAGATGCAATTTCAACATAAAGTTGGTAGAATATAGACCATGGGATGTTAGGGGACAAGTGGTTGAACATATAATTTTTTTATAAAGAAGGATTAGGGATACATATGTAAAAAAATATTATTAATATTATTAAATACTTATTAATACTAATGATGACTTACAGGTTTACATCAAAATGAGAGCTACAAAACTGACCATTCAAGTTTCAAAAAATATATAATATGATCCCTCTATCTAAAATTTATATGTAGTTGAAGTAGAAAAGGTTGAATATAGAATAATATTTAAGAGATATATAAATAATTAAGATTAATTATACTTAAAATTATAACATAACATAAGGATACAAATTAAAAAAAGAAATATATAGACAGGTGGATCTCCCTTGATCCCCAAGCTCACATTTTTTCCTACCCTATAAATTAAGATCAACTTGAGGCATCATAATAAAAATATTAACAACCTTATCCTCCTTTCATACACAATGTAATAGGACCACCCATGGTTTCTTAGACTAGGATAACTATTCCTAAATCTCTACAACCTAAAAGTGTTACATAAGAAGTGATACCTTAGTATATACCCCTATCCCCTATAATAACATATAATATAAATTATTCATATTTTTTATGTTGATACTTCAAAGGAGCATGTAGAGGAAGAGAACCTATAAGGAGAGAGTATAGATTATGTCTTTAAAAAGGTTCATCTACAATTAATTTATGGAATTTATATCCCTAGTCTTACACATATTTATAATCCAAAAGAAGAATTAATAACCGTGGAGGGCCAAGCTATCTTGAATGAATAAAAAACATGATATTTCTAAGGTCTCTTCAAAATAAATTCTTATATATCCCATCACTACCCTTGATCCTCAAATTGACACACCCATGTATTCATTTATTTTTGCTACACTTGTGTTAATTTAGGTTCATATTTATTAGAAGATTGATATTACTTCTAATAATGTTAGTATAGTTATAGTCGACCCTTATAATTATTTAGATGATATTACTATTGTTGAAGTTGACACTGACATTGCCTATAATAAATTCATGTCAATTGAGAAAATTTGGTAAAAATCAACATAGGATAGCATTATAAAACTAATTATCTATACTAATTTTGTTCACATAAAACCATCAAGTCCATAAGAGGGTTTATCATTTGTATTTCCAAGCTCATTCTTTGAAGACCTAGTTTCTAGGTCCATTTTTGGTACCTGTACATTACAAAGCCACACTTCCACTCAGCTAGGGCTATTAGTGAATGAAAAATTCAAACAAATTTCCTTGTAGTCATGGTCATCAAATATTCACCTAATTCTATAAATTATGTCACCCAAACACTACCTCACATTAGGGTCTCTAAAGAGAGGATGGTTGACCAACCATTACCTACGCAACCACATGTCTCCAAGCTTAACTCCTTCACTTGATCCCTCAATGCTCATGACACCACCATAAACCACCTCATCCCTTATCATTATATCCTTTGAAGAGACTTCCTCTTACGAGATAATTGTCACAACCTCATTAATGTAAGAGTTATAGATAAATAAATTTTACAAAATAAAATTATTATAATTGAAGAACCAAAGTTTACTCTATATTGAATGAAGCATCTAACAAATTGAAGAGAATCTAGAAAAAGATAATTATCAGTGCATGAAAATAAATTGATTTCATAAGAGAATAATATATCTTCAACTTGAATAGTAAGAGGAAAAATTAACTAGGATAACATGATTAATTAAAGGATTATCCCATATATATGGTTAGTTATGCAAGTTTAGTAATTAAGATGTTCTAAGGGATACAATAGGAAATTAAAATGTTAGAGTCACAAAAGAGAGTGTAGGATCCCATATATATTATAGATAATGTGTAGAATTTAACACATTCTCTATATGATCTAGTATTATATATACATAGAGTGAGAGTATAATCTTAGCCTCAATAAGGGAATATAGTGAACTTCAATTAATCATTGAGAATTTTAGATGCCAAATTGTGTGTTATTACCAAGGCAGTATGGGAAAGGTCATATAATGATCTCAATATTCTTCCACTAAAATATATAAGGTTGGCCTAAAATAATGTGAATAGTAAATGGCATGGCCTAATGTAATGGCACAACTAGATGAAAGAATTACATAAGCAATTGACAAGTGAAGAGAGCAAAGTAATCATGCTATGGAGAGATATGCTCATATCTAATGTATACACATCACTAGGAAATGTGGTAAATAAAACGTTATTTGAAACTCAACTTGAGGCTTCCATAAATAATTTCAAATCAATAGTTGACAACAATGCTTAAGGTAGTAGTGATTAATTTGTTTAATTTGTCACATTTGGTAAGGAAAATGTCGACCCAACACTTGAGTGCTTAATGTATATTTTAATAATTCATTAAGCTTAGATATAAATTTGATGTGAAATATAAACATATTATTCAAATCACCTATTATCACTTTTTAAGTTATATACATATTTTATACCTTGTGTAGTAGCATACAAAAAGAAAACATAATAAGGCAATGTGTAGAATAAGAATCAATTCACTACTCACACACAATATTAGTCATGATCAACTCAATTATAAATAATTTAATATGAGAAATTATAATACACAATAGTATATTCTTAGTTTGGAGTTATATTATCTAAATTTGGTTATGCATTTGACCCTTTTCTTTCACCATCACATCCTACCAAAGTGGAAATCAAATTTGCTTCTTTTATTGTAGCACTGTCAAGTTTATCTATAGTTTTCTCTCTATCAGTTGTAATTCTCCCTTTAAATATATCCTGTAGTACATAAATGGTCCATGCTTTTAGTTTGATTGTTGCAATTATAGTATTAATAAGTTTAAGTTAGGTTGTCCTTGAGACTCCCACTAAGGCACCATAAACTATATTTTGTCTAAATTTGGGAGGATATTTATATTCTTTCTTATTTATAAATAAATATTATTTTACATGATATCCCTTGAGATAAATTAATATTTTGTCTTGTTTGAAAAATTTTAAGTGATGTCAACACATAATTACTCTCAAATTAATGCTTAAGTAAAATATTAAATAACAAGCAAAAACAACAACTCTCAATAAAATATTAAAATCATAAATCAAAAAACTCTTTTCATATATTTCTCACAAAAAATATGCTTGAAATATTTCCTTATAAAAATATTACAAACTCTCCTTAAATTTAAAACATACAACCACTATGGCAGACCACTCTCTCTACATCTCTTTCTTCAATTCAATTCTTTCTTTAATACAATGCATTCAAGCCACTATGTCTTACAAAAGGATCTCAAATACTTTATATAAAAATAAATAACAAAATACAAAATCATGAAATCCACTTACTACCATTAGAATCAAAGACAAGAGGTATCCCAAGTGGAAAAATACACTAACCTCCTTATGGAGGTGATAATTACAAAACTCAAGAGTTTCCTATTAATAAAATGCATCATTCCTAACATGGGAGGACACAAGAATAATTATGATGGTATTTTACATGTGAATTAATTTATAGATGGACCCATCATAATGTGAAAATAATTTTTTTCCCACTCTTTCAATTATGATCAATCAAAAAAGTAGTCTCCCATTTGCTTGTGCACCCAAAATGCTAGTGGACCTTGTTTTGACTAAGATCAAAATCAAGTATAAATTGTCCCCATTTGAAATTTAGACCCACTCTCATGATGGAAATCAAAATTAATTCCCCACATGGGACTTAGTATAAATGTGGCACCCCATGCCACCTAGTCAATGTGAATAGTCATCAAGACACTTAACTAGGGTGAATAGTGCCTCCACATCATCCTCCTCTAGTTGAAAACAACTTATCTCTTAGGATTTGTTCTAATGGTACTCATTCAAATTATTCTTGTCAGTATTATTCAAATCCCACTATATAAACCAATTATTTTCCCCTTGTGTAAATCCTTCGAACTATACCAAATATCTGATGTAGCTTCCTTGCCTCATGTGTGTTGCCTTCGTATCTAAAATTTGTATTATATTTTTTTATTCGTATTTATAACTTGTTTCTACCATTTTTTCCACTTAATAATTCTATCCATGTAAATCATACAAATATTAAACATTTAATATTGGAGATATATCAAATTCCTATGGTAAATTAACTTTTTAAGCATTATCATTGATCTTCTTCATAATTTTACATGGGCCAATATTTGTATGTACTTCAACTTGTTGTATGTTCTTATTATAAACCTTTCATTACTCAAATAAACCATCACTGAATATCCTTATTCAAACACTTTTGATCTCATCTTGACATCATCTACAATTTTATACTTCTCATTACTTTCTTTTAGTATTTTCTTTATTCCTTCTTGAAATTGATGTATATTCTCTATAAACATATCTACATTATCCCATACTCTTAATAAAATTGGTAACTATAACAAATCTAAATTTCCCATGGGATTTCTCCCATAAACCACATAAAATCGTAATTTTACTATTGACCTATTCAATAAACTAGTAAATGCAAACATAGCTTTCAGTAAAGTAAAATCTCGTTGATTGAGATTCCATTTAGTTATGCATGTAAAAAATACCCCAAACTCCTATTTATAACGTCTATCTATCCATATTTTTGTGGATGATATGAACTACTTAATTGTAGTTTTGTACCCAAATTCTTTGACAAATTGCTCCAAAAATGACTGATAAAGATGGTATCTCTATCTGATGTAATGATTCTTGGAATATCATGCAGTCTCACAACATCTCTATAGAATACTTCTACAACTCTAATGGCATCATTGGTTTTATTTCATGAAATTAAATGATCCATCTTAGAAAATGTATCTACAAGAACAAATATTGATCCATTACATCTGTGTGTTTGTTAATCCCAACACAAAATCCATACTTAAATTTATCTGTAATTCTCTTAAATTTGGTAATGGCATGTATAATCCTATGTTTTGTACATGTATTTTAACCACTTGACATATCTTGCTTCTTGAAACATATCTTTCCACATCAATTTTCATCTTTGGCCAAAAATACTTCTCCTCTACCATTTTTTTTGTCTTATCCTTACCAAAATTTCACCCAACCCACCATTATGTATCTCTCTTATAATGTTGTCTCTCAAAGACCCAACTAAAATGCATAATTATCTTCCCTTGAAGATATAATAATCTTGAATACATTACTCATCTTAAATATTACTTGCATCTCTTGTTAGTGGATTCTTGTACTACTTAAATATATTGCCAAAATATGGATAAATATCATATATCTCATTAATAAATTCAAATAACTTCACTCACCATAGTATTTATCAACCCCACTCTCTTGTTCAAAGCATCAACTACCTAATTATGATTTCATGATCTATGATTCAACACAAAAATGTATCTCAACAAGAAAGAAACCTAGTTTAAATGCATAATATTCAAGTTGTTTTGAATATTCACATACTTTAAATCCTCATGATCAATATATAGGATAAATGCCTTTGTCACTAGGCAATGCCTCCAATGTCCCAATGCTTTTATAATGGCATAAAACTCAACATCACATGTAGAGTACTTCTTTCTTAACTCATTCAACTTCTCATTGAATTATGATATTGGATTCCATTATTATATTAGCATAACACCAATGCCCACATGTGAATCATTATAATCAACTTAAAACACTTTGTTAAAATGAAGTAATACTAAAATAAGCTTTTCTATAATCTTCATTTTTAACAACTCATAACTTTTTGTTACTTCCCTTGTCTACAATAATTATTTTCCTTTCATAAAATTTGTTATGGGTGCAATAATACTAATGAAATTATTAAATATCTTTATATAACATATTTATAAGCCATGAAAACTTATTACCTCTATGATTCTATTTGGAGTAGGTCACTCAACAATTGTCTTCAAATTTTATTCATCCATTCTGACACCATAGACTGAGACTACAGATCCCAAGAATACAAAAATATTTTACATAAACATGCACTTCTTCAAATTTGTATAGAGTTTTTCCTTCCTTAACACTTATAACACCATTTTCAAATTTTTTAAATCCTCCTCCATTTTTACTGAATACCAAAATATCATCAAAATAAACCACCATAAAATTAACAATGTAATCATGTATTAATGTGTTCATCATCCTCATGAATATGCTAGGTGCATTAGTTAATTCTAGTGAAATCACTGACAACTCATATAAGCCATCTCTATTCTTCAATGCTACCTTCTATTCATCTCCTTCAGGAATCTAGATCTAGTAGTAGCCACTCCTTAGATCAATATTTGTAAAATATTTTGGTCCTACAAGAACATACATTATATCACCCAAAAGTGGTATAAGAAATATATACTTGATGGTAATCTTGTTGATTTCTCTACTATAAACAAACATTATCCATCCTATATCTTTATTTAGAGTCAACAATGTTGGTGTTGCACAAGGATGCACAAGGACTGTATCTATCTCTTACCATCCATTCTCTCACCAACTCAGTAAGATGCTTATTCAACTCTACATGTTATGTTGGGTTCATGCTATATGTTGTTTGATTGGGTAGAGGTGATCCTACAATCAAGTAAATGTGATGCTGAATGTCCCTCTTTGATGGTAAACCATCTGGTATCTCATCAAGTATTAAAGCTACATATGTTTTAAATAATTCTACTGCTTCTACTAAAATTTTTGCCACTTCCTTGTCTTCATCTCTTACTATCAAGGCATAATAACAACTATCCTTCATGTCATTGACAAAATCCTTTTTGGATGGCAGGATCTCTATTTATATTTCTTACTTCAAAGGCAATATTACTACCTTTTTACCATCTTTTGGGAATGTGTAGGTGTTCTTTAATCCATCATCAATTAGTTTCCTATAAAATTGCCAAGGTATTCTGAGCAGTACATGACATGCATCCATAGGGAAAACATCACACCATAATTCATCCTTATACCTTTTTCCTATAGAAAACTTAACCAAGCACCTCTTATTTATAGTGACTTCATTCCCATTTTTTAATGATCAAATTTTATAGGTATTAGGATGGATTTAAAAATGCAATCCTAGTTTCTGTACCATTTCCTCAGAAACAATATTATCACAACTACCCTAATAAATGATTACTTTGCATACCTTTCCTCTTGAAGTGCACCTTGTTCAGAAAATATTTTTTCATATATATGGATCTCCTCTATTTTTATCTAGATATTTATTTAGATCAATAATGATATTCATTGTCATAAGGTTCTCTCCAACATTTGTTGATGCAACTTCAGTATCGTGATCATCTATATTTGCTTCAACCAAGTTCAATCTTGGATGATATTTTTTCGTCCTTTCTTGATGATGACAATGATGAAACTTAGAGGCTCTATGTGCTTCTTTTCAGCATATGTAACAAATTATACCTCTAGGTTGGTTTGGAAACAACCCTCTAGAACCACTATACCCTCTTCTTCTCTGGAATCCTCTTCCTCTTTGTTGATATTAGAATCCTTGCCTATTATCTTATCTCCTCTCTACACCAAGTGATGTTTCTCTTCATGTATGATTAAATACACTCTAGTTGTTTTAAAACCACCTCTTTGCCTTATTGGAAGGGATGGTCCTCTCCTTGCACCTTTTTGTTTTTCTAAAGGCTTGTCTATTTTATTTTTCCTTAGCTTTCAAGAATAACTAATAGTCCTCTTACATGAAAAGTATTCTATGAATGTTTAATTCATTTTGAATGGAAAATTTCAACCTATTCAAATATATTACAATTATTTGCTTAAGGGTTTGATCATGATCCACTCTTATGGATAACTTATATAATTCATCAATGTAATCTTATACACTATGCTCTCTTTACCTCATTTTTTAAAAACTTATGTAGATGGCTTATGCATAATCTATTGGAAGTAATTTCTACCTCAACTTATTTTGTATCTTATTCCATGTGTTTATCTTCCTCTTGTTATTTCTTTGCCTCTCTTTGTATAGGTGATCCCACCAAATCATGGCAAGACCCTTCAAATTGGTGCATGTAAAATTCACCTTCTTCTCTTCTAGGGTGGTCTTCCACTACAATAATTTATCCATGTTATTAAACTAATCTATTAGCTCCTCTAATTGTAAATATCCCCCATAGTCTGAAACTTCAACTTTGACTCCATTATTCCTTCACTACAAGACTCTAAACAATTATTTATTCCATAGATAGTGGATATTTCTAAAATTATTATCGATAGACTACCTATTCTTCAATATCATATTTTAATTACTTTTTCAATTGATTGTTAACAATTATAGTTATTTTTTTTAATCTATCTCTAGATATCTTGCATATTCTTATTCATTTGAGTAGTAACTCTTCCTCTTCCTTGTATTCTTTCCATATATTTTACCTACAAAAAAAACTCCACAAGATTCTTACTTGCTATGATACCACTTGATGTGAACACATAATTAGTCTCAAAGGAATGGTTAAGAAAGAGATTAAGCAATAGGCAAGAAAAACAACTCTGAATACAATATGAAACTCACAAATCATAACACTCACTTCATATATTTATCATAAAAACTCTCCTTAAAATATTTCCTTACAAAATTATTAAAAAATCTCCCTGAATGAAAAACATACAAGCTGGTATGACATACCACTCTTTCTAAATTTATTTATTCAATTCAACTCTTTCTTCAATACAATGCATTCAAGAAACTATGTTTCACAAAAGGATCTCAAATCCTTTATAGAAAAAAGAACTAAAAAAATATCAAATTATGAAATCCAATATATATCCTTAAAATCATTCTCCCCTCATCATGGAGGAAATATATTCAAATTTAAAAGGTATCCCAAGGATAAAACTACATCAGCCTCCTTGTGGAGGTGAGAATTGAAAAATTTATTTTTTTACTCTTAAGAAAATGTGTTGTTCTTCACATGGGGGGAGACAAGACTAATGATGATGTTATTTTACATGTTCATGACTTTATATGGATCCCCTCCATCATGTGAAATTCAAATGGTGTCCCATTCCTACAATTATGGTCAACCAAGAAAAGTAATTTGTTTCCCAATTGTATGTGCACCTAAAACGCTAGTGGACCTTCTTTTGACTAAGACCAAAACCCATTATAACTTGTACCCACTTTAAATTTTAACACACTCTCATCATGGAAATCAAAATTAAGTCTACACATGAGCCTTAGGATAAATGTGGTACCCCATGCCACATAATCAACATGAATAATGATCAAGACACCTCACCAAGGTGAATAGTGCCTCCACGTCAGACAATATTTAAGAAAGATTTGATGATGAAGATATACCCATCCTAAGTTATATGTACATGAGTCCCATTAATAATAAATATAGGAGAAATTTTGATGAGTTAATGCAAGCTATAATGTTTTGTGACTATTTTATGATTTTGTATTGATTTGTTTTCATTTCCAAATTTTTATGTTTTAATCAAAGAGTTTCCATTAAGTTGGTAATCTTTTATGAAGTAGTATATGGGTCTTAATATAATGGTGAGATTGAAATGTGCATTAATATTATTAGACATTTGATTTTAGATCATACTTATAGCTTTTTAGTGATTTGATTGTGATTAACTATTATTTATAGACATTATCTTTTATTCTAATAATTAGGCTATATTAAAATTATTTCCTTGGAATATTCATTGTATCTATTGTTTTATGAGTTAAATATTAGCTTACAATAAATTAGTGCCATGCACTCAACCCTGTATAGTAGGATAAATTGTAAGGTTATAGTCCTCAATCTAAATAACAAAACCCCATATTTTATACCCTATCCTTCCTTCTTTTTTAATATTTTTAATTGATCCACCTTAGTTTATAACATCCATCCACCATAAGTTAACTCTATGATTATTTAGGTTATATATTAGATGAAAGTCATATTTGAATCATATGAGGTAAACAACCACTAAAATCAATTGCTATTCTACCATGTGGTTATTTACAAATATGAATACCTACAACTCAAACTTTAGATTTAGTTCCCACTAATCCTAAAATAAGAGAGTCTTACGCCTTAAACATATTTGGTGTGTATAAAATCTACATGAACGAATTGGTTCAAATATTTGTTTGTCTACACATTTTTTTTGCAATAAAACGTCATTTGCATTTACTATGCCAAAGCTTCCATCATAATTTATGCATGTATACTTACATTCTGGTAAGGATATTTACATTTTAACAATTTTTTTAATTTGTACTTCAATTTTTTTGGAATCATACATAGTTTATGAAAATGTTGTATAAATTAGGTCATTATTTTAAGGCATGTTTATTATTGATTCTTTTAATCCTAGTTGAGTTTTTATATGTCCTAGTTCTCATACCTATGTAAAGTATTATCAAAGTGAAACAAAAATAAATATACTTCATTGAGTATTGAAATAAATAAAAATAACATATTAAAGTGTATATATTAAGGAAATGCATATTTTCATAAATTTTTAGCTTTCAAAAATTCATATAAAATTTAACATATGGTTATTTCATTTAGGAATGTATTATCCCCAATAACAACAATATATGTTTTATTTTTAGAAGTAACAAAGTTCACAAGGATGAATTTGAAATATAGTCCCTTGCAGTTTTAATATGGATATATTTGCATTTATACAAAATAAAAAATCAAACATCTTGATACAACATTTGGAATTCGGTTGTCTCTTTGTTTTGTTATGTGCTACATGTTCATAACATATAGGGACACCTTATATGTTTATTAAAGGCATTTTAAATTCCAAGAGACCCACCAATAGCAAATAGATCACATCTTTTTTATAGTTCATGAACTTGACTATGAATACATGTTCCTTGCAACTATTTTTTCATAACATATTTTTTCAAATATACTTTTTCAATATTCTTTTTTCACGATTTTTTTTTCAAATTTTGGAGAAACAAGATACATGGATTTGAATATATATCAATGAAAACAAAATCAAAATTTTTAGTATTTTTTTAATTAAGAATAAATGTGGGTTTTTGAAAGGGTCCCGATCCTTTTACAATGATAAAATGATAAAGCATTTAAAATTCAAATGAAACACTTCTACTTATGAAAATAAGAAATTGTTATAGAATACTTCTAAAAAAGTGACATAGCAACAATAACAAGAAGCCAAAATCAATTTAGTTGTATCCATCAACAAAAAGCAACTAAGATCCTCCCCCAAAAAAATTCTTTTTGGGAATTGAGGGTTGTACTACAAGGTTTCAACTCCTTACCACGTACTTTTCTTTTATTGCCAACTATAGTCCAATCTTACCCATCCCGTACATCAAGATTAACGGGAATGTAAATTTCAAATGAGTAATTGATTTTAGAATTTTTAAAAGAAACCTTATCCTACAAACCATAAATCTTAATTTTTTCATATACTCTTACACTCGTAGGTTCATCTTTAATATTATCCAAAAATATGGATTTATTAATACATGTTTTAGTGATTTTTTAATCAAATACTAAGGAGTTTCCTTTGCCATAATTGATTTAGGGCCTTCACTCACATCTTCACTCCAAACCTCACTATCCACTTAGACTATTAGATGTTGGATACCGACATCCTTTCACCAATAATTTTACTGATTGAATTTAACAATTGGGCAATCATTGACGAAATGACCAACATTAAAATATTTGCGATATCTAAAAGATAAACCCTTCAACATTTATTATCATTGTATCATAATGAATATGGTTTGAATTTAATTAAAAATAAAAATGATATATATATATTTTGGTTGCACAATGAACAATGAACATGTTTAATATTTAAGTCTTTGCATTACGGAGATTCAGGGAATATCTGATTTATTTTTCAATTCAATTTGAGATATGTAAATTTAATATTTTATATGTAAGATTGGCATAACACCTAGTTTAAATCCAGAGTAAGAGTTTAACACTTAAACATTAAGTATGAAAACAAACACTATTAAAATTTATAAATCTTTGCTTTAAAAATATATATATTTCTTTAGCTATTTCAAGCCAAAATCTCTAAATAACATTGAATAAAAAACATTCATGTTCATTCCCCTCTTTGCCCCTCCAAAATAGCAAAATTGCCAATAAACTAAACGTAGCTAAAAGAAAAACTCTAATTTTCAGTAATTGTTTTAATTATATTCAGATATTTAAAAATGTATATGTTTTTGTATGTGTGTTTTAAGGGGTATCTATGTTGTCAAAGATATCTAAGACACAATTTTAACTTTAAGTATTTAATTTTTATATCGAGTATTTAAAAAGATTTGTATTTTAATAGATGGATATAAGTAACCATCATCTTCACCAATCAAACTAAAACTCTTTCAATGAAAATATACATACTTATTTAATCTATTAAAACTTATAAAAATAACTTTTATCCTTACAATTACGACAAACCATTTTTTCATATACTACATCAACCCAAAATAAACAAATAAATAAATTAATAAAAAAATCAAAAAATATGCTCTCACCGTGGACTACTGCAGTCAACGTATTCAACACCAATTCAGATAAACCTTTCTTGTCAGTAGCATTGTAAACACTACACACGGCACAAAATGTCCGGGAGTTGAAGCTTTGTAGAACAAGAAAAAAATATACAAAATTCAATTAAGCAATAACACACATGCATATAATTTTACAATATAAAGTTATTCATGCAATTCTACTCCTAACCATTTTGCGCAAAATCATCTTCTCTCACTGTAAAATATCTCATGACCATCTTGAAAGACTAACATCCAATAAAATAATTGAATGTATTATAGAGACCAAAACGTTAATACTACGCAAATCATGAATAAATACAAGTTCGAAGAACTATTTTATATGGGTAAGACTATTGAAAAATGTAGAAAACATAACATCAATATAAAGATATTTATCCAGTGAAAGATCTATGCATTGAAAATCCGTTCCTTTACTATATTGCACAAACTTTTTTTGGACACGGTATGAAAATACCCTGATGCGGGGAGACAACGCTGCATTAAAAACCATCACTGACATCCATGATATTAACAAGACATCAATGGTAAGGAAGGATGACGGTAAAAAAACTCAAAAGGTATTTTTAATCTTCCCAAAAAACAATTAAAAAAGAGTATGAAAGAGTAAAGGTTAGATGGTCACGTCACGAGATGAGGAGTTACAGAGGTCTCCTGTTACGAGTCTGCCAATAGAGAATATATTACATGTTACCGATTATTCTACTGCAACCTACGTAAATAAGTTGTAAAAGCAATAAATCCAGCATTTCAAGAAAAACAATAGACAATCTCAATGTGTAAAATTTTGGTTTCACAAATATAAAATAATATAAAAAATTATAACAACGACAAATATTAAAAGAATAAACGCTCGCAATGTTAGACACGTTCCTACCACGACATCTATAAATAAGTTATAGATAAAATCTGTAAACCCTCTACTGAAGCAATAAAATAAACCACCCATGTGTTAAGCCTTGACAAATCTAACAAGTTAAAACATTTTTTTCTCGTACTTAATAATAATAAATTATAACACCAACAAACATCCACCGTAAGAGATATATGTCATACCAAAAGCAAAAAACTACAAGACCACTGAATTTATCACATGATGAAATGAGGTGGTGTGGCGATGTGTTTCTACAATTGTGGCACAAACAATCTAATTGAATAAAACATTTATATCTTAAATATAAAATAAACTGAAATGTCAGAAATTTGTAAAGTTTAAAATAATAAAATATTTTAGTGATGGTTAGGGTCTATCAGAGTGGGTTATAATCACGAATTAATCTGCATAAGATTGAATATATTAAGTTGAATTTGTATGAGGTAGTGAAATATGAAGAATAATCAAAAATGGAAGAAACTAATTTTCACAACTAAAAAATTGTATTAGCATCATTAATCAAAAAGTAAATAAGAAGGTACATTATTTAGTGAGGAATCAGGGCATCTAAAAATTAATTAACTAAATTCACAATTAAAAATTAACTTAGATTACATTTCCCCTAGTGACCTATTATTAACTTAAACCAACAAATTAAATAGTGTAGGTAAAACTACATAATGAAAAAAGTCTTACACTAACACATCTCCTTAAATATAGTTTAGGTGGGTATAAGAATTAAGTCCCAACACAAAAAATTGATGAGGTACCCAAGTACATAGAGATGATCCTCCACAAGATGAAGAAGTCAGAGTTACCTAAACTTCAAGAGGAGCATATAAATTAAAATATTATGCTAAATAAAGTAGATGAATGTTTACTCACTATTATGAATCTGCTATATAATTATTTTTGAAATATGATTAAAAATATTGACATTATATATATTTAAGTAATTATATGTAATACCTTTGAACATATAATCAAAAATAAAAAATAAAATAGATAAAATGGAATGATCAATCTTCTAAATTATAAAAAATAACAAATAAGTTTTAATACTTATAATGTTAACACTTATAGATGTAGTAGTACTTAACATGCAGAATGCCCCATTAGTGAGTGATGCCAAAAAAAAAAAAAAAAAAACCTAACTTTTCAAAGACCATAACTTTTTACCCATATTCCATTTGAGCTCTTCCACATGATCATATCAAAAAATTTGATTCTTCCCTGAGTTACTCTATCCACTTAGAATTGAATTAAAAAAAAATTGGAGGCCAAACATGATCATCTGAGGGTCCAAAATTAACATGTTTAATGATTTTCTAAGGAATTTTTTATTTTTAGAAACAGACGTCAATTTCAGTTGAAGTTCATTTCAGATGTTAATTTTAGTGTTTACATTATTTCAAAAAAAAATTAGAGTCGAATGTACTTACATGCGAAACTTACCAAAAATAGCAGTTGCTAATTTATTTATTTTAGATTTTAGATATTTTAAATTTTTGCATGTCAACTCTAAATTCTGAGTTGAGGCTTATTTAAGCATGGTTTGAATTTGTAATTATTTCAAGTCATTCAATATGAATCAATTCTGAGTTATTGTCTCAGATCTTGACCTATTGGTAATTTTATTTATCTTGATAGTTTTTGAGTTCATTATCTGGTATCAGAGCCAGGTTTGAATCTTGAAGGAGTAAATAATGGTGAGAGGATGAGGAGGTGTTATGTAGATAAATCAAAATATATAAGATCTATAGAGGTAAGTTCAATAATTAATAGAGGTTGTCACCAATTAACAAAGAAGACAAAGTGGTGATGAGGAATACGCAAAGAGTAAAACAATAAGAGTAGCCACCATCAATGGAAGAGATGATGGTTTGAACTTTAGAAGGAATAAATGAAGTAATCAAGGTTGATGTTCTAGATTATGAAGGCAGTTTAAAACTAGAAGAGTTGATAGATTGGATGAATAACATGAAGAAGTTCTTCCAGTGGAAGACTATGAGAGAGGACAAGAAGGCAAAGTTTGTATGGATAAAATTGAAAGGTCATGCAATGATTTGGTGGGATCACCTACAGAAAATGAGATAGAGAAAAGGTAAAGAGAAGATTAATTCATAGAAAAAGATAGAAAACAAGCTGAGGGAGAAATTTTTTTATGTTGATTATGCAAAAACCTTATATAGAAGATTTTAGAATTTAAGAAAAAAAGATTACAATATACAAGAGTATATAGATGAATTTTATAAGCTTTGCATATGAGTAAAGCATGAAGAAATAGAAGAATAGATGGTTGCAAGGTATGTAAATGGTTTGAAATTTTCTATTCAAGATGAATTAAGTATGGATATAATACTTGGCATGGAGGAGGCTTATCAATTAGCTTTGAAGGGAGAAAAAAATAAAATAGATAAAATTTTAGAAGGTCTCTTAATCTAAGAAAAGGAAAATCTCTCACAAATAGGGGATTAAATGGGTTTAATACCACCATAGGTGTGTCTAATACTAGTAGAGGTAAGTCATCATCTGGTGCAAAATATCAAAATGACAATATACAAGGGTATCAATACCAACAAAGAGGAAGAGTATTTTAGAGATGATGAGGTTATGGTAGTTCTAGAAGATAGTTTTTGAATGAATATAGATCTTATTTCTATTATAGATGTGGGGAACAAGGGCACAAAGCATTTGAGTGTCCACACTATCAAGATCAAGAAAGAAGGCATGAAGATCACCCAAAATTGAAACTAGTTGCGGATAAGATAGAAAAGTAGAATACTAAAGCTATACCAGAAAATGTTGGAGAGGATATCATGATGATAAGAACCATGATTAATCCATAGAAGGAACAATTTCATAGTAAATAAGGTGGTGATGCACGACTGCGATCAAATATTTTTTGAACAAAATGTACTTTGGGTAGAAAAATATACAAAGTAATTATAGATGGTGGTAGTTGTGGAAATATGCTTTCTAAAAAAATGATTGAGAAACTAAATCTAAGATCTAAAAATCATCTTAATCCTTATCTAATTTCATGATTTAAGAAATAGAATATAGTTATAGTAGATAAAAGGTGCTTAATCAAGTTTTCTATAAAAAAAAAGTTATAATGATGAAATATAGTGTGACATTATTCTGATGGATGTATGCCATCTGTTAATATGAAGACCATCATAATTTGATTAAAAAATAATTTATTATGGATCAAAGAACACATACATTTTTAGAAAGGTGGTACAAAGGTAGATTTGTTACCTCTTAAAGAGGAAGAGAAGACAGAAAGCATGCTCTCTACTAAAGAATTTATCCAAGATATGAAGGTAGAAAGTTGTCATTATACTTTAGTAACAAAGAATAAATAAATAGAAATGGTGCCAATAACAACAAAAGAATCAAGAGTGTTGAAAGAATATGTAAATGTTATGCATGATGAGTTACCAAATGGTTTACTACCAAAGAAAGATATATAATATCACAATGATTTAATTATAGGATCATCTCTACCTAAGCAAATAGCTTATATGATGATTGCAATAGAACATGCAGAATTAAAAAAAGTAGGTTACTAAATTACTAAGGAAGAAAGTGATAAGGGAGAGTATGAGTCTTTGTACAACACTAGCTTTGCTAACTTCAAATAAAGATGAAGGATAGAGAATGTGTGTAGATAGTAGAGCATTTAATAAAATTATAATAAAGTATAGATTTTCTATACCTCATTTAGATGCTATGATGGGTGTGCTTGCAGGAGAAAAATATTTTACCAAGATTGATTTAAGGAGTGGTTATTACCAAATTTGAATTCATTAAGGAGATAAATATAAAATTACATTCAAGACTAGGGATAACTTATATGAATGGATGGTGATGCCATTAAGATTATATAATACTCCTAGCATATTTATGATGGTGATGAATATAATACTATGAGAATATATTGGTATGTTTTTGATTGTTTATTTTGATGATATTTTGATATTTAATAAGACTAAATAATAACACTTACATCATTTGAGAATGGTAATATATTTGTTAACAAAGTAGAAGTTGTATGTAAATTTAAAGAAGTGCAGGTTTATGAAAAATAGTTTGGTATTTTTAGGATTTATAGTTTCAATAGATGGTGTGAAAATGAATGAAAAAAATATAAAGGTAATTATTGAGTGACCTATTCCAAGAAGCATTACAAAGGTAAGAAGTTTTCATGGTTTAACAATTTTTTACAAAAAAATTATTAAATTTTTTAGTAGTATTGTGGCACCAATAGCAAATTGCATGAGAGGGAAAGAATTTATATGGATTAGAGTAGACATAATTTTTTTAAAAATCATAAAGAATAAAATTATAGAAAGACCAATTTTAGCATTATCAAATTTTAACAAAGTGTTTGAGGTTGATTGTGATGCTTCATTTGTGGGAATTAGTGTTGTGTTGAGTTAAGAAGGAAAGCCAATAACATATTTCAGTGAGAAATTGAATGAAGTAAGAACCAAGTATTTTCCATATGATATTGAAATGTATGCAATTATACAAGCATTAAGACATTAAATGCATTAACTAGTGCCTAAAGAGTTTATTTTATTTATATATCATGAAGCTTTAATGTATGTGCATACACAAACAAAGTTGAATAGTAGGCATGTTAAGTAGGTTTCTTTCTTACAGGGATATACTTTTGTGTTGAAATATGAATTAAGAAAATAGAATCAGATAGTTGATGCATTAAGTAGGAGAGTAGAGTTATTAACTACTATGGTGAGTGAAGTAGTTATATTTGAAACTATTAAAGAATTATATGATAATGATCCATATTTTAGAAATGTAGTTGAAAATTGCAATAATCTATTAATAGGTATGATAAATTTTATTCATGATGAGTATCTTATGTACTAATATTATCTCTTCAAAGGTAAACAATTGTGCATTATAGTTAGGTCTCTATGAGATAATATAATAAAGGAATTAGATAGTGGTGGTTTGGCTGGATATTTTGGTAAGATGAAGATAATAGCTTTGTTAGGAAAAAAATATTTTTTACCAAAGATAAAGAGAGATATGAAAAAATATGTTTCAAGGTATAAAATATGCCAGGTGGCTAAAAGACATGCATAAAATACTTGACTTTACATGTCATTAATGATTCCAAGAGGGCCATGGATAGATTTGAGTATGGATTTTATGTTGGCATTGACAAACACATAAAGAGGTAATAATTCAATATTTATTTTTGTAGACAATTTTTTTAAAATGATTCATTTCATTGCATGTATGAAAACCAATGATGCGACTAGAGTTGCAGAGTTATTTTTTATGGATATTATGATATTGCATAGTGTTTCAAACACTATTACTTCAGATAGAGACATGAAATTTCTAAGTTATTTTTGAAGGATTTTGTGGAAGGAGGTGGGTACTAATCTACAATTTAGTAGTGCATATCACCCACAAATATATGGATAGATAGAAGTTGTGAATAGGATCATGAAAAACCTATTGAGATGTATAGTGGGAGAGAAGCTAAATTAATATGACTTGGCTTTACCACAAGCTGAATTTACAACTAACAGTTCAATGAATAGATCAACAAGAAAGTCACCTTTTAAAATTGTTTATGAGATAAATCATACGGGTATTTTAGATTTGGTACAATTATCAATTACAGATTGAATTAGTGACGATGTAAAAGTATTTATAAAGCATATGTAGTAGTTGTAAGGAGTACGAGGAAAGTTCTAGGAAAGCAATAAAAAATGTAAAGTAATAAAAAATGTAAAGCAACAATGAATGCCAAAAGAAGATCCAAGGTATTTGAATAAGGAGAGTTGTTAATGGTTTACTTGAGAAAAGAGAGATTTATGAAAGGCACATATAATAAGTTGAAGTACAAAAAGATTAAGCCATGTACAGTTGTGAATAAAATCAATGATAACGCATATGAGATGAGTTTACCATATAATTTTGTAATATCTCCAGTATTTAATATTTAATATTTATATGAATTCTATGGATAATATGGTGAAGATGATGAAGATTAAGAAGTAAATTGAGAGCAATAGATTACAAAAAAGAAAGATAAAATAGTGAAAATTTTGGATATAAAGATAGTGAGCACAAGGTAAGAGAATTATAATATATATTTGGTGTAGTGAGAAGGATTGTTGCAAGAAGACAACACTTAGATTACAGAATGGGAGCTGAAAAGGATTGATAAAAATAAATGGCATCAGTATAATCCAACCAACTCATAGGAGCTAAGTTTTTTTCAACCAAAGGAGAATGATGTAGAAAAACAAGTCAACCTTCTAGAGGCGATAAATTTTGACCCGTATCTCTATTTCAACTCTTCCACATGATCTTATGAAATTTTTAATTATGATCTAAGCCACTCTATCTACTTAGAGTCAATTTGAATATTTTTTTGAGGTCAAACACGATCATCTAAGGGTCTAAAATTAATGTTTAATGAATTTTCTAAATTTTTTTCTTTTTAAAAATTATATATTTTTAGAATCAAAGGTCAACTTTAATTGAATTTCATCCCATTTGATAATTTTAGTATTTAAGTTATTTTGTAAATATTTTACAGCCACACATGTTTATATACAAAACTTACTATAAATAGTAGTTGCTAAAGATAGACATTTTTTAGATTTTAGAATCTTCAAATTTTTGCAACTCAACTCTAAATTCTGAGTTGAGGCTTATCTAAGCATGATTTGAGTTTTTAATAATTTCAAGTCATTCAATATGAATTAATTTTGACTTATTGTTTCAGATCTTGGCTTCTTGATAATTTTATTTGTCTTGATAGTTTTTAGGCTCATTAGTGTGAAAAAAGTAGATAAAGATAAGGACCATTAACAAGGTGTTACAAATTAGGTGAGCATTATATATATATATATATATATATATATATATATATATATATATATATATATATATATACACACACACACACACACACACACACACACACACACACACACACACACACACACACACACACACAGCTATAAAAGTAGGATCCATCATTATATACTTTTTTGTGATTAAAATATCTTAGTGATTAGCTTTCTAGTATTGATAAAATATTGAATGATGAAGAGATAGTAGAAACCTTTATTTTATGAAGACTTTCATAATCCTTTGATTTATTTGTTGAGACCATGCATCTAATTTCAAATAAATACATGCTTTTATTTTAAAAATTAAAAACAATTCATTTTTTAGAGGAGTGGATTCATGATTGGTTGGAAGCATCAACCTTGGACACTATAAAAAATATTAAAAAAAGAGATGAGAGGAAATGCTAGGCATTAAAGGATATGCATAGTAGGAAATGATATAATATAAAAAGAGAATTTATACCATTGGAAAGTTGGTAAGTTATTTTTTAGCTAATTATATTCATTTATGTTGATTTTGAATCAATAATTATGACAGAACAAATAATATGATTGGACACGAACCCTAGATCTAGATGTAAGAATAATAGTAAAGAAATTCACCATGAAACAATGAGAAGAAAATTGAACACATCATAACATAGATATATGTGAAAAAACATTCAAAAAGATAAAAACTCACAAAGATTATTCATATTATGAGAAACTAACAAGTATCCAATATAGTCTTCCTCTCACTTATTCTTTTTTTATTACATCTTATAATATAAACTCTTCATAATATAGGTAATATAATCTGCGCATTATAAATGATATTTTCCAACCACCACATTAATGGGTCCAATCTCTCTAAAGGTTATTTAATAAATTTTATTATTTAGATAAACTCATAACAAACAATAAAATATATTATTTTTTAACCAATGTAATTTAATGTATTAATGGTACATAAATAATACCACTTAACTACTAATTATTCCAATACTCCCCTTTAATGTTAACTAGAGATACATGATGATTTTTAGGAGGTAACAACATAATGAACTTATACTCAATGAACTATTCACATGATGAGTTTTAAGAGGTAATAATTGAAAGAAACATCATTTATCATGCCATAGTCACCTTTAAAAAAATTATGCTATGTAAACATAGTCACCCAAATGTATTATACTATTTAACTATAGACAACCAAAAGAATTACACTATGTAACCATAATTACATAATCACCTTTAAATAAATTACACTATACATCCATAGACACCTAAATATTTTGCACTATGTCCCCATAGTCATCTTTAAATGAATTACACTATGCTATCTTAAACCACTTAAAATGAGTTTAAGTTAGCATGATTGTGAGACTACATCGCACAATGATAATACATCCCATAATTTGTCAGAATAATCAACTAAACATATTGAAGTCTTTTATAACAAAAGACTTTCATGCTACTATGTGTTGGGTACAGTGTAGACTTAAATATGAAGTTTACTAAAAGTACATAAAGTGATTAATTAAAATTATTCACAATAATAATAATTATAGAGAAATAAAAAGAAACACATGACCCACATAAATATTAAAAAGTGGCATTGTCATGCACACTTCCTCTTAACAACAACTTTGATAAGTCCAGTATTAAATGAACTTTCATGGGTTTTAATTTTTTGGTGATGAATTAAATTTTTCACCAAACTTATAAAATTTTGATTATCACCAAGAAATTTGGTATAATGAGAAACTTCTACATGATTTCTTTCTAACATCTTTCATAGTCATAAGGATTCTTTAGAAACTTCCACATAAAGTGCTCCAAGTGATAGCACCTACACCAAAAATAAACATATATCCAAAAGTAGACCCATCATAGTATGATTAGCATCATAATAACCAAATAAATTAGCATAATAAAATAATAATAATAATAATAATATAAACTAAAGTTTCTATTTTTTTAATATATCAAAGTATTCACTTTGTTAATTTTCGATGATCTATGTATAAATCCTACATGAATATAGAAACAACACCTACATCTTATAAAATATTTATCTTAATAATGGTTAGATAAATAAAAATACTAACAAGATATTTGTAAATAGGGATTAGCTTTATTACACACAATTTTTAGATCGAGTTTTAACATAATTTTTAATAGAAATATATGTAAGCTTGCAATCAAGCATATTAAATTTAACAAGTAGGTTATGTGATGCACATACCACAAATTCACTAATAATTTAATAATAAGTTAATCAAATGTTACATATATTATTAATAATAATTTTATATTATAATTTGAGTCATGAATATTTTTTCTTCTTTTTAAAGTTGACAGTACAAGTTTGCATTTTATACTAAACTAAAAAAAATTAAAAATCAAAAATTTAATGTGATTTATACTTTATTTTATAATAAAAATATATATTCTAGTTTGTAAACAACACTAATCATTTTAGCTGATTGTAAAATAATTAAAAAATATATAAATAATTACAACAAGGGTGAAAGTTGCAAGTGTCACAAGTATCACAAATAGTGTCGTAAATTACATTATTTGAATCAATTGTTGTAAAATAAATAGTAAGAGGTTTAAAATAAAATAAAATATCATCTCAATGTGTCTAACATCTAAAAAAACATACATATCGATTGGTGATATGACCATCTTTGACAAATAATATGACAAGTCGAAGGTGTCAAAAGTGTCAAAAATATTGCAAGCCTCACATGTAAGATTTTTTATGAATAATAATCAGAATTTTTAATTAATTATTTTTAAAATAATTAATTAATTTTGATAAAAAAATAGATTTATTTTTAATTTAAGGACCTCAGATCTATAAATATTTTCTAGAAAATACTAGTAAATTTTTTTTGTCTAATACAAGACTTCACATGTAATCTACATAATTTAATTAATTTTGATTATTATTTTTTAATAAACATATTGAATGTATGAAAAATAAATATATTATGATTTTATTTAAAAAAATTAAATGTTTTTTAATCTTTTTTTAAAATATACAAGTCAACACACATGGACCCACCATGTGATTGCATGGACAATTAGCTAATTATAACTCACCCACTAAGCACTAACTTATGTCTTATGTTTAATATTTTTTTGGTTTAATTTTTATTTTTTATTTTTAAAAATAAATAAACCATAATTAAATACTTTCATAATAAAATGGAATTATTTATTTAAAATTTAGAAAATAAAATATTTAAAAAAAAATTAAACAAGGTCCACTACTTGGGTGGAATAAAGATAATTAAATAAATATTTTATTTTTTAAATAATTACATTAAAACATTAAAATATTGATTATTTTTTTTAACATGTTTTATATAGAAGCATGACACAAGTGGAGAGTAGAGAAGGATTGCAAGAGCTCTAGACATCAGTTTTCAGTGATCTAAAGCTTGAAAATACTTATAAATTATCATTTAAAACCATTGATAGACCTAGATCTATAATTTTTTGACTATAAAATAATATTTTAGTTCTTCTACTACTGTTATAGTATACTATGACATCCATGTAGAAGTAAAATAAAATCAGATTTATTTTTGATGCTCTTTAGGATCTGAAAATGGCTCCAATAGACTTAAATATTCTAAAAAATGTGAAATCAACCTTTAAATCTTAAAAAGTGAATGAGAATACATGATTTTTATTTTTTTTTCTAATTTGATGGCCATACACACTGAATCATGATGTTTGAGAAGAGAAAAAAATTAAAAAAAAGTTGTATAAGATCAAATCAGATAAAGTATATATCCAAATTGCTTGAAAATAAACAAACTAAGTAAATAGAAAAAATAAAAATAAGATTTAATACCCAAAATCTAATATTTTACTATTTTTTATCTCACACATGCTAAAAAGTAACATTGAAGAGGAAAAATAAAAATTCAAAATGAGCTACAGGAGTCTAAATCAAATGAAATAAAGGTAAAAAATTCTTAGAAATGGTCAAAATGAGTCAATGGAGTGATCAAATAAAAGATTTATTAGATATATATTTTTAAAAAGGTCATACAAAGACTACAAAAAATATTTAAGCATTAATTCCCTTACTTGTTGTCTTTCAAAATATTTAAAACTCCCTGTAAGTGTTAGATCTCCAACTAAAGAGCTTCAACAAACTTCATATAGATAATTAGTCCAAAAAATAAGAAAAAATTAAAAAAAATTAATGTTTAAAAACGTATTTTTAGTCCAGTTTAAGATTTGAAATTATATCTATGACATGAAAATAAGCTTAAATTATGAAAAATTGTATAGATATGAGATTTTTAGCCTTTTGAAAGAGAAAAATGTATAATAAATTACTTCATTAAAAAAGAGAAGCTTGAAATTTTTTATGATCATACCATGGCTTGAAAATGGATGAATCTAGGCTTGAACACAAGTTAAAAAACTTTGATCTATGATCTTGTCCCTTGATCATGCATCACATAGATTTAATACCATGATAGAAAAAATAATGTGATTGCATATGAACAACATATCTAGATGTGAAACTAATAGCAAAGATATTTACCATAAAATAATGAGAGCAAAGTTGAACACACTATAACACAGATATATGTGAATTTTTTTTAAAGAGGTAAAAAAACTCACAAAGATTATTCATATTACAGAAAACTAAGAAGTATGTGATATAGTCTTTGTTCTTCTCACTTATTTTTTCATTATATATTACAATATAAACTCTTCGTTATATAGGCAAGGTAATCTATCCATTATAAATAGCTTTTTATAATCACCACATTAATGGGTCTAACCTCTCTAAAGGTCATTTTATATATTTTATTATTTATTTACATGAGGATAAAATCATGATAAATAATAATATATATAATTATTTAACCAATGTAATTTAATGTATGAAGCGTACACAAATAATACCACTCAACCATTAATTGTTCTAATAAATTAGTGGGATATTGATGCAAAAAATAGACAAATTTTTAGAGGCCATAACTTTTAATCTTTAGTTTCATTTGAGATCTTCCATGTATCAAAATAATCTTCTCAAAAAATTTGATGTTCATGTATTTGCTTAGAGTTGTTTCCAATATTTTTAAGAGGTCAAATGTGACTATCCAAGGGTCTAAAATTACAGTTTATTAATTTTTGAGAGATTTTTTATTTCTATAAATTATATATTTTTAGGACCAGATGTGAAATTTATTTGATAGGATAATTTTATGATTTAAAATATTTTGAAAAAAATTTTAGAGCTGCACGTGCTTGCATGCAAAACTTACTATAAATAAAAACTTCAAAAAATAATTTTTTTCAGATTTTAGTTTTTCTTTTTAAAAAAATTTTGCATATCAACTCGAATTCTAAGTTGAGGCTTATGAAATCATAATTTGGGTTGTAAATAATGAAATATAATGAATATGAATCAATTTTGAGTTATTTTTTTAGATCTTAGCCTTTTGTAATTTTATAGTCTTGATAGTTTTCAGTTCTATTATCTAGTATTAGAGCAAGGTTGAATCTTGGAGGAGTAACAAATAGTGAGAGGATGAGGATGTATAACATAGATGAACTATAATATATATGAACTATGAATACATGTGCAAAAATTAACAAAAGTTATCTCTGATTAGAGAAGAAGGCAAGGTGGTGATGAATCCATGGGAGACATAAATCATGATGAAGAAATTAAGTAAGAATAAGAACAAGATCAGACACTATTGATCGAAGAGAGGATGGTTCAAGATTTAGAAGGAATAAATGAAGGAATCAAAGTTGATGTTCTAGATTATGGAGATAGTTTGAAACTAGAGGAGAATGGTGCAAAAAAAATGTCAATTTCTAGAGGCCATAACTTTTGACCTATAGCTCTGTTTGATGTCATAATTTTCATACTTTCTAATATGAATTATATTCAAATTTATATCATAATTAAATTTGAAAAATCTAAATTAATATAAATTAAAAATTAATAGGGTTGTGGACTACCTACTTAATATTGGAGTCGAAGGAGATCCTCTTAGAAAGAAATATGGAAAAATCAAGAGGAAAAACTACTCATCCCTAAAATTCAAAATTATATTAATGAAAATAAAACCTTGGGACAATGTTCAAGATTTTTTCATGATTCATAAATTTGTATAGTTTTTTACTAGGCATTAATTTCCTTCAAAACTATTTCATACTCCATTAATAGTGTGTTTTGTATTTTTTTTAATATCATTTTTTATCCCCTATATTATTTATATTTTAGTTGGCGATATATTAGATGAAGCTTATATTTTTCCTATCCCATCGCCTATATCTCTGGGATTTTCATCATCAATTTGAAACACCTTTTTTTAACCTAAATTAAAATAAATTAAAATATTTTATCCTTTAAATCATAAAAAAGTGATTTTTTGGAGACAATATGAAGAATTCAAGTGGAGTGTTTAAAATTTAGAAGGTAATATATATACTTATTCTCTCATCCTTCACTAGTTTTAAAATGGAAAAACACCCCCAAAAAAATTATCTGAAGAAAGAAAACATATAGAAAGTGAGCTACAGAGCCTTCGATGGTGGTACCACCATGGAGTGAGTAGGTTCGAAGACACAAAAAGAAAAAATTATAATAAAAATTTCACCTATCATGCTTTTAGTACTAGTAATAACTGAATGAGTACATGATCAAAGGAGTCAACTTCAACTCATTGATTACTAGTTGAATGAGTTTTTAAATTTTTAGATAGGTTCTCCATGCAATCTAATTACTTGTGATTTAATTATTTTTAACTTCTTGTTGTTCAATCTTTCCATCCAATTGCATGAGGACTGTCAACTATAGTGTATTTTTTTTTTTTTTATCTATAATTCTAATAATTCAATGCTCTTGAGCCCTTTTAAATTATTGAAAAGAACAACATTCTTCATTGATTAAAAAATTGTCTTTCTTTCTTTTAGCTGTTGCTTATTTTTAGAATTGATAAACTATGTATGATTTACTCTCATGTATTATTTTAACAACTCTTTAGTATAGTGTTAGAGCTCTTTTTTAATTTATTTTTCAATTGGTATCAGAGTTAAGTTGTCAAATTTTAATTATGTAGGTAGCAATTTTAGCTTATCATTTATCTCCAGAATGGAAAATAGAATTAAATTCCCATTCTAGCTTTCATTGTTTATAAGAGACAACTATAACTATTGGAGTATTAAGATGAACACCTTACTATTATTCCCAAGATCTTTGACAATTAGTGGAAGGCGGGATACATAGAACATGCAAATCAGAATGCTCTAAATGCTTTGATAGTAAACCAATGAACTTAGTTGAAAGAAGATAGAAAGAAGGACAATTGAACACTATTTACTATCCAATCCATATTGTATATTTTAGTTTTCCCTTGTATTACTAGTATGACAAAAATCAAAAGATGCATGAGCTGCCTCTTACAAGTGTTTTTTGATATTTTTTGGAGGCCAAAAGTGACCATTTGAAGGTTTAAAATTATAATTTATTGATTTTATTTGGATTTTTTAATTTTTAAAAATTGTATATTTTTATGACTACATTGTTTTTACATGTGAGACTTAATAAAAATAATAGCTACTAAAAATATAAGTTCTTTGTTTTTAAATTTTAGTTTTATTTCAAATATTGCATGTCAACTCTAATTTTGAGTTGAGGGTTATTTAAACATGCCTATAGGTTTGTAATTATTTCAATTAATTCAATATGAATCAATTTATAGATTTTTTTTAGATCTTGCCTTATTAGTAATTTTATTGTCTTGATAGTTTTTTATTCCATTACTACATACCCTAATAAGTGTGTTTATATTGAGGTTGATTTGAAAAATTACTTGGAAGAGTCCATTGATATTCAATAAGGGGCATAATTATTTTTGTATAAGGTCACCTTATTTAATATCCAAAATATATACTTTATATGGTAGGTGCCTGATGACTCTCACTTTATTGTTCACTCAAGACCATTTATTGAGTAGGCACCAGTTGAAAAGTAAAATGTGGTTAAAAATATTGATGGATGGACTATGATGGATAACAAAAATATGCCACTAGGAATAAGTACCCTAAGGCAACCCTTGCCCTCCTCATTTTTAAGCATCTTGAAGATGAGAGAAATTTAGTTAGTTATTTTCCTCCCAACCTCTCATTAGTGCTCCAAAATATCATAATGATCTTGAAGCCTCTTAGAGCCAAGTTTATCAAGTTAATTACTTTATAATAATTTGTTTTCATGTTGGGAATAGCTTTGAAAGTGCTCCTAC
>JARHVA010005429.1:0-107500 GCA_037957365.1 Torreya grandis
CCTCCCCTTAAATAGACTTCTTCATAAAAGCTACTAAAAGAGGTAAGGATACCAAATCCTAAAAGGGATAAAATCTTACCAAGTTGTTGTAGGTTCATCATATTTATCCCATTAGACCTTGACCTAATCTAGGTCTCTGCCTCAAAGTGCCAATGTCCTACATGTTAAAATATTGATGGGCTCCAAAGTCATAGCCTCATCAATCTCAACCTAAATGGCTATCCAGTCCAATATATGATTAATTCTAGAAACATATTACCATAAAATATAAACATGAATTACATCATGGACATGAGATAGGCTAGGTGGTAAGGTAAGTATACAGGTTACTAAGCCAATTATCTTCAAGATCTTAAATGGCCCAAAAAAATAATGTTCTTTCTTCTTCCCTTTTCCATAATGGATGGGGATTTTTTTTGGTCTCACCCTAAATAAAAATTTATCACCAATATTAAAATTTTGATAAATTATGTGTTCATCTTCATACTTCTTCTACTGATCCATGGTAGTCTCAATATGTTGTCTAATCATAACCATTTATTGCTCCATGTATTCCAACATGGTAAGGCCAATCATGAATCTATCTTCAATTTTTTCCCAACTCAATGGGGTTGTAAAAGATTTAACATAAAAATCTTATAAAGGTGATATTAATTTAATATTTATACCTATTATTATAATAAAATTCAACAAGATACAAATATTCTTCTCAATGGGATTATTGGTCTATAACATACATGAATATTATGTCTTCTATGAGATGATTAATTCTCTCATTCTGAAATCACTCTTAGGGTGATAGGAATTACCAAAATTGAGATTAGTGCCCAATTATTTCTACACAGAAGCCCAAAAGTGAGAATTAAAAATTGAATCTAGATCTGAAATAATCTTATGGGGAATCTCGTGCAATCTAACAACATCATCTAGCAAGACCTTTGCTACTAAATTGGTATTATAAGTGGTATTTTTGAGATAAAATTGAGCCAATTTATTCAACTTATCTATAGTTACCATGATGATATGATGAGGTAGGAAAGCCTACTATTATATTGAAGGAGATAGTGTCCTACTTCCATTCTAGAATATCATGAGGACATAGCAATCATGTTGGATGATGATGCTTGACCTTAAACCTCTATCTCTCCAAACAACAAGCTAAAAATTTAGAAATATAAAATCTCATATAATACCAATAAATATATTTTCCTTAAATTAACATGCATATTCTTAACTCTAGGGTGTGCTTGGTAAGGACCTCTATGAGACTCAGATAAAATTACATCATGAAAGACACTTGTTAAAGGAAAATAGACACACCCTTTATATCACAAAAAACAATCTATATCAAGATAATATCCTTAAAACTTACCTTTTATATTCATACCAAAACCTAATATCTATCTTACTTCTTTGTGGAGGTGATCTTCTAGAAGCTGCCTCAAAACCTAACTTCTAAGCTAGCTTGCAAACTTATTATTGTCAATTCATGGCACTGTTTTCTCAAAGTATCAACAATTACATTATATTTTCCTTTGATATACAATACCTCATAATCATATTCATATAATAGTTTCATCAAATGCCTTTGTCATGTTTTAAGGTTAGGTTGATTGAATAGATGTTGTAGACTTAAGTTATCAATCTTTAAAATAAAATGATGATAAAAAAAGAAGTGTCACCATCTTAGACAAGCATTAATAATTTTTATAAATTATAAATAATGTGTAGGATATCCTAACTCATAATATTTGAGTTTACGATACTCATATGTTATCACTCTACCTTCTTACATGAGTACATATCCTTATCCTTCCTTTTATGCATCAATGTAGACAAGAAAATCTTCAATAGGGTTAGGCACATCCAAAATTGGTGTATTATTTTTCACTCTTTTATAAAATTAAAAACTTATTCACACTCTTCAATCCAAGATTTTTTTTTCTTTTGTAGTGAAGTGATCAGATTCACAATGCCATAAAAATTATCCACAAAACATCTATAGTATCCCTTTCAATCCCATAAAACTTCCCACATCTACAACATTTTTGGGTGTTGACCATTCCAAAATGAATCAAATATTTTAGGCATACATATATATTCCTTCTCCTAAAATAACATTTCCAAGGTATTATACCTTAGACTATGTAAAAGTGCACTTATCCAAGTTTCCAAACAATTTGTTTTCTCTTAAAACCTATAGGACCTACCTCAAATGGTCCTCATTCTCTTCTTTCATTCTATGAATAATTAATAATGCCATATATAAATAGTAACATGAATCAATACAATAAGGTGAAAAGAACACCATTCATAAGATTCATGAACACTGATAGAGCATTTGTTAACCCAAAAGTTAACAATAAATTCATAATGCCCATACTGCATTCAAAATGTAGTTTTGTGAATATTAGGCTCTACAATACACAATTGTTGGTATCTAAATTTGAAACAAATCATGGTTATTATATATTATCCCAACATATAATTAAATAGATAATCAATTTTGGGTAAGGGGTAATGATTCTAATTTTTTTTACCTTATTTAATTAGCAATAATCCATGCTCAGTTGAAGGGATTCATCCTTCTACTTCAAAAAGATGATTGGTTCTCCCCAAAGATACACACTAGGATGAATCAATCCTTTCTCAAGGATTTGTTCAAGATAAATATTAAGTTCACATAAATCAAGTATGGGCATCTGATAAGGTGCCTTTGATATGTTCATATCCCTATGAACTAAGTCAATCCAAAAATTAATCTCCTATTGATGAGGCATACGTGGTAATCCATTAATAAATTCCAACATAATAACATGATAATTAAGAGAAACCTTCTATGACTCATTCAACTTATCACTCACCATGATATAAAACATCTCATAACCTTTACTCAAGTTTATATTAAGTTTCATCTCATTGATCATGTGAAGGGAAATAGTTTTCTTAACTCTTGATATTACCATGGAATTCTCAAGGTCATCTTCACATTAAATAACCTTGTTATGGCAATTCAACTTAGCTTCATGAGCCAAAATCCAATCCATTCCAAAGACAATGTCATGTGGCCAAAGTAAATATTCACAAGTCCATGATAGTAGAAAAGACAGCTAGGTCTAAAATAAATACTACTCACCAAGGAGCTAATGGACATCTTGGCCCTTGAGGATAAATCTACTACCCAACTCTCTAATTTCCTTTTAGCCATAAGCCCATAAAATTCCATGATAAAAGGAGAAATAGAGGAGTCTATAGCTATTAAATAAAAAAAATAGAAATAGAAATTATTTATATCTTAAAGGTTGTCTCAATGACCATTATCTGGTGTTAATTTTTGTGGTCATCCACCACTTTATAGATCATATGTACTCAACCCACATAACCCACTATCTACTCTAACAATGAGGCTTTTTACATGATAGCATTTTATGGTTCAAGAAAAGATTATGTACAAAGTGATAATAAGATACACACGTGAAAAAAACACTCTTTTTTGGGTCTCACCTTGAGGGAGTTATAGATTTTATAGGTCCAAATGAATTAGTTGACCTCAAAGGTCTCACCTACTTGAACTGAGGAGCTTTTATAGTCCTTGATTGTTGATGATTTTGAGATCTATTCTCACCTCACCTCTATAAATATTTATTCATATGATTCCTATTCTTTATCCATCTAGAGTAGGTTCTCTCTTGTTGAGGTTGTTAATGGGGTCTAAAGTTGGGTTGAGATAGTTGAGGTTGTTAAGGGGGTCTAAAGCTATGTTTAGCTACTTTCCAACCTCCCTTAGGTGCAAGTTACACACTTTTTGACCATAAGTCATGATGAGATTGTAATTTTCTTTGAAACTACTATTTAGATTCATGCTTATTCCCACGATACTCCCTCAACTAAATAGGCCTTCTCAACTACCACTAATAAGATAATGGGAGCCAAAATGCACACTACGCTAGCTAATTCAATATTTAGGTATCTTATAAACCTATTTACTTGGATTGTATCATCTGTGTAACCCTACACATATTTGATCAAATCTAAAAAATGGCACTCATTCTATTCCACTATGCCACTCCCTTGAAATAGGTCATGGAACTCATCCACCTTTTTTGGCATATAATGGGGTGATAAGTAACATGCTCTAAAATACTCCTTAGATAATTCCCAAGTGAAAGAAGTTAGTGTCAAGTGGAACTTCTACTCCTCACCTTCCCACCACATATTAGCTACATCATGAAGTAAGTGAGTGCCCAAGTGGTCCTTCCCATTATATTCATAGTTATATAATGTAAAAAATACCCTCATACTTGCCAACCAAGTCTCTATTGAAATCCATCTAGAGTACCATCAAAAGTAAGAGGGTGTATTCTGATAAAATCTTTTACCAAATCACTAGGCATAGTTCTAAGAGGAGGGTTCATATTTATCCTCTCATGATTCTCACCATGATGATGTACTTCAAATATATCACCTCTAGAATGGTGATGGGGATGACTCTAAAAACTTTATCTTTCTATTGATTTTTCATCATCCTAATAATGTCATGGAGGTTACTTCTCTACCCCATGTTGAACTATAGGCAATCTCTCCTACAATGCATCTCTCATCTATTACATGGATAGGAGGAGTTATGTCCCAATACCATTAAATCTTGGATGATTGGGAGGATCATGCTCTCCAAGGGGATCCACCTCATGATGTTCTCAATATCCTTCTCTCATCCTACATGTCAATAGGAAGTCATTATCAACTAAGAAAAAACTAGATAGCCATAAAAAATAAAACAAATAAACTAGAGCTCCTAGTATTGCAACTATGCTCTAATACTGAAATACCATGCCCATTTGTTCTATAAAAATAAGCACGACATAGTCCAAACATAAGAAACCAAGCACAAACATAGACATAAACTAAATTTTATATTAATCAAAACACTCATGCAATCCCTACCATTACCACTATTTACATAATTGGACCATATTATAAATCTGAAGGCCATAATTTTGATTCATTATCATCACTTAGAATGTTTCTCAAGTTGGCATAAAATATTTTTTTATGATTATGATGTTGAAAAAATCATAAATTTAAACATAAGTCCTAGATAAAACATACAAAAATCACATGACATCTTCAGCATCTCCAAGGTCATACTAGCATTTCTTTGAGATCTAGGGGACCTCTCTTGCCATGCATCATCATAATACTTACCTGATGGTCTAATGAACATTCACATTTCACCTATAGTTATAAGACTATAAATTGTTAAGATGATTCCATGTGGTAGCATCCTATTATATTGATAGCTTAGAGGCTTTGCACTATGTACATCTTAGTCTAGGATCACAAGTCACTAGGATGATGCCAAGTGGTAGCATCTTATAAACCCACTAGCCTGAAGGATATAAAATTTATATGAAGAACTCAAAGATTATGGGTCATTAGGATGATGCCATGTAGAATCATATTTCAATCTTAATAGTATGGAGGAAAACTTCTAGTATCACCATTTCTAGAACTATGAGTTACCAAGATGATGCCATCTGATAGCATCCCTTGAGTCTTCTAGTCTAAGACCAATCATGTGTCATACTAGGCTGACATAACTCTTAATTTCATGGGAAAGTGACATCTGGCTTCCTCTAATCTAATCATTCAATTTGATAAATTGACTAAGACAAATTTATATGGCTTAGGTAAAAGGGGCCTAAAAATCCATTGTTAAAATATCTAAGGCAACCACCATGCATATAGAACTCATCACAAAGTTTAATAAAAATACTAAAGAAGATAACTTGTGCAATTAGATAAGGCTAAATTTTGAAGGAAAACTTTGACTTCAAAGTGTAAGGAAAAAATATAGGGAACACAAGCAAGTCTTTAAGACTTCTAGTTACATCATTTCTCCCAAAAAAAATGTGATAATACTTCCAAGACCTTAGATAAATAATAAATATCGATGCCTTTGGCATTATTTATCACAATAATTTCTCTAAAAATTGTACAAAAATTTCTCCAAAGGCTTCAATACTTAGTCAATGCATTATATCTTCCAAAATTTTGTCTTCATGTAAAAGTTTTGAATAATCATTTACTTGTAAACTTACAATAATTTATTTGATAAAGAAGACAAGATTAACTTCCTTTGAAACTAAATTAAGTCCTTTTAAAATCAACTTATCCCTTTTTTACTAATTTCACTGTGTAACATATGAACACACCGATTTCACAACTTTAAACTACATTTTTTGAGAGGCCCAAGCCTTAAAAATTTTCATTCATGACTTTTGTTCTGATATAGTGGTAATAATTTATCTAAAATCTAAAGAATTAAAAATAAAATATGATGTCTTCAGAGCTATTTTTCTTGACAATTTATCCAAAAAATTTTCAATAATACCTTCAAAGACCTAAGGATTTAATCAAAACCTTCAAGACTTCACAACTTTTTATCATGATATTTGTTCTGACAAACATGCAACAAAAGTTCTAACCACTTTTTTTGAAGCCAAAATTTTCAAAAATACATTGTATTTTTCTAAATACTTAGCTATTTCTATTGAACTTGAAAATAAACATGAAATTTCAATAAATACACTAGTTTAAAGGTCAAATTTAAATAATCTAAGGAAATAAAGTATTTTACAAATCTAAAGTTGTAACCTAGCCAATATTAATCAATAAATCAAGCTAAAAAAGATTAAGAACTTTATAAAATGATCTAGCTATAGGAAGGGGGAGTAAAAGGCAAAAAATCAACTACTAATGCCTAAAGTATCTTTTCACTATGATGTCATATGATTCTTAACATCATAATAAGATTTTATGGTTGAGCTTAATTGTTATTTCCAAATAAGTATCTAGGATCCAATAACTATGTTTAACTCAGGGTTTGCTCAAGTTCAATCCCATTAAATTAACCAAGATAATTTCCATGAGAGACAAATGCCTAATTAAAAAACTACATTCATCATCTATAATTAAAACAATTGACCCATCATGTTTATAAGAAATATCATAAGGAAAAAAGTATCTTTCCTTTGAATGAAGACTCCTTCTCAAGGGTTTACATAACTAGAACATAATAAGAATACATCATTTTTTAGATCATTTTAATAGGTTGTATTTTTATCTTAAATAACAATCTTATAGCTTTAATCTACATTCCTTACATTTAAATAAATAGACATTATTAAATCTTAGTAAGTTTACCCAAAACTAGGATTTAAGTCATTATATCAAACTACCAATTTTATTAGAACGAGCCTCATAGGTTGAACATTTTTTATACATATAGGACTCTTCCAAAGATCGTATGATCTATAACTTATTAAAACATCATCTTAGCTTCACTTTTAAGGATTCATAAGTTACATAAAAGTCTTAATCCATATTTTGAATGATGCCTAAGATCTATTCCTTTTTAATAATATTATAAGTAGGCTAGTTGCTAAATTATTAATGTTAAATTAGATTTTATCCATTTATCTACATAATCAAGAGGAATATCTTTAAGTTTGATTTAAAAATGAATAACCATGGAGTATTCAATGGTACTACACATATGATCCTAAACATTTATTGGCCATAATAAGGAAGGATTATGTTTTAACCTTTTTTCATTATCAAGCTACTACTTTAGACACCCCCAAGATCAAGACTCCTAGCTCCAAACATGTTTATATCACTTGGCTAAGGAAAGGATGGGTACATATCAGGGTTATTGACACAAAGTATTGCTATGAAACACCTATATTCTTATTCCCCATTCTTACCCAATGATATTTCAACCTTAATAAAATAAATCAACATTCAATGAATATTCACGTGAAGTTAAGTATTCAAGAATATAATAGAAGTAGACATATTTTTATAACAAGTCCTACTAAATTTTGGGATAACAAGAGGATACCATCACTCTATTTCTTCCATCTATAAGTCATAGGATAGTTAATCAACATACCATAATTTATCATCACGAGAGGGATTAACATATTCCACTGTGACATTCACATGTGGGTTAAGCATTCTACCACCATGCCCAACACAGGAGGGCTTAAGAATCTTGCACTTTGAAGATGTTGATCATAGATCACTACTATTCAGTGTCAAAATATCTTATAAATAGACATATATGGGTAAAATCAATTTATACAAAGGAGTAACCAACCTCTCTACAATCCTCAAGTATAAGTACAACATGGTGGAAAATGCACAACCATGGGCAACCAATAAAATAGGTATAATAAAATAAGTGTTATTATTGTCTTGGATGCAAACATGAAGAAAAACATATAGTAATTTCATTTCAAGAAAGTAATTAATATCATAATTTAAATAGAAAACCACCTATTGACTCCAAAACCACTAGGGCATTATCCTCTAGACATCTACATTTAGCTTCCCTAACTCATTCCTCTTATCTTTTTATTCTTCTCATTATCTTTTTATATCTAACTTCTTTTTCAAAAATGCTTGAATTAAGGGAAATTTACTTCTATATAAAGGCATTCAAGGATCAACCAACCACCAACCACTTGCCAACTGATGCATCATTAAGAGGTGTTATTTTTCATGTTTAGCTAAGGTGCATGGTAACTTTTGTAAACTCTATGGTTATTTATAGGGTTCACTAAACACTATTTCCACTTGATTCTAGCCTAAGGTAATCAATGCAATATATGTTAATCAACCACTAGACAATTTAAACATTGGCTATAAGATCTTAAGGTCATATGACAATAAGTTTCACCCATCAATATTAAAGGATAACTACCTAAAACATAAGATGAGTCAAAAAAATGTGGTGGATTATGTATCTGATTACATAACACATGTTTAGGGAAGGTTTAGGTAACTTGATAAGTGATAAAACCATGTTTGGTGTAGTCTCTTTCCTTCATTGGCCCTTTTCCTATTCCTACAAACTCAATGAACACATAAAATTCTCCTAACCTAATAGCTAAGGCTACAAAATTTAATCAAACAAGTCAATTTCAATCAATTTTCCATAGTCAAGTATTCATGGAATAACACATTCACATAGTTAATTTCATGTGCTTGAATATACAATTAATTTCCAATTTATCAACTTAGAAGCAATAATTCAAACATAATTGGTAATAAGTATTTTCCATGGTTCCAAACACATTAAAATCCTTCTAAAATCCTTACACATCTCATCTAGATGTGACTTAATAATAAAATTAAATAATCATAACATATGTGTCATAATTCTATAGTCATCTTTCCAAAAGATGAGCATTACATAAAATGGGTCCTTACACATTAACTCGGAGAGAATATATGAAGAATGGTCTATATAAATTTTATGTCTTGATAACTACCATAAGGACTTATGGATATTTCATTGAATATTAGGGGCACATGAGATTGTTTGAATTATATTAAGTATGAAAAGTATTTCTAAACATTTGATTGAAATCTAAGTGGAATATATAAATAAATATGAAAATGCATGCCAAGTCATTAAAATGGAGTCATATGTGTCCTTTTATACTAAGTGGAATGGTTCATTCTACTAAACACCAAAGGGATTATTTCTATTCATACATTTTAAAATAAAAATTTATTTAGATTTTTAAAAATGTGGTGTAGAAAATAGTCAAAATATTTGCATTGGGATTGTGAAATAATATAAGAAATTTATTAGTATGGATTCAATTAATATAATGACCGTGATTTAAATATTAATAATGAAATTTATAAAATAACATTTCATGAGACAAAGTTTACTTTTATGATGAGGTAAAAACTATTCATCTTGAAAAAAAGACACTTTAGTATCAAAGTTTCATGAAATAAAGCAATTAGGAAAATAAATAATTACTTTAAAACTAGATGAAAAAAAGTTTAAAAATAATGAATCTTCAACAGGTCAAGAGATTATTATTTTTCTCCATGAAAAAAATCAAGATTAGAATTTGGCACTGCAACCTAGCACCTTCTAAATACCAGTGTCGATCTCTTGATAGACATAGTGTTGGCCAACTGGTTATCTTAATGTTATGTAACTTGATGTATATTTATAGAGATAAAATATCATTTCATTTCAATAAAATAACTTATGATGTATAAATTTGGTTTTTTTAATCAAGACTTGCATGAACTATACACTCCTTTTTATATTATTGTTAACCAACATACCATCAAAGCATAAAATAATATCTTGGAAAACCATATTTTTGAGTCTATAAATGAAAGAATAAAAAAAGGTATACTTATGTCCTATCAGTCAAGGCCAAAAAGAGTAGATAATTAAAATTTAAAAAAATAGATTATGGTGAATAAGATATGGGTTTGCACAAAATATATCAACTAGATATACAAACCAAGATCGACTTGGATGATAGAGAGAATACCAAAATGACATGGTATTGGCTATAAAAAGGAATAAAATTAGAATGTATTTAATATTTTTATTACATTCAAATAACATTAGATTTTTTTTCAAAAACATTATAACCCTCTAATTTCATGTTTGAATCAAGCCTTGGAAAAAGAAATATTGAATATTTTTTATAATTTTAAAATAGATAGTTTGAATGATAAGATATTATTTCTCCTCTTACCAAATGATTTATGGTTAAAATGGGTGTTATGTTTTTAAATATATAGAAATTTTAGGCTTTTATGTTGTTTAAAAAATGAATTTGATCTAGATTTCAAGCCAAATTCTCTTGATAAGTCAAGAACAATTTTTTTCAGAAGAACAAGGGGAATGTTCATAGAAGAGTTGTCCATACTTGAATATAAAGTTGTAAATGGATAATAATATCCCTTGACTTGGTTTCAAATCAAAAACATTTAATGTTTAATGTAGAATGATAAAAAATATAACTGCAAGGGAAAAAATTATAGATTATCTCAAGTTGTGAATGCTAGATGAATTTGATTTGATATGGTAAACTCAATCTAATATTGTATAAAAATTACATATTCATGAAACCCACTTTTTAAGATTTTTTATGAGTTTGGATATTGGAAAGGAAAATGTAAAATAATAACTACTATTTTAGGTAATGAGAGAAAAAATATGAATAAACAACAATGTCAAAGGATGTTAAAACCCTTTTATAAATGTATATATCATATTTTACTACTAGCACATATGTAAGGGATAAAGATACATATGACTTCACATGCCAAATTAATTTTCCCTCTCAATTGAGGAGAGACTTGATAGGATTTATAATAACATCATCTTCTCCTTAGTCCCAAAGTTATTATTACCAATTTCTATAATGTTATAAAAAAATAACACAAAGTGATATTTTAGATTTGATCTCTTACTTTGGTTTTATTGAAATGGTTTTTGTTTATACTTTCTTATCGCAAAGGTCAAAATGCACTTATTTATTATATCTATTTTCACATACATGGAAAGAGTTAAAAAAATGAATTAAAGAATTAATTAAGGATGTTAAAAAATTATAAATTATGAAGGTGGGTTTAAGGAATTCTCTATTAATTATGGAATATATGGAATTTTTAATGAAGATAACAATTTTGAGGACAATTTGGCCATAAAAATCTAATAGTGATATAAAAATACCATGGATATTATGTGCCCAACATATATTTGGATTTTTATATCAAAACATGCATTTTAGTTTGAAAAAAGAGTTGGTTTTTTGGATCACATGATTAATAAATACTATAAAAATCATCTCATTTTTTAATTATTTACATTGGGACAAATTCATTACAAAAAACAATAAATTTAAAAAGAGATTTAGTAATATGCATAGTTGAGAATATAAAAGTGGAGATGTTTAAAAAAAATACTAAATATATATGATAATGAATTAAGGTAAGTTACTAAAATTTAATTCATATTACTATTAAAAAATAGTCCCTAGTATTTATATAATTAATAAAATTATTTTTGTTGTATGATTATTTATTAGCATTGATTCAGTAATTTCAATAAAGGATGTCCATAAATTATTAAATAGACTTAGTAAGCACACCATAAAATCTATTAGATATAATTTCATGTACTGAATAAACAACTAACATGACTAAATACATATATGGTCTTTAATATTCTATGCAACAGGCGGTGATGGACACAATAGGTAAACCAAATCAAACCATCAATCACCACTTTTGGATACCAAATAGATAACTATTCAAAACTAATTACCACTAGAAACATTCATCAATATATTACCATATTTAATTTGATTTATATAAATTTTATTTTCAATCTAATCATATAAACTATACTTGAAGGCTTAAATATAAAATTGTTTCATTATTATATTTTTAATTCTTTTTGAATCTCAATATTATTATTTTATGTGGTTGATCTAAAGAAAACATGTTTGTTATTGATTTGTATGGGATGCTAATACAAAAATGTAATTAAAAAAAGAAAGAGACATTCCAAATAAACAACGATCCAGGATGGGTGCTTGGTCAGAATATTATTAGAGATATTAAGGAGAATTTTAAATCACAGACGGATTCTGATAAAACCTTTCAATTTGATAACCCCTTAGGATCTGAAAGACCTAATCTAAAAATTGATAATCCAAGATTGAATGTGAAATGGAATGTCCCTCCTAATGGATGGATCAAAGGAAATTTTGATGGAGTAGCTAAAGGGAATCCGAGAAGAGCAGGATGTGGAGGAATTCTGAGAGGTCATATGGGAAATGTAGTTGATGCCATTGCTATCCCAATTGGTAAGTTAAATAGTCATATTATGAAGCTACGGCAGCTCAATATACTATTAGACTAGCTATTGAATTGGGATTTTCCAAACTATGGTTGGAAGGTGACTCTTTGAATATTGTAAACATCCTAAATAATAAAAACTCAAGTTCATGGTCTATTGAGGCTAAGGTGATGGAAATTAAAGCTTTAATTCTAAAGTTTGAAAAAGTGACCATATCCCACACATATAGAGAAGCCAATGGAGTTTTTGACTAGATAGCTAATCATGCTATCCAAATGGGACAAAAGGTGAGATGGCATGATGCACTAAACAAGAATGTTGATCTCAAAGCACTTATCATTTATGACGTCATTCATTCTAAAGAGGGAAAGATTTGCCAGGATTATTAAATTAATGATTTAGAGGAGTGGACTTAAGGTGGATCAATTACATTCATTGAACAGGTACATTCATGAGAATGCAACATGGATTTCGCATGTGCCAGCATAAAGGCAATGCCCAATTCATGCAAAAAACAATTGGGTCCATTGTTCCGCTCTCAGTGTATGGGTAACTCTCCATGGTGTTACTGTGAAGCTCATAGAGGAGTTCATCGCTGAGGTTACAGGGCTCCCCATGGGTGGCATTAAATTCTCAAAGCAGACTAGTATTTCAAATGCAGCATACAAAAAATTCCTGAAAACGGATGCAGAGGAGAAGCAACTAGAAAAAAGTGGAGATTTCTTCAACTTGGAGTAAATAAAAGGAATATGGAGAGATGTTCTATGTTGCATTCATGAGTATTTTATCCTAGATGTTAGAAGCAAAAGAGTTCATAAATTTCATTTTGTCTTTCTTAATCATTTTAGGCATAAAGATAGAATTTCCTTCCCTTTCTATTTGCACTTTTCGCTACTTCAAAGTCTGTTTGCTCATAAAAAGAAGGAAACTAGAGCAATTTTGCATGAAGGACTGATTCTTATTATAGTGGGATATTGCAAAAGCAATGCTATAATATCGAGTCCTTATTCTGAAAATATAAGGATTCACAGGGAAAGAAAAATGGAAAGGTGAAGGGGAAAGAAAAAGTAAAACCTAAACCCTCTAGTATTAAAAAATAGAATATTGAAGAGGAATCTGAGTGGGAATGTTCAAAAAGTTTTGAGAAGAATGTTGTTGAGGAAGAAGAAGGGATGGAAACTAGGGATTTTAGTTCAAATTTGGAAGGGTATTAGGAAAATAAAGACAAAAGAGAGAAAGAAAATGAAGGGGAAAAACATAGGGTAATACAGAGTAGAATAATTCTAATCGTGAAGATAATCAGACTGTGGTGGGGGGAAGTGTTAAAGAAACTAATAATTTACTTGATGATTTAGCTTTGACAAGAGAAAAGGAACATTTGGTCCTACTATCCAATATTTCCATGGAGATTGGAGAAAAAGAAAAGGATGATCATGACTAGCATAAAGACCCTGCAGAGACAAAAGAGGAGAAAATGATGGAAAGGGAGAATCAAATTGAAAAGGATGAGTCCTTGCCACAGGAGAATTCAGATGATAGTTGTGACTCTAGCTAGAGGAATAATAAGATCTCCTTCATGAATTTGGACAAATTCAAAGTGGATGCAATTTTCCAAGTTGATTCATGGATGCACAAGGAAATGATAGAGCTGAAAAAGAAAGTAGAAATAATGCAACATATCAGGAAGCTGATAGGATAAAAATCAATAATTTGGAGAAGCAAATGAGTGATATTCCAAATAAACTTAAGGAATATGAGAATAATCTGAGAAGGCTCATTAAGGAAAGTAGAATGAAAATGGAGGAGGTTACTTCAAGCATATGTGCGGAAATAGCTAACCTTGGAAAATGAGTTAATGAAGAAATAAAATCTCTGGAGGGGCCAAGTAAGAGGACCAAGCAGATCTTGAGAAAGAAAGCATAGTAAGAAGCTGATACTTTGGCTACAATATCCATATAGGATATAACAATGGTTGGAAATGAGACTGTGAAGATGATTTTGGAATTAGAAGACTAAGGTCCTCTTTGATGCTATTGTTTTTGTTTTGGTCCTTTTTGTTGGATGTTTTAACTGGTTCTAAAAGTTGTTTCTTTGTTTTATAAACTTATTTTGAGTTTCCAGGTCTCTATAAAACCTATGATCTTTATTATGGTTATAGACTGTGGTTTTAGGTCCCTGTAAAACCTGATTTTGATACTATTTTACAGTATGTTTTAGGATTGTTATTCCTAGTGGGCATTTTCATATCATCTTTCTATCTTTCTTAAAGGGTTTTAGGTTCCCTTAAAAACTTGCTTTTACCTTTATCTAAAACAACAATCACTTTCAACTAAGAGGAATGGTAACCCATCTTGTAAATGTTGCCTCTCTTCGATTTTAACTTGCATTTTGGACTTCATCTAATATAAATAAAAAACATAGAAAACATTAGATAAAAAATACTACAAGTTAAAGTGGAGGAGTTTTTGTTTTTAGGGGAGTAGAGAATTGTGATAAAAAATATGAAACATGTATTAATAGTTTGGATAGAGTTTGAGTAGATGATTAATTTCCTTATAATGTTGTAAATGATATTATAGTCAATTATATAGAGAAATTTGTTCTTGAAGACAATATTTTGGTGTTTATGAAAGTCACTCAAGGTCAATAATTACAAAAGGACAAATGGATAATGGTGATTTTATTTACATAAAAGGACTTAATCAAGAATGAAGTGAATGTGAGAAAATTTGTAAAGCTATCCACCCTATTTGTAGATTTTTCTGCTCATAAAAGTAATGATTATGATTTTATGACATATGATAGATAAATTAAATTTGTAATATTTAATTAACAATTTAATATTTTTTTTAAAAAATATTTGTTATGATTACATTCACTATTAAATACCCATTGGATATTTACATTATATAGTTGTATGAATAGAATGTTAATTTATACATCTATGACTGGAACATTGGTTGAAAATTAGGTCTTATTTCAAATTTTTTAGTACTATTATCTATAATGTAAATTACTAATTGAATATTTCAATTTGTACTTTATGTTAATATTAAACATTTCTTTGTAATATAATGTAATCCTTATGAGAATGGTGGAAATAATAATTATTGGGTTCAAACATGTTCATTTTGACTAAAAAAATCAGCTTCCTCAAAATGAAGCTAAAAATTTGGAATAAAGAAATATTCGATAACATCTTCCTATAAAAAAGGGTAATAAAGGTATAACTATTGGTAATTAATGACCTATGTGCTATGGATAACAATAATGAACATATTAATTTTAGGGAAAATGAAATTTTATCTCAATAACACAACCTAGAAGCAAGGGAAGAAGCTTATTGAAGAAAAAAGTCTAGGTACACCTGGCTAAAGTGGGGGGACATGAATACAATTTTTTTCCATCATTAAACCACAAGACACATAAATATTAATGTAATTTATCTATTATGAATGGAAAATTTGTCTATTATCAAAGATGATGAGGAGATCTCCCACCATATAATTAATTTTTTTAAACCTCCTCACAGAAGAAGGTCACCTAGAAGAACTTGTGTCTAGCACTCTGAGTAACTTTGACAAAGTAATATCTAACTCAAACAATGTCTCCCTCTCTAAATTACCTTCTAAAGAGGAGATAAAAAATTTGGTCTTCATGATGGAAGGATTCAAATCCCTGGGACTTCATGGCTTCCCCTGATTTTTCTTACAAAAATTTTAGGATATAGTTCATCATGAGGTTGAGGAGACTGCTAGAGAGTTTCTCCAATCCAAAACCATCCTCAGAGAAATGAATAACACTTTTTTAGTATTGATCCCTAAATATAGGGTGAAAAATATGTTTAGGACTTCCATACTATTATCATTTATAATACCATGTAAAAATATACTCTTCAATCTTGGTAAATCAAATACATCTTTTAGAAAAAGTTATTGGGGAGAAATATGGTGCTTTTGTGGTTGGCAGACAAATAATGGAGAGTATCATCCTGATTCATGAGGCCATTCACTCCATCTCTTATTCCTCAATTAAGGGAATGTTACTTAATTTGGATATGATGAAAGCTTATGATTAGGTCTCCTAGCACTTCTTTATGCTAATTTTAGAAAGGCTAGTTTTGATCAAAATATAAGGAAGATCATGTAGAATTACATAGCCACTCCTAAATTTTTTGTCATCATAAACAAGATTCCAAAAGGGTTATTTCCTAATTTTAGAGGACTAAGGTAGGGAGACCCCCTCTCTCCTTACCTCTTCATTATTGTATTAGAAACACTAGAAAGGAGTTTTTTAAAAGCTCACACTCAGGGAATGATTAAAGAAATTTTAGTGGCATTGAACACGAAGCTTATCATGCACAAATAGTTTGTAGATGATACCATCATCCTAGGGGAAGCCTTTGTGGAGGAATCCAAATTATTGAAACTCATCTTAAAAAATTATGATTATATTTTGAATTAGCCCACCAATTTTTGTAAAAGATCTCTATTTTTCATTAATACTCCTCTCATTTAACAAAAAAAGAATTGATAGAACCTTGTAATGCTAGGGAGGCAAATTTTTGGTGAGTCATTTGGGAATTGTACTTTTTGAAAGAAAATTAGATTCTAAGCTTTGGAACCCTATCATTGATCAAATCCAGAGGAAGATTGCAAGGTGGAAGGGTTACCTTTTGAGATAGGAAAATAAATACTAAATACTCAAAGCCTCCATCTAGAGTATCCCTGTGTACCAAATGTTTGTTTTTAGGAAACCCTCCAAGGTAGCTTCTAAAAATAAATAAATTCTAAATATTATTTTATGGAGGGGTACTAAATATAGATTCAATTACAACCTTATCTTCTGGGAAAAATCCTATCCCCAGTTGATGCCCATTATGAAAAAATGTAAAGGACTTGGTCCACCACATTTTCCTAACTTTTCCATGTAGTTTGACATTATTTAACTAGATGTTGAATAAAATCAACATAGTTTGGGTAAAATAAACTAATGTGCTTGATCTTATAAATCAATGGAAACCACACTAGAATCTCTGATCCTTGGAATTCTTGTGTTACATAGCTCTCCCACACTAGTTCTAAAGTGTGTGGAAGGACCATAATGATAGCCTTTTCTCAAATAATATGCATTGGCCTAAAGGGACATTTCTACATAATTAATAGGCTATCACCAAAAATTGAAAATATTTTCCTCCCATGAAAAAAAAATTAGGACCTACTTTAGGAAAATTGATCTTTAACAACTAGGATGTGGTTCTGAAAGAAAGTTCCCCTCTAAAGATATTATCCAAAAACACACAAAATTGAAGGCTCTAGCTATAGTTTGGGATAAATTAAAATTTGATGGTGCTTCTGAAAGAAACCTGGGACCCATATATAAGGGAGGATTCATAAGATATTCACAAGGAAAGTTTATTGACACATAGTTTATTGGGGCATAGTTTATCGACACATAGTTTAGTGAGGCCTTTGAGAACTCAAAAAATCATCTTATTAAAGCCAAGATAGTTTATTGGGGCATACAATTAGCCTCCAACCTTAAGATAGAAAGAATAATTATAGAGGGAGACTCTTTAGACATACTAAATACTTTGGATGTCAAAATAACCCCCTTACACACAATAAAATATATCATGGATGATGCAAAGGAACATTTAAGGAGCATGACATAAGTCCAAATTATGCACACATATCATGAAGGAAATGGTGTGGTGGATCTACTTGATAATATAGGAGTAGAAATCCTTCTTTCAACTAGTTGGCATGAAGGAGGCCACATCCCTGATAGAATCTAATTGGCTATATGGAATGAAAGTATAGTGGGCTTGGAGGGATATTAAAGTTACACATGCAAACATCTCTCATCAAGAGATGTGTTTAAAAAAATTATGAACCACCATTATGAAAGAGTGAGGTGGATTTATTTCCTAAGGACAAATGTAGAGTGATTCCAAAGCTTATTTTGAATAGTTCAAATTAGTTTACTCCAAAACCTCATAAACATTTATCTCAGGTATGCTAGCACAAAGCTAATGGGGGGGGAGACAAAGAGTGATTAGAGTCTACCTCCTATTATGAGGTGTGTAGATTAAATAAATTCTAAAAACTATTATGGTAGGAGGGGGCTCACAAAAATAATGTTGTGGATTATCAAGAATGATGGTGATGTTATAAGGTATTTTGTTTTTGGATAGAATACATGTATGGTGGTGATGTAGGGACTTAAGATTCAAGTGATGGAGGAATTTTTAGGTGAGGCCATGGGTATAATGTATGCATGGGTGAAGGCCTATAAAGACTAGACTTACAACTAAGAATGACTTCAATGCTTCTATTGCATGAACAAGTTTGTGAGAATGGATAAAAAGGGTTTCTCTCAAGTTGATCTCTCATGACAATGGCCAAAGGTTTGCCTCTAGGTGATGAGATACCCAAATCTTGAGGGTAAGTATACTTTAATTTTATCCCACTAATTTTTATTATTAAACCATTTTTAGATTTATACAATTAGCCTCCCATTTTACCTATTAAAGTATTTGGAATACACAACCCATACCCACCAAGTTAATGAATCCAACCCATATATTGCATCAAGGACTTATACTACTATTAGATAAAAATTATCAAACATCAAAAGAGAGGGAGGTCCCCCTAGAGGAGTATTATATTGAGTAAGACTCCATAGAATAGGACCCCACTTCAAGATCATATCACCCCTCTACTATTACCCCCCAAGCTAGCCTATCCAAAACCCCCATTGATGAATTATTATTAAAGCTATTTGTCCCTAATCCCAAACCAATTGTCTTGGATGAGGGAACCTTTTTGGATGTTAAAAAGAAGGGTAATTTTATCCTATTTGAGGAAATTAAAAAGAATAAAGACTAGTTAGAGAGTTTTAACAATAGGGTCTAGGAAGCCAAATTGAACTTGACTAGTTTCACTAAAAAATGGAATACCTTACATTAGAAAGTAGACATGACTATTCAGTCTCTTTTATACTCCAACATGGTGAACTAGACCCTTGTTAAGTATCTAATGAATTTTATGATACCTCACCACTAGATATCCCTAGTTTGACCCCTATAAAGAAAACCTCTCTACAGGTATAGGGATAGAAAAGGCCATGTATGATCCTCCCCAAGACTATGATGAAGGAATCATAAATATAATGAGGGATAAAGTTTTAAAGAATAAGTAGGGAGTAACTAAGAAGATATATGAAGAGGAGAAGGAACCACCAGAGGGTCCCCCCTCTTGATCTATTTTTTTTAATTTTTATTTCACCAACTAAGGGGTTATCTATATGTTTTAGTTATTTTTCTGCTACTCAGCTATGGTGGCCTATTACCTTTTTGTATAACACTTTTATGGTTCCTATTGTAAAAATAGGTTGTTTACCCAATCAATATAAAAAATAACAAGAAGCATTGATAAATTAATTTATTAATTGTTTTGTTTTTTTAATAAAATACAATCACAACATTTCAAATGGCTAAAATTCAATATTTACTTTCCTAATACAATTTCTATGTTTATATAATTTTTTCTCTTTAATATTATGCTTTTTTTAATACTACAATAAAATTATCCTTAGATATGGTGGATTAATACATAAAGATTAAAGATAATTTATTTCTCTCATATATTTAGATTTTGTTCTAGTTAGAAGAAAATTATTGGTGTTAGGAGTGGAAAGATTGTTGTTTGAAGTTCTATGGATTAATGAGTTTATATCACAAAGTGAAAAACCTCATTTTTTTAATTCATGTCAAAAATATTTATGCTTTGATTTTAGTCATAATTTATTGAGGATTAAAAAACACATTTCAATATTGGTACATGGTATAGTTATCTTCACTCAAAATCACTTATTTCTTTTATTTGTTAGTTTGACTAGATACAAAGCACCTAATTTTTTTTTACATGGGGTATGTCACATTGTGAGATAAGTAATAGGTTTTATAGATATTAAAAATAAAATATTGTGATCATATACATAAAAAACATGTAATTGGTTCTTGACAAAATATAAACATGTATATGGAATAGAAAATATATTGTTCATAGATGAGAAAACATGCTTCAATTTCAACAAACAAGCTTCCCTTTTCTTTAGATTAACTTAGAGTTGGAAATTTTATGGTACACTAAATTTTGATATAAAAATATTCACACACTTATGTGTGTGGTTAGATTTTATGGGCCCACACATTAACATATGTCACTCTATGGAAACATACAAGTCAATAATTAGTGGTTTTTATTGATTTACTTTACTTTAAGGCAAACTTTAATAAAAGAAATGAATTTTAATGAGTTATGATGCATTTTTTTAGATGTTATTTACTAGATTTTATTTTTTTAAATTGATACAGTAACCTATATAAAAAAAGTGATTTTATATAAAACTTAAATTCAAATATATATTCTTATATCGATGTGTTATAGATAAAATTTTATTTATTCTATATCAAAACCTGTGTGTGTGTGTGTGTGTGTGTGTGTGTGTGTGTGTGTGTGTGTGTGTGTGTGTGTGTGTGTGTGTGTGTGTGTGTGTGTGTGTGTCTGTGTCTGTGTGTGTGTGTGTGTGTCTACACACACACAGACACAGACACACACACACACACACACACACACACACACACACACACACACACACACACACACACACACACACACACACACACACACACACACACACACACACATATATGCATATGTATATGTATATACATATGTATGTATATATATATATATATATATATATATATATATATATGTTTGTGTGTGTGTGTGTGTGTGTGTGTGTGTGTGTGTGTGTGTGTGTGTGTGTGTGTGTGTGTGTGTATGGCATCTACCTATTGTTTTTTATTTGTAATAATAACATATTATTTTGTATTTTCCACTAAATAAAATTAATAAATTAGTGAATTTGGTTAAAATTTTAATATTTATGACAACTCTCTTGGGTATTTAAAACAATAATTAGATGAAATAATTATTTGATATTTATATGGAGTTGATCTCAATGGATCTAAATTTAAAATAATGTATTATCTACAGATTACAAAGAGAACCAATCCACTTTGATTGTATTTAACTTAAATGGTGTTTTAATTCATAAAGTCCATAAAAAGATGTCTCTACAAATAATATTAACATATAGGGGCTATTGGGCTCAAAATATTATACTAGTTCATTTGAGCACACTCAAGGAATTTACTGCATGGATGTTTATGTATTTTCAAAACTACTATACGGACATCGACTAATTCCAAAAATGTAAAATAATTAATGATCTCATTTCTTCAAGAAACAATAATGAAATGAAATAAATTTAAATTTATATACCCAAAAATAATGTGAATCAATTCATAAAAAGATTAAAAAGGTTTTAGAAACCTTGAAATATTTTTAAAACCACTAGAGTTAGTTTGGAAATGTATTAGGGGTCTATATAGTCAATTCAATAAAATGCTAATTAATGACTCTTATAAGAAAACTATTCTTAATGATAAGGTTAATTATATCATTAGAAATATATTTTATAATTATTTTTATGAATTCAACTACTTGCTACATGAATTATGTGTTGATGTCGATACATGTAAAGGATATTGTATATGTAATAAAAGTAGTAAATATATTTCATTAAGTGTTTAATAAATGAATTATTTATGATTTTTATATTTATAGTGTTGGGTGAATATTTTGTCATAAACTAACTGATGACAAAATGGGTATATCAACCACAGTAAAAGGAGATTTACGCCACAAAAAGTGTGGGTTTACCACATCTAAATGAGATAAATCTCTCCTCTCATCAAGGGGAGGTTCCCTATGAATATTTATATGCTATATATATATATATATATATATATATAAGTAAGCATAAAATAATACTTAAGGTAGTATGATAGCATCCATCTCTTTTTTCAGAAATGATGACCAAGGAACAAGAGAGAAAAATCCTGGTCATTGGCTAAGAACATTCCTCTTCTTTCAGGAATGGTATCCAGCATAGAGCAGAAAATACCCTAAAGTAGGTAACAAAGTCTACAAGGAAACCTATGTAAGCACAAAGTCTTGCGTTGTCTCCTTCACTGATTTAGAACACGCGTAATGGTAGAGTGAAACAAAGCACAAAGTCTTCCCCTAAAACTACAAAGGATAAAAGGATCACCAAGATAAAATTAGCTCAAAGTATTTATTTTATCTTTTAGAAATGTCTTCAGATAATGTCAACACACACACTTTGCTTATTAAATCGAATAGATAAGAGGTTATCAGGAAAGAGGACATAAGAACTATTTCCTAAATAACACAAATTACTTCAACACAAAGTCTAAAATAAACCTGTTTCTCATTCATTTGATAAAATATGATTTACAAGTTGAGCACAAAGTCTCAAGAAGTGTCTCAATTTCAACAAAGTTTTTGCTCTCAATTATCCAGAGATACTTTTACAAAAGAGGTCCCCTCTATATATAGGGAGGAACTTTCAAAATTAAAATACAAAAATATCTTAGTCAAAGATGAGTCATCTTTGAATTTGAGATATTTTTTTGGATTTTTTTACATGTAATTACATATTACAAAATTGCATTCACTTTTATATGACAAAAGTGCATGAGAAGAGAGGAATAAAAGAGAAAGAGAGAAATGGTTCAACTCTTGCCACTAGATTTCTTTAGATGAGCATCATACATGGTGATAGATGCCTGAATTCTTATACTGTCTGACATAATGGTGTTCTTGAAGATCACTCTGGCCCTGATTGTAGCATCCTTTAATGTTGTGATTGCCTTGGCATGACTAGTTAACCTAGATCTTAGAATATCCAGAGTTAACTGTGTATCTAAAATGTTATCCACAGAAGTCATTGAGAATGCTTTCTCTTTGAAATCCCTTTGAATCATACCCTTGAATTCTCAAATCATCTCTTCTACTATAAGAAATTGGTTATCTCTGGAGGTGAGGTCGCAAGGCAATTCTTCTAGTCAGTTCAACAGTCCTGTATCACTTTTCTTGCTAGCATCATTGGAAGACTTGAGATCTTCGATCAGCTCCTTGAGTACCTAAATCTTGTATATCAATGATTCCTTGACCTTAACATAGGAATCTTTGCTGGCAATGACATCGATGGATATCAAGGTGCATTTCTTTAGATCCTTCATCTCCCTCCACTTCATAAAATATTTGTCTGTACTGTCAATATACTAAGAAATAAGAGAGATGAGGTCCTCTAAATTTGTCCTCACCTTCTTCATCTTGTCTATCTTCTCAGCAACCTCTGTAATCAAGGAAATTCCTTGAGTGTGCATCTTTTCAATATAATCCTCAAGCACTTTCCCTTTCATATAGGTTTTCTTTACTTTCTGAATAACAAGGTCATCTATGGAAAAGGCTTTTGGGGTTATTAATTTAGGGACAAGGGTGAATTTCCTGACTACTGTAGTCAATTACTCTGCCTTTGCCTTATAATAATCTGTCATCTCCTTTTCCCTGTCAAATTTTAGGACCATGATGTCCATTGCGGACTGTAGATCACTCTTCGCACCTTCTTGAGTAACTTTTCATAGCTCAACATGAGAAATGGAATAGCTACTCATGTTAAAACCCTCAAGGGTTACATCCTATATAAGTTTATCTATCTCCAAAAATTTGTGCCCCTTTTTCTCAACTAATTTTGAAAAGATCCTTGGTCTCTTAGGGGCCTTACCTTTCACTGGCACTATCTTGCCAAAATAAAAGTCATCTATAGAGATGGCTAGCTTCTTTCTTTTGGGTGTGAAAGCTAACATCCAAGGAGGGAGAAAAGAAGTACTTACTATGGCAATGGTTCCTGCAACTAGTGTTACCAAGGTAATGTCTACACTGCTAGTGGTAACAACGGGCACGGTGGGAGTAACTGGTGAAACTGTATTGGCCACTAACTGATCAATGGCAGACCTTTATCTTAGATTGAAAGGAGAAGAGAGGCTAGGTATAGAACCTAAGGAGTGAAGGAAATCTCCAAAAGTGCCTTGAGGATTTCCAAACATGAATATAAAAGGAGAGGTGGCTCTAGAGGAAGGAACACTAAAGGGAGAAAGAGGCGAAGGAGATGCTACAAGAGATTGAGGTGGTGAAGGAGAAATGCCTATAAGTGGTTGTGCCCCTTCTTGGGAAGGTAGAGGCCCAATTCTCTGCTACTTTGAAGGCCTATCATCTATCTCCATTTGCTGAGCTACCTATTTTTGGGTGCTTTGTTCTCCAACCTCCTTAGCCATTGATTCTAGCTCCTCAACAACCTTCAATTTCTTGGACACAAAGATGATTCTAGGCTTGTGAGGCCTAGACAGAGAAGAAACATCACCTTTATTCTTAGTCCTATTCTCTACCTTCTTCCTCATTTCTACTTAGAGTTCAGCCTCTGATCTTGTAATAAACTCCTTCAACATGATCCCTTTGGTTGCTAACCAATCATTAGCTTTAGCCAATATTGGTTCAAATATCTTCCTCAAAAAAGTCAATTCCTTTTGGGACCACTGAATTAGAGGAAGAGGAGAGTTAGCAACCATCTTAGCTAGGTATCTGTTGTTGATAATGATCTTATCATCAACTAAACTAAAGGGAATATCCACAAGCCCTAGATATTTGATCTGCTCCAGAGTCAGCCTGTTGTAGTTCATCCTCCTAATTTCTTCAACTATTCTCAAGTCTACCTAGATGTCTTCAATCATAGGCTCATAAAATTGAGTCTTTCTTCTAATCATATCTTTAACACCCCTGTAGTAAAAGTTGTCCCTTCTCTTAAACTATTTCATGGTAACCAGCTACATTTCCATCTCCATGACCTTTGCTTTGGCTGTAGTTAAAACTGAGTATCTACCAATTTCAATTGGGAACCTAAAACTTGGCTTTTTTAGTTCCATCTACCTAGTGTGTATGACAACTATTTGTCTACATAGCTCCATTAGGACAAAATTGTTAGAAGGAAATATAGGGAGCATATAAGGATAGCCTTGGAAAAAGCCAACCCAGAGATAGCAAAATAAGGGAAATTGTAGAAACATGCTGCCAAAGTCATTGACAATTATCCAGGCTTCATTAGATACTCTCTTTTATTTGAGATGAGGATTGAAAAGGCATAAAAATACCATGAGTTAAGTGTCATTTACCCTCCTAAAATGATGGATTGATCCTTGCAGCATTAACTAAGGGTAATATGAATAGACTAGGGTGGTTTTCCTATCTCCTTTAGTTGTTAAACCTAGAAAGGTTCACATGGAGGCCATAATGTACACCAAGTATGAAGTCATATATGACTTCAAAGTAGTAGATAACTTGGTCAACTACTCATTAAGAGCATTTCTAATTTTCTCACCCCAGAAGATGGCTTGCTTCCCTTGTACGATTATCTTGATGAAAGGATACATCCATTCATGGAATTGTAAAGAAGATGGTAGACCTCACACTCTATTGAGAAGAGTAAGTAAGTCACCAAATTCTTCAATGAAATCACTCCTTAGGAAATTCTATGGCCATCTAGATAAGTTAGTTCTAGGGGTCTTGAGCCACCTATTATTCATTACCTTCTTTGCCCTCTCAGGATCCTTGTCATACTCTCTTTGTGCCTCAATGAAGTTGATTCTCAGCACCTCAATAGTAGGAGGGCACATGAATACTTTATTAATAAATTTGGGGTCCAACTAAATTATCACATTGCCACTAGCATCTGACACTGATCTAGTCTCTCTATTGTATAACTGGGCACACTGGAGGATGAACTCTGTATGATGTGCTGCTACTAGCAAAAAGGAAACTAGATGAATGTTGCTTTCAATTATCCTTTTCATCTCAAAGCTTAGGTTTGTCACCTTGGTTTTGGTTACAAACTCAGCCATATCCACATGGCTGATCTCTGTGTCTCTAATGTTGTCGACATTAGAAGTGACCGAGGTAATTAGAAAAATGCCATGGTACTGGTACTTCATGGCCTTTGACTTCTTCAGAGAAGTTTCAGACATTAGAACTAGTCTTGATTGAGTGGGTGCCGATGAATGAGAATCTTCTAGGGGTACTATAATGATAATCATGATTGTGTAATTAGGGAAAATTAGGCAAATTAGGGAATTTGCACATTGGGTGATCATGACCAAGGAAGGGCACTTGATAGGGCTAGGTCAAAAAATGGGAGGAAAAAGGGAGGAGGTGAAAAAAAAATGAAAAGGGTGAAAATTTCTCTAGAGTTAGAGAAATTTAAAGGAAAAAATGCTGGGGTGACAAAGTTTGCCACCCTAGCATGTGGAATGGCTTGCATGCACTGGAGGCAAATTTTGCTACCCTTGTATGCAAGGGGAAGAAGAAAAAAGGCATGGGTGGAAAAATTTGCTGCCCGTGCATGTTTTGTAAGAAAGTGCAGGGGTGGCAAATTTTGTCGCCCTTATACTTTAGACCTGTGTTGGTGGTGAATTTCACTATCGATGTAAGATGTGGGGAAGGGCAAGGTTAGGGTAGTGAATTTACCACCCATTATAGGTAAGGAACTTTTTAGAAAGTTTGAGGGAGAGAATGGAGGGTGGCAAAATTCACCACCTTAACAGGGGAAAATGATAGAAGGCTGACAAGGAAGGGAGAGAGAGAGCTCGATGGGAGGAGAAAAATGGGACCAGGCTGATGGCCTTAGGGGAAGAAAGGGAAACTAAAAACAAAACCTAAAAAGAGGAAAGGAAAAGAAATAAACACCAAAAACAAGACTTACCTAGAAAACCACATGCATTGTGAGCTCAAATCTGCCAAAACACATTTTTACCCATTCACTAGATCATCTAGAGGCAGAAGGTAGGAGGAGTGGAAGGAATGAAGCAAAATGGGGTGAAAATTAGATTAAATGGGGTGAAAACTGACCCTAACCACTCATGTGTGGCAATAAATGTCATGTGTGAAAATTGAGGGAGTGCACAGGTGGTAAAATTTACCATCCTTGCACTAAAAAATTGAAGGGACATGCAGGGGCAGCAAAATTTGCCGCTCTTCAATGTAAGGGAGGAAAAATGTAGGGGTAGCAAAATTTGCTGCTCCTACATGTCCAAATGTAAGGGTGACAAAATTTGCCACTCTTGCATGTCCAGATGTAGGGGCAGTAAAATTTGCCACTCCTGCATGTAAGAAGGAAAATGCACTGATGGCAAAAATTGCCACCCATGCATAAAAATAAAAGAAAAACACTAACTCTAAAAAGCCAAATTTTTGTCCCTTGATTGCATTGAGATTGTAACACATTTTGGGGAAAACATAATGAAAAGATGTTATGAACTTTGAATGGTGTTAGTTGAGCAAGGTCAAGAATGAGAAAAACTCGTCTTGAAAATGGACTTAGAGAGACAAAGGGTGAAACAGACAAGTTTCACAGGGGTTGTTCAAAAAATGAGCTGAGTTAATTTTGGAAACAATAGCTGGCTCCTACTAGGGAACTTTCATTGATCGAATCGATCAATGGGAGTAGAAACCAGTCTCTAAGTGCCTTCATCCAAGCCATTGGGCTATGGAGTCACACAAAAAATGAAAGAAAAATAGACAATGTAAAAATTATACATATATACAAGCGGATCCATCTAAAATTCAAGGATTGAAAAGCTTCAGATGTTGCCCACTATGGGGTAGTGCAAATGGTGTTCCATCCTGATACTCCAGCAAGAAGCTATTCTCACCACAGAGTTGTCGAATGGTAAACGGTCCTCTCCATAAAGAGTCAAAGTTGTCATGCATTCCCTTTGGTTCTCTCCTCTTATCCCATAACAAGACTTGATCTCTGATTTGAAAATCATATACCTTAGCCTTTTTGTCAAAAAGTTTCTTCACCTAATTCTGATGCACCATAATCTGGTCCACCACCATGGTTTGTTACTCATTTAGTTTAATTAGATGCATGATACTTCTATTGATCAAACTTTTAAAAATTGAATCTTTGATTGCTTTGGCTAACCTGAGCGTTAGTAGTTCTAGAGTGATGGGTATCTCCACATTCAAGCCATATAGAAGTTGGAAAGGTGACATACTTATGGCCCTATTGGGTGTAATCCTATCTACCCATAAAGCATCAAATAGTGCTTTGTGCCAAGTTCTTTGATTATCATCTACCAACTTCTTGATAATAGTGACCAGGTTCTTATTGCTCGATTTTACTTGGCCATTTCCTTGTGGGAAATAATCTGAAGTGTAAAATAGGGTAATCCCATAATAAAAGCAAAATTTAAGTAATTTCATGTGAAGAAAAACAAGCCACATTATCTGTTACAATTTTGAGTGGAACCCCAAACTAAGAAATGATATTTTCTTTAAGAAAACTACACACCACTTTAGACGTAGTGTGCTTGGTTGGGATGGCCTCTATCCATTTGGTAAAGAAATTAGTTGCTGTGAGGACATAATCATGTCCAGCACTTGAAAATGGGTTAACTACACCAATGAAGTCAATACCCCACTGTTGAAAAGGTTCGTTGATTATTACTAGGTTGAGGGGCAATGCAGCCAATTTAGGCTTTCTAATGAATTGTTGACACAATTCGCATCTACGCACCCATTTGTAGGCATCTTGAAATAGCGTAGGCCAATAATACTTTGCTCATAAAATCTTGTGCACTATAACTAGTGTATAAAAATGACCTCCAAATGCCAAATTGTGGAAAGAATCCAAGAGTTTATCTTGTTGTACCTTATCAACATAATGAAGAAATGCCCTGTCTAGCTTCCTTTTATATAGACCATTACCCCATAAAACATAGCTAATAACCTTTAGTTTAACATTTTATTTTTTCTTATAGGAGAGATGAGTAGGACACTCACCATAAGTTAGAAAATGGGAAATGTCAGAATACCACTTATCAGTAGTGGCAATAAAGAGGACCGTGGGTATGCTTTTGATCTCTATTTCTTCATTTTTTGCTCCCTCAGGAATGTTGTTGGCAATCAATTGACAAAGACCCTTTCCCCACACAAGTTTGGTAGGTTTGATGTCTAGATCAAACTCCTAAATCTTGGTGATCTAATTACCTCTCTTCATACCAAACTCTTGTTGAGTCAAAATAGACTTCACTATTGTATCAGGGACTAGAACCTTAGTGTGCGAGTTCAAGATATAAAACTTGAAATGCTTGACTGCTTTGACCACTGCATACACATGCTTCTCCATGTTGGAATATTTTATCTCATGAGCCTTGAGTGGACAAATCATGAAGGAAATAGGAGATTCTACGCCTTCTTGGTTCTGTTGAACTAAAATAGCTGAGAGTGTATGTTCAGAAGCATAACTATATATTTTGAAGTTTTGGGTGTAGTTCGGACAAATCAAGATTGGTGCATGAGCTATTGCTTCTTTGATGTATTTGAATGTTGATTTTCCCTTTGTAGTCCACCTAAAGGTAGCATTACCTTTCATCATATTGATGATTTGGTGAGTTTTCTCAACAAACTCAAGGATGAACCTTTGAAGAAAATTCACCTTTCTGAAGAAAGAGTGAACCGCAATTTTACTGGTAGGCAGAGTAAGTTCTTGGATGGACTTGAATATTTTTGAGTCAATCTTAATACCTTCTTGGGACATAATGTGTCTGAGAATTTTTCATTTAGTCACCCCAAAGATAGATTTCTTTGGATTTAGAGAAATATCAATCTGACAATAGCATTCTAGTATTCTCTGTAAATGGTGGACATGGTCAGAATGATGCTTTGAAAATACTATCAGGTCATCTAGGTATAATATAATGAACTTACCCATTTCATCCTTGAAAGCGGGGTCCATCACTCTTTGAAATGTGGCACCTACATTTATCAGACCAAAAGGCATTCTTTTATAGGCAAAGGTGCCCCAAGGTGTGGTAAAGGCAGTCTTATGTTGATATACTTTTCCAACTTCAATCTGATTGTATCCTAAGAAACTGTCCAGCATCGATAACATCTCTGAACCTGTTACCATTTATAGAACTTGATCCATGATAGGGAGAGGATAGTTATCTTTGAGAGATAATTGATTGAAGTTTTTGAAATCCACAGATTTAAATTTCACCATTCTTATTTCTGACAGGCACTATGTTGGCAATCAATGTGGAGTGATGGATTGGGAAAATTATCTGGGCATCAAGCATTTTTTGTATCTTAGCTAAAATGGTACCTGAGATTTTTAGATTATATTGCCTAGACTTTTGCTTGTAAGGCACGGAGTTTGCCTTAAGAAGAATGTCATGGAAAATGTCATCAGGCCTGAGTGATTACAGGTCATCATAAGAATAAGCTAAGACATCTATATATTGGTAGAGTAGATTAGCAAGCTTGAATCTCTCCTCGAGAGTACATCATTTCTCAATGTTCACCATCTTAGGATCTCCTTTGGTTTCTAGGTTTACTTGATCAAAATCTTGGGAGGAGTTTGAATCTATTCATTGTTGTTTGATGAACCTATCATGGTTATTAGACAATTTCTCAAGGAAAACCAAGCCCTTGTAAATCTTATCCCTTTAAGCTAAAGGAAATCCTCACCTGTGTTCACATTTGATTCAAAAGTTTCTTCACATTCCCAAAGTTTACTACCTTCAAAATGCAATTATTTGAAGTTGTCTTTTTGCTCTAAGAAGGCAATGATTTGATCGTCATTGTTGAATACTTGCCAATGGCTAACATTATCAGGTACACTTGGCTGAAAGACCAGTTTAATAGTGTACTGATCTCTTTTAAAATTTGGGTGGGGAACCAAAGAGAGTAACAAAAATAGCCAATGCATCTACCTAGTCATTCAATTCTCTTGGAATGGTAGAGATGCTGAAAGTGTCAAAATTTTCAATTTAGTCCTAGATGAGATTGCGATACTGGTGCAATCTTTCATTCTTGGTTTGATAGAGGTTTCTTTCCTATCAAAACAACAATTTGGCATCCCCTTTAGCATGGAGTAGTTTAATGCCCTTTTCTCTAGCAGCCTTTAATCCAAGTAATAGGGATTCATACTCAGCTATGTTGTTGGTGTTGTTAAACTGCAACTTGTAGGATAAAGGAATAATATCTCCTTGAGGAGATACCAACACAACTCTGGCTCCTAAACCAGTAGAAGAGTAGCTGCCATCAAATTTTAAGATCCATACCTCACTAGACACCACTTTTTCTTTGAAAACTTCTTCATTTGGGAGAAGAGGTTCTCCTATGCATTCATTCTACTTTGCCAATTCTCCTACCGTGTTAGCTAAACACATTTCCAAGTTGTCACCTATAGGAGTTTCATTAGATGCCTCATGGACTTTGTTTGTAGATAGGAAGTAGTTGCCCATGCCAGAAGACTCAAATAAAATTTGAGATTTTGGTGTTGATGATCGGGTGACTACATATCTTGCCTCTTTTTCAGAAAGCAATTTCTTCATAACACCTTAAATTGGGATCCTCGTCTCTAACAAGTCCGTGCTTAGATCACCTCCAACATCCTTGCAAAAAAATTTCCCAAGCAGGATGCCATAAGAGGCTAGAACATCGGCCACTAGAATTGTCATTTTTATCCTCTTTTTTGGAAAAGTTGTGAATGCAAATTGGGCATCTTTTATTTTACCAAGGAGTGGGACTTGCTTGTTTTCCATAAAAAACACCTCCCAAAAGTTTTGGTCAAAGTTAGACCAAGAGAATCTGCCACCTTGGCATGCATGACATTATCAGAAGCTCCATAGTCTATTATGCAATTACTCAATTTGTAACAATTTATTAACAGGGAAACATAAAAAGGTTTTACTTTCCTAGGAGCAACAGGAGGAGTTGTGACAAGATTATTTTGGGGGGATCATGAGTGGCCTTTAAAGAATCTTCTCCTATGGGCATAGCTTTATTTTTCACATATTCTACCAACTTATCAAATTGTTCAGGGTTAGCTCTCAAATACTCAATCTCTGTCATTTGGATCTTAGTCTTCTTGGCATGATCAATTATATCAAATAATTGGAAAGAATTCAAGATAGAGGAAGAGGGTCCATCATCTGGGTCTTTAGTGGGTGTGGCACCGGTCTGAGCAATAGAGGTGGAAGATATGAGGTGGTTGGAGGTACTTACTTTTTTGTGAGTTACCTGCTCTTTTGATTGGGGAGTCAATGGAGTCCCTCATTTAGCAATGGAAACCATTAGCTGAGGTTCTTATTCTATTTTTCTTTTGTCAGCCTATGGAGCTGACTGGTTTTGAGATCTAGTAAAAATAGTATAAGATCCATCTAACCCTTCTCCTTTACTTCCAGCTTCATCCTGGTAATCCAAGAAACCAATATTAGAGTCACCAGCTAATTCTTCTTCCTAATCTTTGAATAGATTAACATCATCTTGTTGGTCCAACTTAGGTTGGAGTGAAAAGTCATGTTTAACCTCTAGGTAACCGACTGCTAAATTGGCAGGTGCTACTTCAATGGCCAGTTTCCTTGGAGGGGGAGGTAGGCAATTTGGTTGCCCTTGGTTCTGGGCAGCATTGCCTTGATATTGCTAATTCTAGAACATTTTTCTTGGCATATCTTGATAGGTGGGAATAGACATACCTTGGGCCATTTGTCTCTTCAAAGTTATCAGTTCATTTATCAATTTTTACACCATAGGGTCTGTAGTGCTTGTAGAAGAGCTTTCAACAGATGAAGAGAATTTATTTTTACTGGAGTCTTTTTTGATCTTACCTACTAGGATAAGATCATCCTCAATCTTAGTAGCCAAATTTTGATCCAATGTGAGATCCATAGGGCTAGCTCACCTCAATAGGAAACTTACTTCGAGAAGTTACGAGTTGATAAAAAAGCACTTAAGATTTTGTGGCGTGGGTTGAACGACAGTTGGAATCTGGTTCCTTAACTTATTGAATTTGGCTATGAAATCCCTCATGGGTTCTTGGGATTCCTTTTTCATCTGTGTTAGCTATGCTAACAAGGTGTGTGCATCTTCAACAAGTTTAAATCTAGCTTCAAATTTGGACTTTAGTGTATTCCAGTCAGTTATAGTTTGAGCTTGAAGGTGGTAGAACTAATCTGCGGTAGCGCCTTACACAGTTTCTAAAAAAAGTCTCACTGCTACGTCTTCAAATTCCACACCAATTACACTGCATGCTATAGAGAAGGTGGCAGTATGCTCATTAGGATGAACCTTCTCATCACCAAAAAAACTTGGGAAAATTTTTCCTAGAACTATGAGGTAGTTCATGCAAGGGTGGGGTCAAATTAAGAGGACCAAAAGAATTGCCCCATAGACCTTGAGCCATTATGATAGGATGATTAAAAGGTGGGGTAACAAATCTTGGTGGGGTCAATAAAGACAAAGCCTTACTAGTATTGAGGGTACAAGCTTCACCAAGTATGGGAGATATGGCATTGATAAGAGGGAAGCTCATAGTTTGCTAAAGACGAAATGATGAAGGAGAAATCTCAATTTTTTTTACTGCACCAACTTGAATATAGGATCAACAATACCCTGAGCTCTTTGGTCTCATGTGTACGGTGGATCTGCTAGAGTGTCAAATGAAAAAAGGACTAAAACTGCTTCAAGTTGAAGCGTGAGACTTCAAAATGCATGTTTGTATCCCCAACAAAGTTGCCAAAAAGCTGTTGGATGAATATTTTGTCATGAACTAACTAATGACAAAATATATATATCAAACATAATAAAAGGAGATTTACGCCATAAAAAGTGTGGGTTTACCACATCTAAATGAGATAAATATCTCCTCTCATTAAGGGGAGGTTCCCTATGAATATTTATATGCTATATGTATATATAAGTAAGCAAAAAATAATACTCAGGGTAGTATGACAGCATCCATCTCTCTTTTTTTAGAGATGATGTCCAAGGAATAAGAGAGAGAAATCTTGGTCATTGGCTAAGAACATTCCTCTTATTTTAGGAATGGTATCTAGCATAGAGCAAAAAATCCCCTAAAGTAGGTAACAAAGTCTACAAGGAAACCTACGTAAGCACAAAGTCTTGCATTGTCTCCTTCACTGATTTATAACACACATAACGGTAGAGTGAAACAAAGCACAAAGTCTTCACCTAAAACTACAAAGGATAAAAGGATCACCAAGATAAAAATAGCTCAAAGTCTTTCTTTTATCTTTTAGAAACATCTTCAGATAATGTTAACACACACACATTTTGATTATTAAATCAAACAAATAAGAGGTTATCAGGAAAGAGGACATAAGAACTATTTCTTAAATAACACAAATTATGTTAACACAGTCTAAAATAAACCTGTTTCTCATTCATTCGATATAATACGATTTACAAGTTGAGCACAAAGTCTCAAGAAGTGTCTCAGTTTTAGTAGAGTTTTTTCTCTCAATTATCCAGAGATACTTTCACAAAAGAGGTCCCCTCTATATATAGGGAGGAACTTTTAAAATAAAAAAAGACTAAAATATAAATATATCTTAGTCAAAGATGAGTTATCTTTGACTTTGAGATATTTTTTTGGATTTTTTTACATGTAATTACATATTACAAAATTGCATGCACTTTTATATGACAAAAGTGCATGAGAAGTGAGGAAGAAAAGAGAAAGAGAGAAATGATTCAACTCTTGCCACCAGATTTCTTCAGATCACTCTTAAAGATCACTCTAGCCCTGATTGTAGCATCCTTCAATGTTGTGATTGCCTTGGCATGACTAGTTAACCTAGATCTTAGATTATTCAGAGTTAATTGAGTATCTAAAATGCTATCCACAAGAGTCATTGAGAATGCTTTCTCTTCAAAATCCCTCTGAATCATACCCTTGAATTCTTGAATCATCTCTTCTGCTGAGAAAAATTGGTTATCTTTGGAGGTGAGGTCGCAAGGCAATTCTTCTAGTCAGTTCAACAGACCTATATTGCTTTTCTCGCTAGCATCCTCAGAAGACTTGAGATCTTCAATCAGCTCCTTGAGTACTTGAATCCTATATATCAGTGATTCCTTGATCTCAACATAGGAATATTTACTGGCAATGATGCTGATGGATATCAAGGTGCATTTCTTCAGATCCTTCATCTCCCTCCACTTGCTAAGATATTTGTCTGTACTATCAATATCTTAGGAAATAAGAGAGATGAGGTCCTCTAAATCTGTCCTCACCTTCTTCATCTTGTCTATCTTCTTAGGAACCTTTGTAAGCAAGGAAATTCCCTGAGTGTACATCTTTTCAATATAATCTTCAAGCACTTTTCCTTTCATATAGGTTTTCTTTGCTTTTTGAATAACATGGTCGTCTATGGAAAAGGCTTATAGGGTTGCTGCTTCAGGGGAAAGGATGAATTTCCTGACTACTATAGTCAATTTCTCTACCTTTACGTTATAGTAATCTTTCATCTCCTTTTCCCTATCAAAATTTTCCACCATGATGTCCATTGTAGACTATAGATTGCTCTTCGTACCTTTGTGAGTAACTTTTCCTAGCTCAACATGAGAAATGGAATAGCTGATCATGTCAAAACCCTCAAGGGTTGCGTCTTGTAGAGGTTTATCTATCTTCAAAAATTTGTTCTCCTTTTCCTCAACCAATTTTGATAGGATCCTTGGTCTCTTAGGGGCCTTAGCTTTCACTGGCACTATCTTGCCAAAATCAAAGTCATCTACAAAGATGGCTAGCTTCTTTCTTTTGGGCATGAAAGCTAACATCCAAGGAGGGAGAGAAGAAATACTTACTATGGCAATAGTTCTTGTAGCTAGTGTTACTAGGGTAACAGTTGTACTGCTAGTGGTAACAGCGAGCACGGTGGGAGTAACTGGTGAAACCGTATTAGCCACTGACTGATCAATGGTGAAGCTTTCTCCTAGATTGAAAGAAGGAGAAGAGAGGCTAGGTATAGAACTTGAAGAGTGAAGGACATCTCCAAAAGTGCCTTGAGGATCACCAAACATGAATTTAGAAAGAGAGGTGGCTCCAGAAGAAGGAACACTGATGAGAGAAAGAGGCGAAGGAGATGCTACAAGAGATTAAGGTGGTGAAGGAGAAACACTTGTAAGTGGTTTTACCCATTTTTAGGAAGGTAGAGGCTCAATTCTCCACTACTTTAAAGGCCTATCATCTGTCTCTATTTGCTGAGCTACCTATTCCTGGGTGCTTTGTTCTCCAACCTCCTTAGCCATTAATTTTGGCTCCTCAACAACCTTCAATTTCTTGGACACAAAGATGATTCTAGGATTGTGAGGCCTAGATGAAGAAGGAACATCACCTTTATTCTTAGTACTATTCTCTATCTTATTTCTTGTTTCCACTTAGAATTTAGCCTCTGATCTTGTAATAAACTCCTTCAACATTATCCCTTTGGCTGCTAATCAATCATTGGCATTAGTCAATATTGGTTCAAATCTCTTCCTCAAAGAAGTCAATTCTTTTTGGGACCACTGAATTGTAAAAAGAGGAGAGTCAACAACCTTCTCAGCTAGGTATCTCATATTGATATTTTTCTTATCATCGACAAAATTAGAGGGAATATCTATGAGCCCTAGATATTTGATCTGCTCTAGGTTCAGCCTATTGTAGTCCATCTTCCTAGTTTCTTCAGCTATTCTCAAGTCTACCTAGATGTCTTCAATCATAGGTTCATGTAATTGAGTCTTTCTTCTGATCATATCTTTGACACCCTTGTAGTCAAAGTTGTCCCTTCTCTTGAACTATTTCATGGTAACTAGCTAAATTTTTGTCTCCATGACCTTTGCTTTGGCTATAGTTAAAACTAAGTATCTACCAATTTTAATTGGGAACCTAAATCCTGGCTTTTTTAGTTCCATTTGCCTAGTGTGTACAATAACCATTTGTCTACATAGCTCCATTAGGACCAACTTATTAGAAGGAAATATAGGGAGCATATAGGGATAGCCTTGGAAAAAGCTAGCCTAGAGATAGCAAAAAGAGGGAAATTATAGAAACATGTAGCCAAAGTCATTGATGACCATCCAGGCTTCATCAGATACTCTCTTCTGTTCAAGTTGAGGGTCAAAAAGGCACAAAAATACCATGAAAAAGGCATCATTTACCCTCCTAAAATGATGAATTGATCATTGTAGTGTTAACTAAGGGTAATATGAATAGACTAGGGTGGTTTTCTTGTCTCCTTTAGTTGTCAAACCTGGAAAGGTTTGCATGGAGGCCATAATGTACACCAAGTACGAAGTCATATATAACTTTAAAGTAGTAGATACCTTGGTCAACTACTCATGAAGAGTGTTGCTGATCTTCTCACCCTAAAAGATGGCTTGCTTCCCTTGTAAGATTATCTTGATGAAGGGATACATCCATTCATGGAATTATGAAGAAGATGGTAGACCTCGTACTCTACTGAGAAGAGTAATTAAGTCACCAACTTTTTCAATGAAATCACTCCTTGGGAAATTCTGTAGCCATCTAGATAAGTTGGTTATGGGGGTCTTGAGCCACCTATTATTCATTACTTTCTTTGCCCTCTCGAGATCCTTGTCATATTATCTATGTGCCTCAATGAAGTCAATTCTTAGCACTTTAATAGCAGGAGGGCACATGAAGACTTTATCAATAAATTCAAGGTCTAGCCGAATTATGATGTTGCCACTAGCATCTGACACTAATCTAGTCTCTCTATTATATAATTGGGTGCACTAGAGGATGAACTCCATATGATGTGCCACTACTGGGAAAGGCAACTAGATGAATGTTGCTTTCGATTATCCTTTTTATCTTGATCTTGGGTTTGTGACCTTGGTTCTAGTTATGGACTTGGCCATATCCACGTGGCCGATCTCTATGTCTCTAATGTCATCGACATTAAAAGTGATCAAGGTAATCAAAAAAATGCCCTAGTATTGGTACTTCATGGCCTTTGACTTCTTCAGAGAAGTTTTAGACATTAGAACTAGTCTTGATTGAGTAGGTGCTGACAAACAAGAATCTTTAGGGGGTACTGCAATGATAATCATGATCATGCAATTAGGGAAAACTAGGCAAATTAGGGAATTCGCACATTGGGTGATCATGACCAAGGAAGGGCACTTGATAGGGCCAGGTGAGAAAATGGGAGGAAAAAGGGAGGAGGCAAAAAAAATGAAAAGGATGAAAATTTCTCTAGAGTTAGAATAATTTGGAGGAAAAAATGCGAGGGTGACAAATTTTGCCGCCCTAGCATGTGGAATGGTTTGCATGCACGGGAGGCAAATTTTTCTTCCCTTGAATGCAAGGGGAAGAATAAAAAATGACATGGGTGGAAAAATTTTCCACCCATGCATGTTTTGTAAGAAATTGCAAGGGTGGCAAATTTTACCGCCCTTACACTTTGGACCTGCATCAATGGCAAATTTCACTGCTGATGTAGGATGTGGGGAAGGGCAAGGTTAGGGTGGCAAATTTTCCACCTGTTATAGGTAAGGAACTTTTTATAAAGTTTGGGGGAGAGAATGGAGGGTGGTGAAAGTTTTTACCCTAGTAGGGGAGAATGATAGAAGGCTGACGGGGAAGGGAGAGATAGAGCTCGACAGGAGGAGAAAAATGGGAGCAGGCCGATGGCCTTAAGGGAAGAAAGGGAAACCAAAAAAAAAACTTAAAACAAAACTTAAAGAGAGAAAAGGAAAAGAAATAAGTGCCAAAAACAAGACCAACCTGGAAAACCACACACGTCATGAGCTCAAATCTGCCAAAATGCACTTTTACCCATTCGCTGGATCATCCAGATGCAAAAGGCAGGAGGAGTGGAAGGAATGAAGCAAAATAAGGTGAAAATTGAATTAAATGGAATTAAAATTGATCCTAACCACTCGGTGTGTGTAGAAATAAATGCCACATGTGAGAATTAAGGTAGTGCACGGGTGGCAAAATTTGCCACCCTTGCACTAAAAAATTGAAGGGACATGCAGGGGCATAAAAATTTGCCGCTCCTACATGTAAGGGAGAAAAAATGTAGGGGTAGTAAAATTTTATACTCCTACATGTCTAGATGTAGGGGTGGCAAAATTTTTTGCTCTTGCATGTAGGAAGGAAAATGCACTAACGGCAAAAATTGCCGCCCGTGCACGAAAATAGAAGAAAAACACTAACTCTAAAAAAGCCAAATTTTGGTCCCATAGTCACATTGAGACTGTAACAATTTTCATGTTTTGGGGAAAACATAATGAAACTACATTATGAACTTTGAATGGTGTAAGTTGAGCAAGGCTGAGAATGAGAAAAACTCATCTCAAAAATGGACTTAGAGAGACAAAGGGCAAAATGGATAAGTTTCGCAGGAGTTGTTCCAAAAATGAGCTGAGCTGATTTTGGAAACATCATATGGTACGATAAAATAACATGTTTGCTATCTTATCTAAACTATTTTAAATTAATTATATGTTGAAGGGGTATAATATATTATTCACAAGGATGAATAAAAATATTATAGAGTGGGATAATTAATGAAAAATTTAGATAAATGAATATTCTAAATCAAAGTGTTGAATTATGATAAATTTAGATGGTAAATATTAAAATATTAGTTTGATTTTATAAACATGTATAAGAGATAATACATAAATTACCTACAAATTTATAGGTAGATCTAATAAGTATAGAGGGGGAAATAGGTAGGGACAAGATCAAGATCTACTCATCAAATTATAGAAATATTTTTTTTAATTCATTTTCACTTGTGTTAACCTTGGGACACTTACATCGACACTTATATCTTGATATCCACACAACTATATTGTATGTAATATTGCTTGTATTAAAAAGTCACCAATTAGAGCTTTTGAATTTTTTCCACCTTTCTATTGATGTATTTCATTCATGTGTATAGGTTGTCAATGATTGTATGTATCTTAAACTCTATCTCTTTAACATGGTCTTGGTACCTTTACAAAATGATTTAGTAGGTTCAAAATGTCAAGTTGGCCTTAAGGATCCCACTAATAATTCACACTATCTACATAGCCAATACTCCAAGGAGGACCTCAAATATATGTAGTTCTCTCTTAGGTATTGGATTATGTTTTTATAAAGGTTAAATATACTATATGTAAAGTCATGGAATGATATATATTTTAACTTGAAAAATAATACTCATGGGTTTTTATTTAGTTGTTTATAACCTATAATATGGTTAATCCTATTACTGATATGATAATAGGGAATAATAGGGTAGTAGAACCTAGTTGTGCAAATGATTTAGTGAGATTAAATAGGTGATTACTTGGTATTTTATAGATGAATAATGAGTAGGATTGTATTTGTATTTATACCACACCTTTTGAAAATATCTCACGAAAGAGTTAAATAAAATAAATGGGCTAACCCATATGATTCAAAATATTTTCAAATTATATGACTTTTGAGGATTGGACACTTAATGATAATCTAGACACATGTGTTGAGTTAATTGTGTTTATGGGGGACATAAGTTTTTGACATGTTAGAAAGATCTTAATGATTTGAAAATTAATAGTGAAGAAAGGATGTGTGTGTGTGTGTGTGTGTGTGTGTGTGTGTGTGTGTGTGTGTGTACATACATACATACATAAATGTATGTATATATATGTACATGTCACATACACACACACATACATACATACATACATACATATGTATGTATGTATGTATGTATGTATGTATGTATGTCTGTGTGTGTGTGTATGTGTGTGTGTATATGTATGTGTGTATGTATCAAATTTCAGTCTTTTTATATATTGTAGAAAATTTGGGTCATTATAAATTATAGGGTTGGATTATGAGATAAATAGTTAGGCATAGTGAGATGGTGAATGTGAGCCTTTCAGTATAAAGAATGCATGTAACTGAAGGGTAGAGAAGTGCTAGGCATTTTTCAAGTATACTTGACTAAGATGTTAAATAAATAATGTTTTAGTATCTATAATTGATTATACATATGATAATTTTGATCTTGAAATTGTTACATGGATTTATTTACTGTGAATTTTATGTACTAAACATTACTAATATTTGTGTGTTTCAATATGTTTGTAATGTTTTTATTACAGTTATATTTACAATAATTTATCCAAAATAAAATTTCCATGTATATTTGTGGTGTTTTACCTAAAATTATAGGTAAAGGTAATAAAAAAATTGTTATAAATTTTTCAAGGATATTTGTGATATTTGACTTTCAATTATACATAACAAAGTCTAATAATCAATTATTTGTAATATTTATATTTTGCATCCAAAACCATGGATATCCTTATCCAAAAGTTTATCATCACTTGAGTTAAATAAAATTCAATAGTGGACCTCATTATGAAATGTAACCCACCTTCTATGTTTTTAACCATGGTCTTCTTATGTCACTTAACCTTACCCCATTTTACTTCAGGAATATGAAAGGCAAGGAAAGAGGGCATTTTTGAAGATAAATGAATCTACCATAGGTATAAAAGTTAGAGTATCTTAGCTAATTTTAAATAAAAGTATAATAATTTCACTTCAAAAGGTAAACATCCCATATGTAAAGTTGATTCCACCATCTTTAGTAACTAGAAGATCACTCCCTTAATGATTGATTAAAGTATCATGACCACTCAGATATGATACTTGCAATATTATTATTGTTTAAGAATTATTATGATGTATTAATAATTTTGGGATGGTTGCATCAGTTTCCATTTACATTATGGTTATTTAAAACATGTTATTTTATAATATTTAGTCATTATATTGGATTATTTTGAGTTATATCATACATATACTACTAATATCACTTTTTATGATAGTAGGTGTTGCCTCAATATGAGCTAATTTGGAAAGTGGAGTATAGTACTCAAATTTGAGCATATAATATACAAGTATATAGATATGGAAAAATATGAATTATATCATTCCCTAGTACCCTACTACATTATTGTATATTCCTTGTGATTAGACCCATATTTTAATGTCTTCTTTGCTTTATGAAATTGATTGGTTATTTGAGTAGCTTATTATTATTTATAGTAAATTTTTTTATGGAAGTCTTGTATGTCTATTATGTTTTGTTTTTATGAAGCAAAGGGAACTAGTCAAAGAGTCGAACATGTGAAATTTTGATTTAGATTAGGCCTAAACTACGAGGAACCAATTTATGAGGTTTAGAATACTAGAATAAAAAATATGTTAAAGTTCATTTTGACCTATATACTATTTTATTAGGTTCTTAGAATGAATTCATATTATATTCCAAGGTTTGGACTATTTTTAAATTTTGGATGCCATTAAATGAGGCTTTCTTAAGTGGAATTGATTGGACTTTGACCATGACAAATTAATAAATCTCTTTGGACCTAGATCTTAATAATGGTAATCAAATTCACTTTAGAATTTGGTTGGGAAATTATTAAAATATTATTTGACATTTTTACCTAATCATTTACTAGGGTTTCTATAATCTTGGAATACACTATATGCATGTTTAGGTATTTGAATGATTTTGCATAGAAGGGATGAATGAGGGTTTGAAACTCATTTGATTTTCGTGCATTGTTGTGATTAGGTAAACACTTGATTTATTTGAAGGCATAACTAAATTTTAAAATGGGAGGGACTGAACTACTATCTCAATTAGAAATTTAGTAAATGGAGAGGAAATTAGCTTAATTGGGATTGTGTTTTGGAAGGAAAGAATGAAATAAAGTATGAAAGGAAGAAATAAATAAAGAAGGAAGAAAATGAATAAGTGGGATGGATGCATATTCAGTCATTATATATTCATTGGAAAATGTAAGTTCTTATTCAGATTTTTATGAAAAACTTAAATCTAGGTTTTCATTTCGAATGAAAAATAAGTGTTGGTTTGGAAGTAGATAGAATTCTTATCGAAATACCTATATATATTTTCATACTAACATAGAATGGTCGATGAGGATATCCAACTTTAGGGGATCCCAAATTTTATTCATCTCACCCTTAGGTGGTGTACATATGAGCTAAATTATTTTTTTCATGCTAATAATTAACTTGGACAATATATGGTGTTTTCTCATACTGTTTCCTTATGGTTCATGTCTGTATTTAACATTTTTTATTTACTTGTTTGGTGGTCACCAAGACAAATGGATATTTTTTATTTTTTATTTGATTTTATGGTTGATTTAATCAAACCCAAATTGATTAATGCTTACACCATTAAGTGTATGTGCCTTTTGATTGTTTGTGTGTGTTTAGCTTTTTTTTATTATGAAACCTTAGCTTAAAATTAGGATCTCATTTGTAGTTTATCATGGATATAAATTTTTAAATAATGATATTTATTTTTAATGATCTTCTCCACTATCCAACTAATGGTTTGGGTGGGTATGGACTCACTATATGGTTGGGCTAATTCTGATGCAAAAAAACTTTTGGACATTGTTGATATTGTATTCACCTATTGGACTATTAAAAGCATGGATTGTGTCTCCTTTATATTGAAATAAATTATAGAAACAAATTAAATTTAAATTTCTATAAAATTTATTTATATGAACTTATACATTACATTAGAGTCACTTGATAAGCCAATGCTAATGTTTGCATATTTTTTCCTTAAATAGATTTGTCAAATATTAAAAACTTATTCAAATCATTTGGTTATTATTGATTTGATTAAATTTTATTATTACATGTGAAGAATGATTTTAATTTATTTAAATTAAAGGTTAAATTTATTTTTACGATTGATTATTTATAATCCTATTAAAATCATTTAATATCACTATTTTTAAAATAAAATGAGTTCATTACATTATAGGATGATTTTCCTATCATGCTCGGCATAAAATGGTAGCTACAGTTGTTTAGGCATAATCCTATGTTTTATTCACTATCAATATATTTCATATAGAAAAGTAAACAAAATTTAGATCATGTTTGGTTTTTTTCTAAATGATTACTTTGGATTTATATGTACGTAGTTTATCTCTTGGAAGGCTAAAGCTTTTTATGTTATTCTTTATGATCCAAATGCATAGTAGTATTGAATTTTTATGGTTAAGTCATAGTTTGATATTGATAAGTAAAATTTATTTTACTTACCAATATTTTTTTTAATAAGTATACACCACAATATTTCTTTAAATTGTTATTTTTTTGTTATTTAGAACTTGCAGTTGTGATACACTATGAGATGGATTACTAGTTGGTATAGGAGCTTTAATATTTTCATTTTGGTTAGTTGAAAATCTATATCATTTAATTATGAGTATGATTAGGCTTATCTTAATATTGTAAATATCTAGATTGCTTGCTATTTTCATCTTGAGGTTATGTGAATATCATTGGTATGGTTGGAGACATTTATCTAAAACATTAAGTTTACTCTATGGTTTTATCAATTTCTTTGGATCGAGTTGGTTGTTTTGGAAATTGGTAATTTGGTATAGTTGTAGCATACCACTATGGATTTATGTGATGGAACATCTCTCTTATAGGTATTAATGTAGTTCTAATTTTATATTGAAGCCAATTTACTTTATTTTATTGTTTGTAAAGTAAAACTACCAATTAGTAAGTATGTACAATAGATTGGTAAATGAATGGGAGTTATTTAAGTTTATTTTATTCCAACATTTGATATTCATAAAATTATGAGTAAGTCTTCTTTTTTAGTATAAATAATATCTTCGAGGAACATTTTGGGAAATTTAGGTTGTTTCTATCCATTATAGTTTTTATACAATCGATTACCTTGAAACTATGTGAATTTCACTAGTCGCAAAGGTTTATTAACATCTTTAAAATTTGATGAATTTTGAATTAAGCTTCAATTGTCTGGCATAATTTTTGTCGAAGTGTTTAAAGATATAAATTATTAAAATTTAATAACCTTTGTTTCCATATTGAAAATGGTTCTTACTCATTTAATATTGGAATTTTTTTCTTTTTAAAAAATTGCACATTTATGTTAAGATTGATATGTGGTCTTTATTCATTCGAATCCACTAAATTTTTTTTGTGTCTTTAATAATTAATGTTGATATAATAATATGATTTTATTATGAGATCTCGTTACACTTTAAAAAATCATTTATAAGTCAATCTATTTTCAAAATGAAAAAACATAAATTGATATTATTTATTGACTATTATACCTATAGAACATTAAATTGATAATCTTACCTTAATTATTAATTATACATAGCAAATTGGATTTGATCAATTGTCGTATATATAGATGCATGGGTGTATGACTATATTCATGGTTTCAAATAGATCACCACTAGTTAAATAGTGACTAATCTATTTAAATAACACAATCTCCTTGTGTAGATATGATTATAATTACTTATTTAGAAACATTAATACATATGTATATTAATTAATAATTCTTCTCAGTTAGTTATAGTTGTTAGCATATCTATGTATAATTTAGAATGATAAGGGGAAGCTAGAAAATACCTTGGATTTTAGTCCTTGGTAAAATACCCAAGGTAGACTTGCCTAATGATATTTTTAAAGAATAAGTGTCTTTAATGTTGAATACACTAACATGGAATTCAAAATTAAATCATATTCATTTTGATATGATGAATTGGTTATTTATCATCTCTATTCATAATCTAACCTAGCCTTGAATAAATAATTTTTTTCTTACTTGAGAAATAAATAGTACTTTGAATTAATTATTATTATAACTAATTTCTTGCTAAGGATTATAATTTAATAGTGAAATAATTACATTTCCTATACTCATTACCTATTTAGACAATATGATAAAATTGGTTACATGGTAAAATTAACATATAATATTTAGAGATGTAGTAAAACATCTAAAAAATGAATGTCATAGTTTTAATATTAGCTTGAAAGATTTAAATATGATTTTTTAAAGGTTTTAATAAATATTCTAAGGTTTCCTTGTCATTAAAAGTAAATATCATAATAGTACAGTGCAAGCTTGGAATAATTTTCTGGAATGTGCATACATGCACTCATACTCATAATATATTTCATTTATTAAGACATATTAACAAATCGTCTCGAATCAATGTTCCTATTGGATTAATTTGTTGTTAAAATTTTGACTGCATAATTATTAATCTCAAGTTTTGGTTGGCTTGAATTTTAGTGGTTATGATAAATGGTATCATAGCCATGTTTAAATGATGCAAGAACATCTAGAAAACAAAGATGATTTTTGTGTTTAAGTGATATATGTTTATTATAAGTCATTTTTGGTCTTTTCAAATAATTTTGTGTATTTTGGAGTCAATGTTTTGAGTTTTTTAGGGCCTATTGGTGTTTCCTACCAAAATTAATAGTTTGAATATTTGAAATTGTAAAGGACCTAGTGAGGGATGTAAGTGGGGTTTCAAGTAATGTAAAGTGTGTCAAATGAAAGATTAAGGTCTTAGGGGTGATAAGAGTCTAATGGGATGTCAAAGAGTTAGTTAATATATGAGGTGGTCTTAAAAATGTCTTATGTAGGTAACTATATCTCAATGCAAAAAGAGAATTCAACTTATTATCATGTTCTCTATAAGTGTTTGGGGAGTGATACGTAAATTTTGAATAGTATATTGGAGTGGTGTTATAGTAAAATCCATGTGAGGAGTATAATTGTGTGAAGGCTTTATATGTTGATAGTATTTGAATGGTTTTTGATCCATAGGACATGTGTAATATGAACCTTATAGCTAAACATTAAACATGTATGTCGAGTGGATGAAACTATTTCCATATAATGAATCCATGATATTCCAAGAAATATATTTTAATTAACATAATTAATAATAACTTGACATGTTTTACATAGCATTCTAGACCCCAATGGAAGGCTTAGTGTGATTTGACCCAAAATTTTGTGTGGAATATTATCAAACCCATATCAGAAGGATCCAAATCCTTAGCATGTATATTAAGAAGTATAAAAAAGAGATATTAAAGATTTTCAATCCTAATCCATTATCAACTAAAATATGTTTGACACCCACCTCATTAGTTCACAATGTAATGTAGAGAGGTAAGTGTAGATCTATGATGTGTTAAGGTGGGATATCTTACTTTTTGAATGAAATATGCTCCTTGGTCTATTTCATAGTATTAATTATGGAAGTAACATAAGCTTGATATGTTGTTTGAGGGACCTGAGTATAGAAGAGTGTTGCATAAAAAATGTATTTATATGTGTTATAATGTTTTAAGAGTTCTAAAACGGAAATTATGGTAAAAGAAACATTATTCTAGTTAAAAAAACTATAGCCATGGGTTTTGAAAACTTGTCATGCTTTGGGACCATGTGTGTACATCATAACCTAGAGCACAAGGTTAACTACAAGCATAGAGATAGTAGAATATGTGAGATGGTAGATAGATGTGTGGGGTTAAGAAGTAGTATGGATAAGTGCAACCACTAATGTTCCCTTATGTCTAGGAGTGACAGGTAAGGAATCAAAATCAACCAAACATAAAGGCATTTAAAGTAGACTTATTAATTTTAGATAATTAATTTGGTGTCTTATGTAATATATTATATGAGTTTAAAGATCATCCTCTTAATTGAATTCCACATAAGAGAAAAATAGCATGATACATAAATAGTGAAACATGACATGAATTTAAATTGATATAAAACATCATGTATAAAAGTGTTTATGTAATTTATGATTTCATTACAAATTAAAGGAAATAAGCATGTAAATGAAAGTATTAGACTTTACAACAAAAAGTGATAAATTATTCTATCATTATTATCATGAATATATGAAACAAATATTATAATATGTATGGATTTGAAATTTGAATATGGTTCTCAAAATGTTGGAAATATAAATCCTAAGGTTATCTAAGGTTAGAGTTTGTACAATATTTGAATTAAGTTAGGTTCACCAAATATTTTATCCTTTTAGGACTTAGTGTGTGTAAATCCTATGTTATTAAGGGAGATGAGTATAATATATTCGGTAGAAATATGCAATAAATAAATCCACTGATATCTAATGAAATTGGCTTAATCTAACCTTTATAAAAATAGTAATAAATAATCTAAATAAGAACTTAGCTAGAAAATAACTGATATGAGAAATCTAAAAATTGAAAACTGAGACAAGGGTTTGTATGAGTATCTAAAAAAATATCTAGGTGTCAAAACCTTTATTTGATAGTAGTGACCTAATTGGGAAATAGCACCATGTGGTGCTAGTATCCTTATTTTGGTGCTAGTGTCTTCTAGATAGATCTATTCCAAGTTTTTGGATGCACCTATGTTTGGGTTTGTCAATCTTGTTCCTATGCGCATGAGTTATAGATCCCTGTAGATGATTTATTTGTATTGATTTTATATGTAAACACTAATATTCCATATTGTTATAGCATCTAGTTGATATACATAGTAACATGCATTTTTAGTTAGTTAGGATATACATCCTTGACACTCTATTGTAATGAGTGTTTTTGACATACCAGTACTCCAAAGAGTGATCAATACTTATGTAGTTATCCTAGACTATGTGCTAATACAAATTCAAATTAAGCTAGTATGAATGTTGAACTAAGTGCTTTGAATGTTCTTGAGACTAGAAACTTGATTAATCTAAGCTTAAGAATGTTGTAGATAGCTATATGAAAAAGTATGGAAGAATAGGGATTGATAACCTTGATTATACACAAATTATTCTGAGTTTATATGTGTAATTTTCATTTTATTTCCATATAGTGGTTAGAGGGATAAAATTCTTGTATATATATTTTTCTAGTGCTTGTGTGGGTCTTAAAATATGTCTAGGCTGACCCTAGGTGTCTTATATTTGAAAATATATCCATTGGTAGAAACAAGAAGGAAAGGACAATATGGCCAAAATAGGGACAATAACACCATGTGGAATTACTCTCCCTATTTTTACACTAGTGTATAGGTGGTAGAACCTAAGACACTAAGGGCCAAGATGTCAAGATGAGGGTCTAAGACTTCCTTTTAGGATGTGAAGCGATGCATATGGCCTGCATGAAGATTGGATAAGTATGAAAATAGGTCCTAAGATCGGTCTAGAGAAAAGTTATGGATGGGTGGCTTCAAGTATCACTCTTAGCATTCAAGTGTCATTTATAGGTGATTATAATTGTCAAACTATTGCATATGGAAAAGTAAATGATATTAAGATCATGTTGAAATGTACTTATTCACTATCTTAAGTGGATAAATATTTGTACATTATTATTTATGATCTAAATGTGTGGTAGTATTTAAGTCTTATGTTAATCTATAATTTTATATTGATAAGAAAAATTTATTTTGCTTAACATTAAAAATAGATTGGAAGTATAGACTACATCATTGATTTAAATTATTTATTTTATCATTATTTTAAATTTTCACTTATGATACAACATTAAGATATGAATTAAAAGTTGGTATAATCCTTTTAATATTTTTGTTTTAGCTCACTAGTGAGTTTTATAATTCTAGTTTGAATGCGATCAATCTTATCTCATTATTGTAAAGTTCTAGAGTGTTTCCTAATTGAATCTTAGGGACAAGTGAAAATCATTAGTATAATTTGAAACATTTATATGAGACATTAGGTTTATTATATGGTTGTATCAAAGTCTTTTGATCAAGTTGGTTGTTTTTTAATTTGGTAATTTGTTGTAGCTATAGTATACCACTATTGATTTATGTGAAAAACAATTTTTTAGGGACTAATGCAATTCATCTAGTCTTATATTTAAATTAAAAAAATTATTAATTTTTTTATAAGGTAAAAATACTAGTTAATATGCATGATAAATTAACCAATGAAATGAAATTATTTAGATTTATTTTATTTTGACATTTAATATTTATAAAATTCTAAGTAGATCTTATTGCTTAGTCTAAATAGTATATTATTTGAACATTATAGGAAATTTAGGTTGTTGCTAGTCATTATAGTTTTTATATGATCTATTACCTTGATACTATGTAAATTTCATTAGCTATAGAGGTTTATTAACAGTTCTGACATTTGAGATTTTTTAAAATTAGTTTTTAATTATTTGGCATAGTTACTGATTAAGTGTTTAAAGATATAAATTATTATATATTAGATCCTTTGTTTCTAGAGTGAAAATTTTTCTTACTCCTTTAATTTTTGAATTTATTTCTTCTCAACAAATTGCACATGTAAGTTATGCTTTATATGTGGTCTTTATTCATTCAAATCACCTAAAGTTTGTTTATGTATTTATCAATTAATATTGATAGAGTAATATGGTTTTATTATGATATCCCATTACACTTGATATAATGATTTATAAATCAATATATTTAAAAAATGAGAAAACATAAAGTGATCTTATCTTTTGACTATTTTACTTTTAGAACATTAAGGTTATCATCTTACCTTCACTACTCATCATATAAGTAGATTAGATTAGATAAATTGTCTTCTATATGAATAAATGGGTGTATGATTATATTCATGGTTTGAAATTGATCACCACTGGTTAAGTAATGATAAATATATTTAAAGGGTATGATACCCTTGTGTAGATAGAATTATAATTACTTTTTTAGATTCATTAATATATGTGTATAGCATGTATTAGTTATTATCAATTGGTTATAATTATTAACATAACTATGTATAATTAAAATGGTGAAATAAAATGGGAGGGTAGAAACTACCTTAGGTTTTGGACCCTAGTAAAATACCCATAAAAGACTCACCTAACACTAACAGGGAGTTCAAAATTTAATTGTGTTTTATTTTTTATGATGAAATGGTTATGTTATCACTCTGGAGTGCACTCTGCTTGAAGATGTGAAAGCACACCCTCACTCCAATTGATACGATTAGAACTTCTTAGAGTTTGGGTGACTCTTTGATGAGAAGAACCTCTAGAGAGGGCTAGTTCCTTTTAGACTTTTCAATAAATTTGACTACTATGATTTTTGGGGTGAAAAGGGAGAAGGAAACTGAAATGGGAAATCCTATCTAATTGGATGATGCACCTAAATTGTACAAATACTTTGAAGTTACTAAAATAAATGCACACATATAATCAAATGAATTTTATATTTTTGTCCTTAAGCAAAAATGTTTCAGATGAGGGGTTGAAAACCTCTTAAAATGACCTAAAAAAGGGTGAGATAAAGAAAGATAAGTGAGGAAGGGACCTAGAAAAGGATAAAAATCTCAATTATACACTGATGCACAATCAAATACACACTATTCTTCTTTTTGAACTCAGATTCAGAACAAAAATTACTTTATTGATCACTAGTCCAGCTTGCAATTTCCTTGTTAAAAGTTTAGGGATCCTTCTATATAGATTGATTAAGCCAATAAATAAGCTTTCCAAAACCAAAATGAGACTTAAGTGGATTTATAAAAAGGTAAAGGGTTAGTCTTGGTTAATTACTCAAGACTTAATACCTTTTACAATGTTTAGAATATTCAATAAAATTTTTCCCTTTACAAAAATTACGTGCCTCTCCAAATATTGGCATAGAAGTATGATGGTGGGGCCAAGTTTGAAAGGTTAAAATAAACAATACACTCTCCAAAAAACTCTAAACATGCATGTATCTAAGGTTGGCATAGAAGTGTGGATGGTGGGTCCATTGATAGTCAAACTTCTCCTTTGTAGGGAATACTATGCCAAATCTCTAAATAAAAAACTCCATTTTATTTTTTTGAAAGCTAAGTTGTAAGAGGAGATTATTCCCCTTTGCATGGAAAACTAGTAAGATGTGTAACAAGCTTTTCTAGTCAACTCTAGCTCAAAATCAACCAACCTCCAATGGTCTCCACTTGCATGTAAAGTTATGCCACATCTTGGATGGAAAACTCTGCTTGGACTACTTGCAATGTTGAAAGATTTAGATTTCATGAAAACTAAAGAGGAACATGATTTCATCAAATAGTCAACTAAAACTTTTACCAATCCATTTTAAATATCCCTTGATTGCATTGACAAGGATCTTGATGAGTGAGAGATATATTCAGATTGAATCCCTTTTTTATTTCTCAGCCTCCTACTCTTAATTTTTATGTTTTCATACATGCATTTATTTAGCACTTATCTATTTATGGATTTTTTCTCTATTTATTTTCCCATTTCTCTAGGACTTTTGTATCTCAAACAAAATATATGAGACTTCATCCTTATGAAATTTTCTTTGGTATCTTTAATGGCTTTTCCTATGCTTCTATTCTTTCCCTTCAGGTATTTTCCCTCATGTGTCTTTGCTATGTATTTCCTTTCTAATGTTGAGTCAAGCATTTTTTTATATGATTTTACTTAGTCAATTTATCATGGACAAATTATCCATGGGAATTGTCTTAGACTTCTTCCTTTTGGACTTTATTTCCTCTCAGGATTTATTCTTTTGGACTTTTATCGAGCCTTCATCTATGTTTTCCAAGTGCATTTACTTTGAATAAAAATTAGAAGGAAATGTTTCCTTTAGGATTTTTATTTAGTCATTTTCCCATATACAAATTGTCTACCAGAATTGTCATGTACTTTGAAGTATTTTAGACTTTCCTTCAGATAGATGTCTGAAGGAATTGTTCCATTTGGAATTTTGATTTTAGCTCTTTGGGTTATTTTAATTGTTTACCTTAGATAAAAATTCCAAAAGACATATTTCCTTTAGGATTTTATCTTAAGGACTTTCTGAAAGAAAGATTCCTTTGAGCCTTCAAAGGTGACACTTTGGAAGCATATACTGACACTTCAAAATATTGGAAAGTGATTCTCTTAAATGGCACATAGCCTTTGTGTTTATTGCAAACATCCTTTAAAATCTTGAAGTGAACCTTCTCAAAAGGTAGATACCCTTTGGGTTTCTTATTGAGTGACTTTTCTAAAAATGCCCTTCAATAACTTGAAGATGCCCTTTGGGCTTTTGTCCAAGTGACCCTTCGAAAGCATAAAGGTACACTTGCCCCTAAAAAGTCCTTTAGGTTTTCTATAAATGGACTTTATTAGAGGGAACATACCCTTTAGGTTTTTTGTGAATTAAATTTCCCTTTGGAAAAAAGAAGCCCCTTAGAATTTTGAATTGACCTTTCTTTCAAAAAAATAAGTGTCCTTTCGGCCTTTTCTAAGTGACCTTCCAGACTTTATCTTTTGAACATTCCTGAAGGGTACATACCCTTCAGTATTTTTATAATTAACCTTATTGAAGGGTAGATAACCTTGAAGATTCTCAAATTGCACCTTTTCCTTGCCCTTTGTAATTATTTAAAAATTCTTAAAAAGTCCTTTAAAATCTCTTTTCCTTAAAAAAAATGTCCAAGGAAAATTTCCTCACTCTTAGCATGAATAATTTTTTATTAGATAGAATTTGGGAAAGAGAACACTTAGTGTAAAGTCCAAAAAAATAAACCTACACTCCTACTTCTAATCCCTTGTAAGTGAAACTATAGAACTATAAATATAATCTTAAGGGTGGTTATAGCTTTATTAATTATTCATATGCTCTGATCAAGGCATCATATGTTTTATAAATTGATCCTCATGAATGACAATCACCCTTGGCACATAAAACCTCCTTGAAAACAACTAGAAACCCTTAAAATAACTAAAACCTTCTTGACTGGGACATCTTATGGAAACTATAAGTTAATGTTCATACAAGACTATAGGTTAATGTTTCATGTCCCTTTTCAAAACATAACCACACCCTCCATGTGTCCTATATATAATCACTTGACCACCATATTACTTAACCATTTGTGATTAAAACTCTAAAATTAGAACTCCATACAGAAAAGATCAATATATAGCCCTAAAAAGGACTTGTAGACTTGTCTTTTTGGTGACTGGTTGTAGATGCATATGATGAGTAACCCTATACAAGGCCTTTTAAACCTAAATATTGTTTTTTTCATTATAATTTTATCCACCTTTAGAACTTATTCCTCCTACAGGCCTATAAGTTAAATTTATAATTGTGTGTGACATTTTGAGTAGGAGATATGATTTTTGAACCTAATGTAGGTGTCTTGCCCTTATACGAACTATAGCTTGTCAATGACCTCAAAGAAGGCTCAAAGGTAGATTTGATCTTTATTATTCTTCATGGTTGCTTGATCAGTTCATTGGTAAACATGATCCATACGAGAAAACTCATTTCCACCTTGACCTTCATCTCTATGCTTGTCTTTCACCCCATAAATGGGTTGTTCATGTATTCTCCTCATGATCATAAGCACTTGTCACTAAATTTTGATAAATACCTTTATCACTTGATTGTGTAACATTATTATATGTCCTCATCATGATTATATTTGATATTTGACTACCTACATATCCATTTATTCATGTTTTTAAACTATAATTCACTAGTTTGACTAGTTGTATAGGGAAATTGACCATTCTCAGAAGAGTTTTTACTAGTAGGGGTGGTAATTTGGCCTTGATAGGCAAAATTAATAGTAATTTTTATGAATTTTAGGGTTTTACTAGCCTGCTAGTCAAAAAAATAAGAAACTCAGGTCATGACCAACTTAGACACGCACTAAAAATGGGAAAAGCTAGAGACAAAAACACAAAAGAGAAACTAAATCAAAAATAACATGTGTACATGTGCACTTACAAGAAAGGAAAATAATAATAATGAAAGGAAAAATAACTACTACTAAAATCATGTGCTAAAAAGCACCTAGAGGAATGAAACTATGACTATGTATAAAGGAATGACTCTCCTAATAGCAGTATTTAAGAAACATCCCATTCACATGAATAGGAAGTTCTTCTCCACTCAATCTACATAATTGAAAATAAGTGTTCTTCTTGTAATTAGTGATAATATAAGGTCCACTCCAAAGGCTATGAAATTTGGAGTGCTTACCTAGCTTAGCAATTTCTTCATCCCATTTGAGAACTACGTCTCTTTATTAAATTTTTTTTAATGAAGCTCTCTTATAAAATGTATTCTTGACTTGATACTTATTTGACCACATGATATTCATATAATCATCTCTTATCTCTTCCAATTCTCTCAATTCATTCATTTTTACCTCTATTAGATCACTTTCCAAAAGCTATAACTGGTGTGTAAGCTTCAAAGCTGGAATCTCTAAAAAATAAGGTAGCCTTGCTTCTCTTCTATAAACTAGGAGATAAGTTTAATGACAAATGGATGTTTAGGGGTGATCCTATTAGCCCATAAAGCAATCTTCAACTTAGTATGCCAATATCTCTTATTATCATCTATTGTTCTTTTGATGATTCGAATTAGGTTCTTGTTATTAGATTCAGTTAGTCCATTACCCTATGGATAGTAATTAGATGAATATGTAAAATAAATCCATGTTAAATATCCCATTCATATACCTTTTATTTTTTAATGCAAAAGCATTATCTGATATGATAGTAAAAGGTGCTCCAAAATGAGTTACTAGACTCTCATAGAACTCAAGCATAGAGTTATCATTTGTTTCCTTCAAAGGCACTGCTTCCACCCACCTAGTGAAATAATTTGTAGCTATCAAAACCCATTTATTTCCAGAACTAAATTGAGAATTAATCATGCTAATTAATTCTAAACCCCATTGCATGAAACGCTACTCAACTTGAATTGACTTTAGTGGCATAACAACTAGTCTCTATTTTCCTGCAAACATTGCACATTTTGAACATTGCCTAACGCTTGTATGTGCATATATAAATAAATTAGGCCAAATATAAAAAAATCTAATGATTTTTATAGCTATGGTATTGGATACAAAATTACCTTTAGAAGGACTATCATAAAATTTCTCAAAAAGCTTGTCAAATTGACTAGTTTCAACACACCATAAAAGCATACCTCTACTGTATTTTTTGAAAAGCACTCCATCAATTATAATATATGGTAATAATTTCATCCTAAAGTTTCTTATTTTTTATTTATTCAAACCCCTTAGACATTCTCTATTTTGAATAAATATAGCAATATTTTGTGTCCAGCTTGTGGGAGGTGTATTTTCAACTTCTTGTTCGGTGTCCTGAATTGTCAAAATTGTCTCTTTTTCTTCTTTTACATATTCTAAAAGATTTTCACATAATACTTTGACTTAGATCATATTTTTTAATTCAACTTCAATTTCATATTCCATGCATTTTGTGACCCATCCAGCTCTCCTTTCTCTCAAGTCTCTATTGAGAATGAAGTCCTTCACACTTGGATGAGCAACCATTAGTATAATCTTGTTATTTGAAAACAAATGTATAAATTTTTTAAAACCTATTATAAAATAAATAACATGATTTTATATAAAATAATATCTCTCTTCATAACCTTCTAAATATTGACTAATGAAAGTAATGGGTTGTTCCAAACCTTCATCATTCTATTGCATAAGCATGGCTGAAATAGTACTGGAAGTAGAGAAAGCATACAAGAAGAAATACTTACTAAAATATAGATTTAGAAAATTAAGATCTTGGATGGTTAATTATTTGATATATCTAAAACTTATTTTACCTTGTTCACTCTAAGTGAACTCTTGGTGTTTCTTAAGCATTTGCATAAGTGGTTTTACTAACTCTACAGAACCAAGAATGAATCTTCTAATAAAATTAATCTTACCCAAGAAGCTTTACAATCATTTTTTATGTTTAGTAAAATGTAGAGCAAGGATTTCCTCTATTCTCTTTGGATTTATGGAAAGACCAAATTTGGACACCACATGTCCAAGAAGTCTTCATTCATGCACTAAAAATTGTATTTATTTGGATTTGAAAAGACTCCAAATTCTCTACATCTATTTAAAAAAATATTCAAATGTGTTAAGTTATCATTAATATCCTTTGAAAATACTCTTATGTCATTAAAATATACTAAAAACATTTCAGTCAAAAGACCCTAAAAACAACATCCATTGCACTTTGAAAGGTAGCTCTAGTATTAGAAAGTCCAAAAGGCATTTTCTTGTAAGCAAAAGTACCCCATTTGGTGGTGAAAGTGTTTTTATAATGATCTTGATATTTCACCATTATTTGATCATATCTTGAATACCCATCCAATAAATAAAACCTCTATGAACCTGAAACTCTCTGTAACATTTGATCCATGGAAGGAAATGGATAATGGTATTTCAATGATACTCTATTCAAATCTCTAAAATCAACACAAATTCTTATCTCTCCATTATTTTTCCTTACTATAACAAGATTTTCAACCCATGTTGAATGCTTAATAGGAAAAATAATACCTAATTCAATCAGCTTTGTAAGTTTCTTCCTCATGAGAATCTCAACCTTGGAGTTGATTGGCCTTTGCTTTTATCTTACCATTTTTGCATCTTGTTCCAGTTTAGTAGTATGTAGTGCTAATATAGGATCAAAAACTTTCAAATCATGGTATTCCAAAGAAAAAAAATACATAAAATCTTGACACAATGAAATGAAAGCTACTCTCTCTAAATCAATATTCACTTTACCCAGCTTGAGTTACTTACCTTCAGCTATGCTAATTGGCTCATAATGCTCTTTCTTGGATGAAATACTAACATTGTCTTTCCTTATATTATCATATTCATTGAAAATTATCTCTAAATTCATCAAAAATTTAGGAATCTTATTTTATTTTAATTACACAATCTTATTTACATATTGATCTTGTAATTTATCATGATTTCCTTGGCAAAATTCTACCTCATTCTATAGAAAATATGATATTTTCTTGTTAGAATAAAAAATTTGCCAACTTATATCATTATTTGGGATTGAAGGCTTAAATGACACTTTTATTTGGGTCTAACTTTTATTTTCCTTAATCTAATCTAAAATATCATATTGTGCACCTATGGTAGCAAGTCTATCAGCATGTTGATTTGCTCCTCTAGGAATATATCGAATGTCAAATGTAAGGAAATATTCTATGAGATCCCAAAATCTATGTTTGTATGAATTAAAAATATTTTTATTTTTTTCACTTAACCTCTAACATTCTAGAGTACCAATTCACTATCACCTTTTATCTGTAAGAGCTTAATATCCCTCTTTCTAGCCCATTAAAGACCATAAATAAGAGCCTCATATTCTATAGTATTAGAAGTACAACTAAACTAAAATCTAGAAAAAGAATAATAACTTTGATTTTTTTGTGAAACCAACATTACACCATCTCCACTTCCATTCTCTATTCTAGATCCATCAAAAAATAGATTCTAAACTCCTTGATCTTGTAATGAGCTAGTGATACTAGGCAATAAGTCACCTTCTTCATGTATACAATAAACTCCAAAACCAACATCTTCAATAATTTATTGAGGTTAATTACCATGATTATTAGTAGCCCATTCATCAAGGAGAAGATATATAATGCCTTCAAGAGGCTTAAAAGGCTCTTGATCAATGGTATTATCATCTTCTTTTGAAATACTGTAATTTACATTTGACTTTTTTTGGCATATATGGCTCAAGATGAAATCTGGAAATAGCTCTAATCTAATAGTTACTTTGGTTCCATACCAAGGTCTAAAACCAATGTATGATCAATTTGAATAAAGGTAACCTCCTATTTTTCTAGTGAAATCTCTAGATAGACATAGTGCAAAATATTGGGGTAGATCAACAATAACAACATCCTATAAAATGGTGAAATTTGGACAAGAAACAAATATAATTTTTATATCCTCAAATACACCTATATTCTTGGTAGGATACCCATATAATTCTAAGACACCTTTATTACGGGGTTCATACTATAGACCTAACTTATTAGCTATTTATTTAGGCATGACAAAAGTACTAGCGCCACTATCAATCATATAGTTGTTAATTAGACAATCTCTAATGATAATAGAAAGGTAAAATGGAGGAGGTTTAGTTACATTAAGATATTGACACTCAAACAATAAACTATAATTAGTTAGGATAGCATTTACTCTTTTTCTTTTAGGTGCTTTCTCAGAGATAGTGAGCTTTGAAAGCTCTTCTTGTAAGTACTCCTTTTGTCCTAGGATTAGTAGAGTATCCCACATCAAAATTGATATTATAGTCTTCTTCATATGATCTACAATAATTAGTGGAGAATTGGTTACCTTTGAATATAATTTAGGAGTAGTATAATCTCCCAAATGTTGTGTAAATTATGGAACATAAGGCCCTTTCACATTCTTATCCTTTGGATCTCGAACTTGCTGATTTGAACTTTTCTATTGAAGCTCATGCGTAGTTGTCTTTTATTGTGGTTTAGAAGAAGGGGCTGCCCTTTAAAGATTTGAAACTTCTCCAATATCACTTTTCTTAGATCTAGTATATGTTGCAATTGAACTATCAACATTAGGAAAATATTGACTTTCATTTTTAGCTAAGTGCTCAAAAAATTCCCACCTTCTTGGAAATTGACAAACATAGTTTTAGTAAGTGCCTTACCACTACCTTCTCATTATTGAATTGGAATTTATACTTTAGTGAATGAAGGAATGTCTCCATAGGGTAGAGAGGCTTCCTTAGTTTGACAGTGTGGTTGGTTTTTAAATGAAGGAAGAACTAAACTTTGTTGCATAGAAGATTGATAAGAATTCTCACCTATTGGAGCCATTTCCATGTTGTTTGATTGATCCCATTGATTTTTCCATTGTCCTTATTAAGAATAATTTTTCTGATTTGGCACTATTTCTCTTGATTTCTTAGAGCATTAGGATTATATTTCCTTAATTGATAATTCTACCCTTGAACTTGTTGATTGGATTGATAGGATGGCTTGTTGGGCTAATAATTCTGATTAGTATTCTGATAAGGCCTATATGGTGGCGCTTGTTGCCTCTCAATTACAACCAAATTTTTAGTTTGAGCCTTAAGATGACTTTCTATTTTCCCTAGTCTATTAGTTTTATCACCTTCTATTTGATGTGAATTTGATGACTCTAGAATTAGAGCAATAGTTGGAGCAGGAGGATGAATTTATAGAAAAAGAGGCATTGGAGGCCTTATAGATAACTTGCATGCTTATATAACACAATTTTATACCTTGATTACTACTTCAAAAGCTTTAGATAAAGTATTATCTCCCATGGATTGGATCATTATATCCACATCTAAATTAAGAGCCTTAAAATAGAACAAAAAAACATAGTTGGGTGTAGGCTTGGTCACTACTAGAATTTTGTCCCAAGTCTTCTAGAATCTGTAGTTGAAATCCACCATGAATTCATGGTTAAATCTCTTAATTTTTTAAAGATGCTCCATAAGTAAAAGATGCACACTTTTATCTTCAAAATTTTTACAAAGAAGTTCTCCAAATTCATCCCAGTTTTTGATTGATGTAAGAGTCAAACCTTTGTACTATTAAGGTGCCTTCCCTTTGAAAAAAGTTGCCAACAACCTCATTACTACATTTTCCTATGTCATATAATGCACTAAACAAAGATTAACAATATCTAAAATATGTTCTATACGAATTTTTGGATTTTCTCTTATAAAATATGGAAGAGCCTTCAGATCTAAATCTAGAATATCATCCCATTGAGTGATATTTAGAGGAATACCACCATTAAATGTAACAAAATCCTATCTTTTAGGAACAACCATCTAAGCGATATTATTTATAACAATATTTAATTAAACAATATTGGATTTAATAGGAGGATTTTGTGTAATAATAGGGATAATAGAGGTTGTAGGATTTGGATTTGGTTGAGAAGGTCTCCTTTTCTTTGGCTGTAAGATAAATTAGAAAATTTTGCTTCTTTCCCTTTTATAGATGATCTTGTGACAACTTTTAGGGGCATGAAAAAATATATAGATATAAAAATAAAATATATAAATGAATATAATACTCAAGTACATAGTTAATAATTCAAAATTGTGAATAATCATGTCCCATTTGGCATGCCAAAAACTATTATCACTCTGGAGTGCACCCTTATTGAAGATGTGAAATCACACCCTCACTCCAACTAATACAATTGGAGCTTCTTAGAGTATGGGTGACTCTGTGATGAGAAGAAACTCTAAAGAGGGTTGGTTCCCTTTAAATTTTTCAATAAATTTGACTACTATAATTTTTGGGGTGAAAAGGGATAAGGAAATTGAAATGGGGAATCCTATCTAATAGGGTCATGTACCTCAATTATTCAAATCCTCTAAACTTTTTGAAATCAATGCACACATATAATCAAATGAAATTTATATTTATGTCCTTAAGCTAAAATGTTTTAGACGAAAGGTTGAAAACCTCCTCAAATGACCTATAAAAGGGTAAAATAAAGAAATATAGGTGAGGAAGGGAATTGAAAAAGGAAAAACATCTCACTTATACACTAATGCACAATAAAATACACACTATTCTTCTTTTCAAACTCAGATTCAGAACAAAAAATTCTTTATCGATTATTGGTCTAGCTTATAATTTCCTTCTTCAAACTTTAGGGAACCTTGTAAATGGCTTGATTAAGACAATAACTAATATTTCAAAAACCTAAAATATCCTTAAGTGGATTTCTAAAAAGGGAAAGGGTTAGTCTTGGTTAATTGACTAAAGACATAACACCTTTTACAATGTTTAGAATATTCAATAAAATATTTTCCCTTTACAAAAATTGTAGGCCTTTCTAAACTTTGGCATAGAAGTATGATGATGGGGCCAAGTTTGATAGGTTAAAATAAATAATATACTCTTCAAAAAACTCCAAAAATTCATGAATCTAAGGTTGGCATAGAAGTGTGGATGGTGGGCCCATTGATAGTCAAACTTCTCCTTTACATGGAATACTATACCAAATAAAATAAAGAACTCCATTGGATTTATTTGAAATCAAAGTTTGATGAAGATATTATTCCCCTTTGCATGAAACATAGGATGTGTAACAAGCTTGTCTAGTCAACCTCAGCTCAAGATCAGTCAACCTCCAATGGTCTCCATTTGCATGTAAATCTATGCCACATATTGGATAGAGAACTCTGCTTAAACTACTTGCAATGTTGAAAGCTTTGGATTGCATGAAAACCAAGGAGGATCATGATTTTGTCAAAAAATCAACTCAAACTTTGACCAATCCACTATAAATATCCCTTGCTTACATGGAAAAGGATATTAATAAGTGAGAGATATATTAAAATTGAATCCCTTGTTTATTTCCTAGCCTCATACTCTCAATTTTTATGTTTTTGTACATGAATTTCTTTGGCACTTATCTGTTTATTGATTTTATGTCTATTTTCTTACCTATTTCTCTTAGACTTTTGTCTCTCAGACAAAATACCCAAGACTTTTTCCTTATGCAATTTTTTTGGTATCTTCTATGGCTTGTCTTGTGATTCTATTCTTTCCCTTCAGGTTTTTTCTTTCATGTGTCTTTCTTGTGTATTTATTTTCCAATGTTGAGTTGGGAATTTGTTCTTATGATTTTGCTTGGTCAATTTCTAGTGGACAAATTGTCCATTGGAATTGTCTTAGACTTCTTCCTTTTGGAATTTATTACCTCTCAAGATTTATTCTCTTTGACTTTTATTAGGCATTTTCTATGTTTTCCAAGTGACTTTACTTAAGACAAAAAATTTAACCAAATGTTTATTTCAAGATTTTTGTTTAGTCATTTTCCCATGGATGAATTGTCTATAAGAATTATCTCACACTTTGCATTCTTTCAGACTTTCTTTCAGATAAAATTCCAAAGGAATTGTCCCATTTAGACTTCTGCTTTTGGCTCTTTGGGTTATTTAAATTATTTGTTTCAGACAAAAAGTCTACAAGAAATGTTTCCTTTGGGTGTTTACCTTAAGGTCTTTCTAAAAGAAAGATCCCTTTAGGCCTTCAAAAGTGTAAACTAACCCTTCAAAATTTTGGAAAGTGATTCTCCTGAAGGGCACACACCCTTCAAGTTTCTTGCAAATGTCCTTCAAAATATTGATGTGAACATTATCAAATGGAAGATACCCTTTGGGTTTTATTCGGGTGACTTTTTAAAAAATGCCCTTTGATAACTTGAAGATGCCCTTTAGGATTTTATCCATGTGACTGTTTAGAAGCATAAAAGGTGCACTTGCCCCTAAAAAGTCCTTTGAGTTTTCTATAAATGTACTTTCTTGGAGGGTACATACCCTTCAGGTTTTCTATGAATGAACATTCCCTTTGAAAAAAGAATCCACTCTAAATTTTGAACTAGCCTTTCTTTCAACCTTTTCTAAGTGACCCTCCACACTTTGTCTTTTGAACTTTTTGAAAGGGTACATACCCTTTGGGATTTTTGTAATGAACCTTCTTGAAGGGCATATACCGTTTGAGATTCTTGAATATCACCTTTTCCCTACCATTTGTAATTCCTTCAGACTTCTTAAAAAGTCCTTTGAAATATCTTTTCCCTCAGAAAAAGGTCCAAGGAAATTGTTCTCACTCTTAACCTGAAGAAATTCTGAGAAGACAACACTTGGGAAAGAAAACACTTAGTGTAAAGTCTAAAAAAATAAACATATACTCTTACTTCTAATCCCTTTTAAGTGAAACTACAGACTTGTAAGTCTAATCTTAAGGATGGATATAGCTTTATTAATTCTTCATTAGATCTGATCAAGTCATCACATGTTTTATAACCTAATCCTCATGATTGACCATCACCCTTAGAACATAAAACCTCCTTAAAATAACTAGAAACCCTTAAAATAATAAAAATCTTCTTGACTAAGACATCTTATGGAAACTATAAGTTAATGTTCATACATGACTATAGGTTAATGTTTCCTATCCCTTTTCAAAACATAACCATACCCTCCATGTGACTTGTATAGAATCACTTCACCACCATATTATTTAACCATTTGTGATTAAACCTTTCAAATTAGAACTCCATACAAAAAGATTGATATATAGCCCTAAAAAGGACCTATAAAGTTATCTTTATGGTGACTGGCTATTGATGTATATGATTATTAACCCTATGTAAGGCCTTTTGAACTTAAATATTCCTTTTTACATGACACTTTTATCCAACTTATGAATTTATTCCTCCTACAGGCCTGTAGGTTAACTTTATAACTGTATGTGACATTTTGAGTAGGACATATTCTTTTTGAACCTGTTGTAGGTATCTTGCCCTTATATGGACTATATCTCATCAATGACCTCAAAGAATGCTCAAAGGAAGATTTGATATTCATTCTTATTCATGGTTGCTTGATCAATCCTTTGACAAACATGAACCATATAAGAAAACTCACTGCCACCTTAACCTTCATCTCCATGCTTATCTTTCACCCCATAAATGGGTTGTTAATGTATTCTCCTCATGATCATAAGAACTTGTTAGTAAATATTGATAAATACATTTCTCACTTGATTATGTAACATTAATATATGTCCTCATCATGATTGTATTTGATACTTGACTACCTACATATCCCTTTGTTCATGCCTTTTTATTATAATTCACTAGTTTGACTAGTTGTATAGGGAAATTAATCATTTTGCGGAAAGTTTTGAATAGTAGGGGTTGTAATTTGGGATTGACAGGCCAAATTACTAATAGGTTACATCATCTATATTTAAAATTTGATTGAGTCTTTAAGAACTAAATATTTTCTAGTTTAGAAACAAATAGTAATTTGAATTCACTATTATTATAAGTAATTTTTCTTACTAAGGATTATATTTGAATAGTGAAATAATTGTGTTTCCTAATTCAATACCTCTTTAGATAATATGATAAACTTGGTTGCATAGTAAAAGTAAAATCTAATCTTTAGAAATGTAGTAAAACATCTAACAAAGGAACATAATGGTTGCACTATTAGCTTGAAAGAGTTTAGTAACATCATTTAAGGGATTTAAATAGTCTTCTAAGGTTTCCTTGTCATAAAAAGGAAAGATCATAATAGTATGGTGTACACATGGAATCCTTTGTTGTAATATGAATACATGCACTTATACTCAATATATTTCATTCAGTAATACCTATTAAAAAATTATCTCTAATCAAAGTTCCTAGTTGAATCGCTTATTATTTGAATTTAGACTTCATAACCATGAAAGTCAAGTTTTTATTTTCTTGATTTTTAGGATTCATGACACATCTTCTAAAAAGTAATAGACATAATGTCAAATGGAAAAAACCATTGAGGTCATGGTTTAATTTGAACCTAGTGGCATTGAAAATTGAAATCCCAATATTTTAGGAGGAGAGGAAGTGATCAAAGACTATGAAGGTTTAGTGGGCCTCTTATGTTATACCTATGGGGTTTCAAACTAGTCATGTGGTAAAAACTAGAACTACCCTCTTGAGTATTCAATTAGTGTCAAACCTAAAAAATGTTATGTTTGAAGTGGAAGGGGATTAAATGAATATTACAAATTATATGTCTAGTTAATGTAAGCCCACCTATACAATCCAAATGTAAATTTACAATTCTAAAACTATCTTAGAAAAGTTCACGAAGGTTACCATTTCTCATGTTTATAGGGAAGGAAATATGGGGGTACATAGTATGGACAATTTAGGATTTGTCATCCTTTGTTATAGCCAATGGCATAATGTAGAGCATATTCCTAGTCAAATTTTAATTATTACCATGCTTGATGTGTTTAAAGTCCCAAGTCTCCACATGGGAGCACATAATAATGAGTATCCCTAATCAATGGTTAAATACACCCATTTTAAACTACCATGCAATTATGGCCCCATTCATTTTGAGGATTAGACAAAAAAATTGGAGCATGTGATATATGAAAATACCAAACCATAAATTAATATTGATGTCATTATAAATATTGAGACTTCATGTAATAATTTTTACCCTAGATTAAATTAGAAGATAAATGATTATAAATCCATAGTTATAGGTGTGTCCTAGGATTAAGAGGAATATGTTAGTTTAATTGTTAGTGAAATAAACAAAACAAAATTTAATGACAATAAGCATTCCAACCTAATACCTAAGGTGATCAATATAAAACGTAGGATAAAAATTAAATGACAAGACAAAATCAAACATGTTTACCTTCCTTGACAATTTGAATCACTTATTGGAATGAGAGTTGTCTTGTACTTGGTATGGTGAATAAATGGTATTTGTATATGCTTGATAATTTATGGGAATCATGTCATATTGTCCCCTTGGAAGTTGGCTCTTGGCTTGGTGTTGGTAATGAAATGTGTCTCACAAATTTTGTATAGTAAGTGTGCACAAAAAGGATTATTTAGGAATGGTCATGGCACTTGTATTTGTAGGGTTTTGAACTAACTCTAACCCAAGTGAATTTGGGATAGGTTTAATATTATAACTCCAAATGAAATTAATAAAGGATTTAATTATGTATTTATGGAGTCATGGCTCAACATTTCTAATTTTTATGACATTTATGTTGATATCTTGTAATTCTTAACTTTGAGGATGATAACATCATCATGACCACATATTTTGTTAAAAAATCGTATTTATAAATTACATATTCACTAATTCAACATGGAATTTCCACTCAATAAAAAAAATCTTGGTTAATTAATTCTACTTAGTCTTTTGGTCATTTCAAGAATTAGGTTAAGTGCCCCACTTAATTGGTCAAACATTTTAGTTTACTAGGTCGTAACCTAACTAAGGAGGATTTTTTAAGAGGTTATTATTATGTATAGGGTAATACCCCAAATAGGGATTCTTTGATGTAATTATAGGCACTTACATCCAATGTGTGGATGAATTTGGGATGTTTAGGTTATTTCTAGGCTTAATTTACGTAGTTTGATAGAAACTAATCTAACTTTATTTAAATATAGAAGTGGTTGATAAGGAGTGTCTACATTTTAAACCTATTTGATAAGGCATTGCAAGACACATGCATAATAATATATTCTAAAAAAATGAAAAAAAAAAATAATGTTTAAAATTTTAATACTTTGGAAAAGTGATGTTTTGACAATAGTAGGTTGTTATGAGCTAAAAGTCACAGGTTGATGCCCCATAGGGTGGTTGATGAGCCCTGAATACACCCTTAAGGGATCAGGTGATAAATAGTGTCATAGCATAGACCATAAAAAATATGAAAATGACATGGTTAAATAATAACTAAGATCAAAATAATGATTTTTCCAAAGGTAGTTATAATCATGGGCACATTTAAAGTACCTTAATAGGAAAGATGTAAGCATGATACAATTATATTTTTCCTAGTAGGGTGGATGCAATAAGTGAAGGATGTAATAATTTTACCCATTATAGAAAACTATAAAGTGGAAATCATTCAATGAATTTGAAACACATATTAATGATGAGCTGACATAGGGGAATGGTATGAATTTAGGCTACCTACTAGTATAGAGATGCATCTCCTAACTAGTACTGATATATATATATATATATATATATATATATATATATATAATTTAGTTATGATGTGTTTTTAATGTTGTTTTTTTAGGTCTATTATGAACAAGACGAAATACCACTGGCATAATCAATGAATAGATCATTTGGTCTAATTCTTAATGTAACATGTGAAATTATGAATCATAGTTATTGTAGACACTAATTTTTCGCTATCAGATCAATTTCTAGTAAAAAACCTAATTAAAGCCTAGAAATCACCTGATGTTCCTAAATTCATAAATTTAAGGGATTTAATTTCTATGAACCATGTCAAGGCTTGTTTATTTAGAGTATCACCCTGTATGCACCAATAACCTAGCTTGGATTCAACCCAAGTCAAATTGAAACCTAAAAAATTGGCATTCCTATCTTGTTGATATATTAATGAAAAAAAAATTAAAATAATTCATAAACGTCAAAAATCCTAAGTAAGATCAATTAAAAATCAAAATTCAATTATCTTGCTTAAGTAAAAATTCCAAGTTAAATAAAGGAATTACATTTTTATAAAAAAAGATATTTTCAATAAACATCAGGTCAAAGTCAAGATAATTAGTAATTTATTTTATTAATTCCTAAAATTCAAATAAAAGGTGAGTCACAACCTCACAAATAACTTGTATGAGTTATAATGGCTCATAAATATCCAAAATGAGTTTCAAGCCTTCATAGTTGTTTTGACCCAACGTAGGGTTAACCTAAAATCAACCTAGGTTATTTTAGACTCAACCAAGGTTAAAAATAAATATTACCTTCCTAGGGTTATAATTAGTTTCAATAACTATAAATATAAGTGATTTCATTCTTTCTAAACAAACTTTTATGTGTAAGGTTATTCTATAGGAATGAATTTTGATAATCACTCAAATCAATGTTATAATTCCAAAGTCATATCAAGAAGTTTCACACCAAGCCAATCCAAGATAATCAAGGCCACATGTTATCTTAGAGAAGTTTTACCAAAATGGAGAATGCATTGATGAAAATCTATAACAGAATAAGCTGAGCAAGAACATCCTCTATGCCAACAAGTGAACACTAGTTTTGATGATAAATTAACATAATTTTAAGTTTTTATTATTATTTTTAGTTTATTTCATTGTGTTAATTTCAACCTAGTGCTTAGGCAAGAGTGGTTTAGTTTCCATTGTATTGTTTTACTTTAATTATCTTGCAATTCACAAACAAGGAATTAATAGTCCATTTATTGCTCTTCAAATTCATAATAATATAGTTATAAACATACCATAATAATAATGTGTTTCATATACATGAAAAAATTTAATTTAAATACAAATATATTCAACCTAGGTTTAATATATAATCAATCAAATCCCAGGTGAAAGATAATATGATAAATTAAGTGTAGGAGTAAATAAAAATAGTTACAACTTAAGTATAAGATATAATGAATCAAGACTTAAGTGTAAACTTAATTCAATAAATATAAAAAAATAAAGAGGAATGGAGGCACAAAAACAAAATATAAATTTGAAAAGTAAATAAATCAATCCCAAGTTGTAAGAAAGACTCAAGTGTAAACTAATTATCCTTAGACACACCACACTCAAAATAAACAAACAACAAACCAATAAACAAGTTAATCTAAGGTACATGAAAAAAAAAATACTCTAATGCATATAAAACAAGTAAAATACATCAAATAAATGAACTACATACTAACTGAAACCATTCATGCATGTGTAATAGAATTTTTATGCTTGGAAAAAGGTTGTTCCTAGGATATATAGAACAATGAAATACATAGTATGACACAAGAAGGGGGAATATAGGAATAAGGAATGTGTGCACTAAGTAAGTGGATGTTTCCTTCATAGTACCATGGACATGATTCCCAACATGGAATTTAGGCTGAATGTAGTTCTCCTAGGATCTGGGAAGAGAACAAAATTGGTGACAAGTGTATAGGAAAATAAGAAAGTGATCATAAAATGGTGAGAGCATGAAATAAAAAAGGCAACACACATAGGAATTTGAGAAACCATGAGAGCAAGGATTAGGATAAAACCACACTAAAATACATAAATAGAGAGTTCATAAATGAACAAGGTTGATAATTCATAGTGTTCATGATGTCTAAGGCTAAGAACAAGAATAAGCTCATCAAAATGGTGATAGTGTAAGACTAACTCAATGAAGAATCACAAGATAAAATTGGGTTAACTCGTAAAATGGTGAGAGAATTTATTAAGAGTTATTTAAAAATGGTGAGAGCATGAATTAGGTTTTTTGTAAAATGGTGAGAGTGTGGCTTAGGTTACTCAAAAAATAGTGAGAGTGTTAGAATAAAGGTGATCAATTTAACCTCAAAAAACATTGAGTGCTACCTTCATAGTCAAAATGGACCTCAACCCACTAAAGCTCACCCTAAAATGAGGAATCTGACTAAGTAACAAGTTTTGAATAGGTAAATGACATAATGGTATAATTATATGGCAAGGTATAATTGTATAGGACAAGTAAAAGGGAAGGATGAAATTTCCAAGACCACTATCATAACTCTAAAAAATATGACCACCTCAAGAATGCAATCAATAGCCTCCATCCTAAATCACATAGTAATAAATACATATAAACTCAACAATTAATTATATATAAAGTAAAAATGGAGAGTAAATAAGGTCAAAATAAGGATGGAAGACTAAAACCTAAGGTAGATAGGAAAGATATGGTGGGAAATACATATGGGATAGTATAATACTAGAGGGATAGTCACAACATTAAGTAAACAATCCTCCCATAAAATACTCCAACTTAATCAAGTGAAAATAAATTGAGATGTATTAAGGTCATTATCTCATCAAATTCATCTCCTTTTGGAATAGCCAACCTATATGCCCCAAAACCATAGTTAGTGATAATTACATAGGATCTTAACCAGTTAGGCTTAAACATTCCTTTTTTATTATGTTTGGCATTGATTTTTTTATAGTTTTATTTAAGTACAAGATCACCAAGATTGAATTATCTATTTTATAATTTCCTATTTTATTGACCACACAACCAATTTTGATATGATTTAAGGCTATTCAATGCTACCATGCATTTTTCATCCAATAATTTTAACTCTATAATCCTCATCATCAAGGATATGCTTCATTTAATTGTGTAAAGAAGGTAACTCAAACTTTATAGAAATAATGACCATAGTACCATATATTAGGTCATAGGGTGTGGCTCCTTTTGTAGTGCAAAAATTAGTTCAATAAGACTAGAGGATGAGAAAAAGTTACAAGTGCCAATCATGACCAACATGATTGATAATCTTCTTGAGGATCTTCAAAATGGTTTTGTTAGATTCCTTTACTTGGAAATTGCCTTGTGAATAATAAGGAGTGGAAAATTGTTGGGTAATATTATATTCAATACAAGGGATTTGACATACTTATTCTTGAATGAACCACCATTATCCTATATAATGTTGGATGGGATACCATAGTGAAAAATGAGGTGATTGAAAATGAATTTGGATTTTTGTTTGCCTATCACGTAAGTGATGAGAATGGTTCCTCCCACTTAGTAAAGTATTTTTTGATGGTAAAGATGTCTTTATGTCCATCTAAGAAGGTAGGATTTATCTTCCCTACAAGGTTGAGTCCCAACATTCAAAATGACCATGATGTGGTTAGTGTTTTGAGTGTTTAAGCTAGATAATGTATCAAATTGGCACGCTTATGATATTTTTTACACCTTTTAACATTATAAAATACATCTTCTTTCATGTTTAGACAATAATAAACAATACACAATATTTTTTTGGAAAAGATAACCCACTAGTGTGGGACCCACAAACACCTTCATGAACTTCCCTCAACACTAGTCTAGATTTTGCCAATGTTAAAAACAAAGCAAAGTTTCATCAAAGTTTCTATAATAGAGTGTAGGTTAAAGTAAGGTATAATAATAGTCTTGGAGGATGAATGAATTTTTATTTTTCTTAGATAGGTTAATTGGAATGACTACATCATGAAGGTAATTATATAGTCTAGTATACTAAGTTGAACTAGGACTAATAATATCACAAATAATCTCGATGGTCAATGGTTCATCGGATGGTGTGAGAATATGTTCAATAAGGAATTGATAATCTCTAGTATTATCTATAATTTGGATCAAATAACCAATTGTGGCCATGGTATCTATTGATATTTTATTGGCATAATATATCTACTCATACTAAATATAATCGATTTATTGTTTGAGGTTGTCTACCATGTCTTTATATAATAAAAGATTCTCATCCTTGGTTTTGATTTGGTATGTAACTTGATTGATGATAACCTAAGAATCTCCATTAAAAATAAAATGTTGAATATTCCACTCTACTGCTAGATGAAGCCTTACAATTAGTAATTTATATTAGGCCATGTTATTGGTACAGGGAAAGCTAATACAAAAATACTTGGGAATGAGATCCCCTTAAGGTGTGATGAAAAAAAATTATGCTCCTAATCCATGAGATGTGAAGGAACCATAAAAATAAACTTTCCACTATAGCTCTTCAAGAGGTAATTCTATTATGGTCATGATGGACTCATATGAAAACCCAAAGATGATTGGTTGAATGTTGATAATGGGAAATTTGAGAAGCTAGTCTACAAGTATATATCCCTTGATGGCCCATTGGTTAACATATTTAATTTCAAAATCACTTATATGCATGATTCATTTATCCATGCATCCTTATAAATATAATTTTAAAATTAGATACATGAATGGATCTACTTTGGTAATGATGATGGTCTTATTATTAAGCATGTAGTGACCCAACTCATGGTATTTAAAGACCATGTCTAAACAAGCTTTCTCAATTGGTGTATAATTGTGCCAATACATGACCAATGTATGACTGAGATATTATACTACCTATTCTTTTTCATGCTCATCATATTGGGCCAAAAGTTTCCTCAAGGCATATTTAGTTGCAATTAAGTATATTAATTAGATTTTATGGTATAATTGGCAATAAAATAGGTGGATTGGCCAATTATTCTTCCAAATGGTTAATGGCCTTCTAGTAATCATCATTACACAAAAAAAGTGGCACCCTTATTCAACATGTGATCAAAAGGGCGACATTTGTGAACCAATTAATAGATGAAGCATCTGATGGAAGCTATATTTCAATGTAAACTATAGAGTTAATTCAAATTAAATGGAGATAACATCTTTATAATGGCCTTAAACTTGGTTATATCAGCTTAAATGGCCTTGTGAGAGATAATGGAGCCTAGAAATTTACCTAAAGTGATGCCAAAGGCATAATTTTTAGGGTTAAGCCTTAATTTATACTCATAAAGGTGTTAAAATATCCTCCACAACACCTTTGGATGGCCTCCTCTAGTTTTATATTTTCCTAGGGTATAATCAACATAATCTTCAATAATATCATCCATCATGTCATGAAAAAATACAATCATCACATGATGGTATGTGGCATTAACTCTTTTGAGGCTAAAAGGCATGATCGAATAGCAAAATATTCACCATGGAGTGGAGAACATTGTCTTGTGTTGGTATTATACTATGATATTTATCTAATTATACCCTAAAAAACCATCCATGAGAGAGATAATCTCATACCTAGATGTAGAGTCCAAAATCATGTCAATATTTGATAGAGGAAAGTCATCCTTTAGAAATGATTTGTTGATGTCTTAGAAATTGGTACATTATTTTATATCTTTTGGACTATTTATAACTAGAATAATAACTGAAATCCACTTTAAATATTAAATGGGATGAATGTACACCACCTTTAGGAGTTTTTCTATTTCTTTCTTTACCAATTTAATAATACAATGATAAATTTTCATCAGATTTTACTTCATTGGCGTAGCATCAAGATGTACAACAAGATGATTTGAATCCAATGAAGGGTAAAAGCATATAATACTAGATTAATACCATGAAAATATATCAATAAACTCCATGAAGAGAGAAGAAACCACTTCATGTTCATATTAAATGAGAGACATGCCTAGTTTTATCTAGTTTCGATTCGATGATGTTCCAATGTTGACCTCAGCAGTGTCCTCGATAAGGAGTGTAGAACCATATTCTAGGAGAGTTAAAAAAGACATGAATTTATTAAAAATATAATAGTCTTATGTTCATATGTATTCATCAATTTATCCCAAACATGATGAATTAGAATGGCAAGGGCCATGTAACACATACTTTTAGACATTATTTAACAATCTATTCAAAGGCCCATTGATCTTCTTTAGTAATTTTAGAACCCCAATATGATTATGAAATTAGTGGCATCTTGAGTTTAATAATATGAAAGGTTAAAATCCCCATCTAATGGTGCCTAAAATAGGTTTTCACTAAGAGGTTGGCCTTTATTTACTATTACCCTAGTTTGAAAGTGTGTCAAAGAGGTTTTCACTTTGGTACCTCAATGTTTGGTTTTGGTTATATTATTGGAAAAGTAATTTCACCTTATATATGAAACAATAAACATGATATAATGTGATATATAAACCTTGATTATGATCTCCAAGAGAAATATGGTCTCTTAGGCCTAAAAATTCATAAATGGCCTCATCATTTTCATACATGTTGAGTGATAATATGGATTCTTGTTGGTACCAATCGATGAGTTGTGGATGATGAAGTAAATGTATGAAATTAAGAATTATAGGTGTAATGGTATATAAAACATGAGGGTTAAACATGTTGGTATTGGCCAATTTATCTTATACACTGTACTAAGACACTACTTTGTTTCTAACATCATTATATCTAGTTATTGATATAAGAACATGGATAAGATATGTACGGTCACCAATAGGTGGTTTAACTCTAGTACCATAAGTTTTTATATTTTTGGTCATAAATATGGGCTCAAGAGTGCCTTAATTATTTTCTCCTAGCCCTCTACCTTTATAATATTTATTATCCGTGATTTGGTTAGGGATGGGATAGGTTTTGCTTTGTTAATAATCAACTTGATCATCATTATAAATCCAAGATTCATCTTCTTCTAGTGGATCTTCTTATTAGATAGTGTCTAGTGTGGAAATAATGGGCATTTGGTCATTAATATTTCCTTTCTATCACCATTCCATGTGAATGGCCTTGGATTTGGGTATTCCATAGGATTTAAAGGCTTATGGAAGCTTGGCTATGTGGAAGGCATTATCCATGAGGTACTTTCCTGAACCTTTATTAGAGATGGTAAAATGATTGGATATTTTAGGAGGTGAAGATGAAGTAGAGGTAAGGCCATCTAGGTCAAAATAATTAAAATCTAAAAATTCAAAAAGTACATCCTTATCCTTCTATGACATAGGTTCTAGGCTAAAGTGGTAATTATAGATCTTATACTCGGATTCTAAATGTTTATAAAAGTAGTATGGTTTCAAGTTTGTAGAAATAATCACCTCCATCCATGAATGGGGGAATGTGATGCATTGGTGTAATGTGGAAGGTATTGTGAAAATTTCGTGTATCCATGGCTAGACCAATAATAAGTTCTATGATAAATCAAGACCCAAAACTTGGAAAAGTGTGTCATGGGTTAAGGGCCCAATGACAATTATCAAATAAATATTCCCTATAATTCCCTTTCATCATTATCATAGGACTTGATGGTAGTGGTATCTGGATGAAGCTCAACTATCATGCATCCAAGATGATAGACTAACCTTAGAGACACAACATTAAGGCCTTACCCATTGTATATAAGGATACATTTAAACTTGTGATAAGTTATGAAAACTTCAATGTATAAATTTTTATTGTGGATAGATCCAAGGGATGGCATGTCACTTTGATCAAAGGTTAGTTGTTGACCAGGAGCCAAGTGTCCAACCAAAGATTGGTATTTATCTAGCATAATGTCATTTAGCACTTGAGATTGGCTTAAAATTTCAATAAGGATATTATTTTGGATAGTAGAGGTATGAAACAAATCTAAAATAGATATTAGAGAAGGCATATTTTGCATTTGTTCCATAATATCATAAATTTTCTCTTTAGAATATGTAATTGGTTTATTTCTAACTGGCATGGGTGATTGAACAGGCTCATTGATAGAAGGAAGTTGTAGTCCTAAAAAGGTAACTTTCATCTATCAAGTTGTAAATGTATAATCTATATTAGGTATTGGACCACTATAACTAGAATGGGGTCTTGGTATGGTAACTCTTAGTTATTGGTGAGCTTGGCTACCCATGTGGATCATAGGAGGATTACTATCATAAAGAGGTATTTTAGAATTATTTGGTACTAATCATTGGTGATTGATTGTTGGTATTGGTTTAATGGAAATAATGGATATATTACCACCCATGATATACCCTAAAACATTGATGTAGTCATGTGCAATAGCATGATAGGCCTTTTCTTATCCTTATAACCTTGGTTACATCCATTATATGGTTGTAATTGCCATCATTATTGTTATTTCTATTATTATTTTTATTATGACTATTGTGGTGGTCTATACTATTGTTAAATATATTAATGATTCTAGTTATTGGCATTATGTTATGTAAAAGGGTTTTGATAAATTCCTAATTTTGATTAAAATTAAGGACACTATTATCCAACTCAATTTCTCCATTTTCCAACATGTTTTGAATGAGATGTCATAATTATGCACATCAATGTATGAAATTTCCATTGACTTAGTAGAAATCACAAAATTGATGATCTCTATACCAATCGGGGAAAGAAACACCATTATGGAATGGTTTTAGAATGGTCTAACTAATTAGATTCATATTAGCCAATTTTTGAAACACATATTCAATGGGATCTCCTAGGTCACTAAAAATTCCCTTTACAAGTGGTCTTACTCTTTGTTAAGGCATTTGAAAAAGAGGAGGTGAGAGTGACTGCATTTTTGGAATTAGATTCATATATGGATTTGGTTGGGTAGAAGGTGTTTGCACCATTTGGACATGACAAGATTTAGTAACTCCATTACCCATAACATTATTATTATGGTTTTAATCCTTAGGATTTTTAAAAGTATTAGGCTGGGCTAGCAAAGCATCTTGAATTTGAATTGGGATCTAATTTTGACTAAGGCATTGGTATTGGTCATAGATTTGGTTTGGGCCTTGGTACTAATTATGCTTAAGACTATATAATTTGATTACACCTTTGTTGATAAGGGATTTAAAAATTTATAGGCCTTTTTTGGTGATCTCCTTAAAATTGTAGGCCCATTGAAGCTTTAAATGATATAATATATCACATTGTGAATTATGGATAAACACTACTACCAAATGTTTGTCAAGTAGATTATGTGTGAATCAACTAGTAAATGCCTTACATCACTATAAATAACTCAATAAAATCTCACTAGGTCTTTGTTGAGCTTGGCCTAAACCCACCAGAGTAATTTAGTGTTCAATATTATAGGAGAAGTGTTGCAAAAATTTATCTAAGAGGTCATCAAAGTCTAGTAGAGAGTTATTTGGAGGTTGGAATAACCACTCCAAGGCATATCCCACTAGACTACATGGAAAAAGGAGAATCAAATGGATATCACTAAATGCCACTAACTAAAAAGTAACATAGAACTCCTTAAAATGATCCATTGGATCACCTTTTCCTTTTATATTTATTAAAATGTGGTGGCTCAAAACCTAAAGGAAATGGTATTTGAATATAGTCCATGTTGAAAGGGTATGACCATATCTTTTTCCATTTAAACTTCTTTGTTTGCTTCCCATTCTAAATAATTATAATTACATCCTTCATTTTTTGAAGTTATTAGACTAAAAATATGGATGGTATAGATGGTTTTAATTGGTATATCTAAGTGAATTACCTTCACTAGGGTACAATGGGGGAATGGAGGACTAAGGGATATTTACTTGGTTGGTCACCTAACTAGGAATATGCATTCACTATTTAGAATTATATTGTTGGTGTGGTATGTATTGTTAATACATATTAGGGATAAAATTTATATTTCATATTTTATATGGATGAAATTATGGCTTGAATGGAGGTGTGTGGTATTGGGTAATGAACTGGATGGCATGGGTTTAGAAGGGAGATTTCTACTAGGTAGTTGAACCTTTTTGTATGGAAGGCAACCATTATTGGCTAAAGGTTTGATGTTTAAGTTTCTATGTGTTAGGCCCTTGTTATATGTGAGGGACATTTCGGGTATAGGGTAATTTTTTCCTAGTTGGTATTTAGATGTTGGGCTCTCATTGTGTAATGTTAAGCTCTTATTGAATGATAGTCACTTTTTGCTAACTAGTCGCTACCTATTTTTAACTAATCAAGATACATTATTTATTAGACAACATTTGTGATAGAGGTTTTACCACTTGTTGTGGTGACACATTAGTATGTATTTATTGATATGGAACATTGATCACCACCTATTGGGGTTGAGTGTTGGTTTATGTTTGGTTACTTTACACTTGTTATGTGTTTGAGGAAGTGGCCAGTGGAAGGCGAGTAGTCATATGTTATATTTGTGAAATAGACACTTAAATCCTATTATTATGAACTACTCATGATGTTTTTATAAAGAAAATGTTACGAAATATTCCTTTAAACATTTGAATAAGCTTGGTTCAGATTGGGATACACTTTCATATTACCCACCATGTTTTAAGAAGGGTCTTCTAAAGGATCTATAAATTCTTCCTCGGTTATAGGGACATTAAACATTTTCACATCATAGATAGTTTGAATAAATGGGTATATGTTTGGATTGACATGACTTGATGAGTTAGTTTGTATACTATTTGAGAGATCTCACTCTATGAGTGGTGTATTGTAAATGGTCATGTAATTAATATTTCTAGCTAGGTTAATATATGTTTGATAAGCTTGATGCATTTGTGCTAATTGGTCAATAATTTAACCTTTTCCTTTTATGAGTGCAACAAGTTCTTCATTATACATTGGTATAAGTATAATTTTTGTTAGATGAATATTTATTGAATGGTTTCATGAGAGGTATATTACTAGGTTATCTAACCAAGATAGGTAGAATTTCATGTGGGAATTATGATGGGAACTTATCACCCACCTCCATTTACCTAAAAAGAATTTTACCTTTATGCTCCAAGAGATGGAAATATAACAAGTAAGGATCATAATTGGTACTAGTTAGTATAATCCCATAATAAGGATATTATTGTTATACTTATTCCATGTTAAGTGGTGCATTATCAGGGTATTAGGTAGTTTAGTCTTGTTCTTGTCCTAGATAAGAAGGTATGTTGACAAGGTAGTGTGTTAATGGGTCTTGCCTCTATTATGTATAATGGGTAGCATACGTGGGGTAAAAATACATCTCGTAGGCTATGTCATCTCCACAAGGCTCTTGAACAAAGGGGTCATTTGTGAAAATATCCTCATATGAAGGATTAGACATATCTCTACTACATATATACTAAGGCATGGTTGAATCAATGGTTAAGCATATCACAAAAATCTAGTCTAGTGTTGAAAACATATGGATCTTAGCCTATAAGGATTATTAATAACTTGATTATGGTCTAATTTAACTCTTGCAAAGAGGTCTAAAAAAGAAACCTAAACTTGATCATTAGAAAAGGTTTACACTAAGTTTAATTCTAAGTGAATTAAAGTAAAATTTTGAATCCAATCTTGGAAAAGGTATAAATATTGAAAAGTATTATTATTGATGTCAAGGTTGATGTCATTTGATGTCAAGGTTGATGTCATTAATGTCAAGGTAAATCTAGTGAAGATACATGGTGAGTGATCTATGAGGTATGAGCTTGTGTACCTGATGGGATAAGGAATTCATGTGATAATATATAATTTTAAGGAAACATAATGATTATTATGGGGTTCATGTCAAGGTTCAGGCCAAGGTAAGCATGGTTGAGTACTAGTCTTTGAGTATAAGGTGTCTTGTGAAGCCTACTCATATCATGAGAATGTGTATGATTAATATGAAGAGGTATGTATAGAGCCATGATACTATTTGAGGATAATGAAAATATTTTGATAAATGTGTAGAATCATTAATGATTGTTTCAAGGTCATTTATCAAGCTTCAAGTGCTTGAGAAGCCTAGTCATAACACTGATCATTGTATAAACAGACCCTGTGAGAAGGTATGAGCTTGGTGGTTTAATGAGATAGATGTACAAAGGAAACATATGATGTATAAGGTTATTTTATCATAAATTTTATGAATTTTATCACTTATGAGAGTCTAAATGTTTGCCTATATGGAAAGGACCTCTAGACCTAGCATGCAACTAAACTAGTTCTATACCCTACCTGACCTAATGAGGTGTCATAAGGTATTATCAAGTCCTAAAAAGTATGTTTGATATATTTTTATCATGGTAATATGTTTTATTAAATTTATATTAGGTTTAAATATCTTTTATAAAGGTTTTAAGGTCAGTTTCAAGCCCTAATGTGACAAGAAGGTCAAGACTTAGAGAGCAAAGAGAGAGAGATGGTGGCCAGATGGGGTATCAAGATCTATTTCCAAGGAAAGAATGAGTATGTGAGAATTTAAAATTGTAATTAAATATTTTTTAAGCATTTTCATGAATTTTAAAGTAATTTTTTGTAAGGAAATGCAAGAAAATAGTGTTAAGATCTCTCGAGTGCATAGAATGAAGGGTTCTCAACCCAAGAAGAAATTTCAAGTGTTCATTATCACATGTTACCTCTGAATGGGAACACTAATATTAAGGAGATATGGGTAAGGTTACTATACAATCTCTTTATGAATTATTTTGATAAATGAGGTTAAATCTATTATGAATAATTATTAACACTAGAAATAGTGTTAACCCTCTTTAAAACACTAATAATGACCTGATGTGAAATATCTCATTCTAAAGTGATTAGAATTTTTTGGTATGGATATATAAATTATTATATAATTTATAAAACTCTCCCAATCACCTCCATGTGTGATTGTTTTTTTAGGTGAGAGAGTGGAACCTATAGGAAAGGCCTTATTTCTTAGAGATTTGTTATACCAGTTAGAGTTGACCAAGTCAAAGTTTTGAAATGGATGAAAGTTTAATTTTGAAACTTTTATTTAATTTGCATTATTTTTTTGAGTATGTTATGTCCATAAGGTGCAATAAACCATTCATACATGTTGGCCTATGGCTAAAAATCCTAATGGTGCAAATAGTGAGAAAACCAAGGAGAAGTGAAAAGGTGATTAGGGATGGGTTATTATGGAATTACAGATGAATCCAAGTGTATAGATATGTTTTTAAATACATTTAATACATGTTAATTTTTTATATAAGTTTTTTTATGTTAGTGGATATGATGAAAATGTTTCTCATAAATTGACCTTTCTAGTAAATATGAGACAGTAAAGATACAAGTTCATGAGATTGGTCTGTAGGACAAATATAGTCATTAGACCATATTATATTTATATATAAGAGTTTATTTATGGTCTCATAAGATCATTTTAATTCATTATAATTTTTTTAAAGTTTATACATAGGTGTTTAATGTCATTAAAACCATGATTATGTTTGAAGGTAAACTAGTAGATCTATATAAGCAAGTTGAAGTGATGAGTTGGAAGATCCTTGCCTTAAGTTAAAGTATGTAATGAACATGGTATTGTTATTTTTTAATTTAATAACCCATATATTATTTTTATAATATTTTAAGTTAGTGTAATAGGTTGGAACATTGAAGCTAAAATGGCTTGTCTAGCTGAGTAAGGACTATTTGAGAGAAGGTTAGCAAATCAGTCTACAAGAGCAATAGTTTCCATTAGATATTGTGATATTTATGTTGTATATTGTTATAATTGTGCTATAATATCATATTAATTCATTTTAAACCCTTTTTTTTTATATGTTATAATTTCAATTTTCCAAGACTCTATTTTAAGGCTAGTTGGCAGTTCAAAGTGAGAATCTTACAGAGATGAGTTTGAGCCTGTATACCCTAATTTGTGAAGTCTTAAGCATATGGTTATGAACTTAAGTTCATGTATATTATATATGTATGATTTTTTTAATGGTTTATTATAAAATCTATGTTTATTCTTTAGTTATTGTAGATATAATTTTTGAGTATGGACATGCTTGATATGAATAGTACTAATGGTGTGCTCCAAGTACTAGTTTCACCTAAAAGGAGTTATGAAGATAAGATGTGATTATTATTAATATATTTATGTTTAATATGATATGTTCCTATCATTTTATGTTTTTTAATTTTCTACTATAATATCAAAGAGTTATGTGTGCAAAGTAGGCCTAATGAGATTAGGTGTCCATGAGACCTAAAGGAGAGATAAGGCATAATTAAAGCAGGTCAAACATAAAGGGACTAAAATCACATTTGATAAATTTATATGAGATGTAATAATATAAATTTCATGGTTGACCTAAGAATATCAAATATCTTGGCTGACTAAGAAGGATATGAACATGAGACTTGTATAAATACTAGGAAATTTTAGACCTATTAAAGAGTGAAAAAAAGAAAGCAAATAGAAAAATATATTGGCAAGAAGAAGGTCCTATGGAAAAATATAATAATTTGTAAAATTAGTTATGATTTTTTTATATAGGTTTTATATATGATCATTAAGGTCATATGACCTAATCAAGTCAAGAAGATGGCTAGTTAAGCAAAGAAAGCTAATAAATAGTTTGAGAAGGATAAAAGTGTGTGAAGATATAAGGAATGATATCATAATACAATATATTATAAATAATGTATCATTAATATTATCAAGTTATCTAGGTGTCTAATTTGGTGCTAAGTCATCTAGGGGATCGGTGCCTCCTTATAAGTGGGTGCTTGTTAAAGCCTAGCTGAGATGGTGCTTAGCTAGTTAGGGTTGGTGATCTATGCGAAGTTGGTGTTTCACTAAAATTGATGTTTGTATTATATTATTTTATTATATTTACAAATATTAGTGGATGTTAATTATTTTTAGGGTTTTTGACATAAACTTTGTGTTATCTTGTGTTCTTATGTTTTATGCATATGTGGATGGTTACTTAGACATTGTTTGATCTACATACTTGAATGAATGTTCATGAATACTTAGGTGGAATTTAAATATTGATTAAACTTTAATCTTAGTCATATTTTTTCAAAAATTTGGTATCAGAGCCTGGTCCTTTGAACTAGGTATATAAACCTAAAGGAGATCCAAAAAGTAAGGATGGCTAGTTAGTAAGCTCAAGGTGGCTTATTTACCAGTAAGGATCTATTATTAAATTGATAAAATTATTATTTTTGGAATGTTATGATGAATATATATTTGATGTCTCAAGGCCATGATATTTGGAAATCAATTTTAGATGGTTATAGTTCTCCTCTTATTCCACCAATTGATGCATCAGGTAAGAAGGCTAGTGAAAATAACTCCAAAGTAATGAATGCCATTTTTTTTTGGTCTATCAAAATTATATACTATAAATGTAATGCACTATGTGTTATACAAAGAGATATGGGACAAATTAAAGACCATCTATGAAGGAGACACCAAGTTAAAGATATCCAAGTTGTATACCCATAGGAGATAGTTTGAAAGTATGACGATGAAACAATTGAATTTTACCTATTGAAGGTTGATTAAGTTGTCAATTTCATTAGAGAATTAGGATAAGAGGTGAAATAATCTACAGTGGTTCAAAAGGTGTTAATATTAGTAAATCTTAAGTTTAACTCAAATGTATCTGCAATGGAAAAGATGCAAGATTTGGACAAGCTAGAGATGGATGAGATTTATGGCATCTATACTTACTATTAGATGAGAAAAAATGAAGGAATACCTCAAATACATGAAATAAATTTTAAAGTTGAAAATAATTCAAAAGTTAAGAAGTTAAAGGATGAATAATGTTTAGATATTGATGATGATCAACTCATAGTCATGTTTGCAAGGAAGTTGAGGTTTGGATTTGATAAGTACAAGGGTAAGTTGTCCTTTAAATGTTTCAACTATGGAAATATTTGTCACTTTTCATCCAAGTGTCCTAACAAAGACAAATTTGATCATAATCAATAACATGATGAACATCATGGAGATGACAAAAAGTCCTAAAAGCTTGATAAAAACAAGGAGTTTAGGAAGTATGAAGGTAGGAAAGGAACATTCAATAATAAGAGAAGATTATACACTAAAAATATAATTGTTCTAATGTAAGTGGTTCAAGTGAATGTAATAGTGATGGTGGCAGCAATGAACCTAAACATGAAAATAATAAAACCTTGTTCATGGCCATGTAATTAGACAATGAGAATTGCTCAAATGTGAAATGACTTATGTTAGATGTAGAGTAAGATGAAGAAGAAGCTAAAGTAAACCTTGAGGTAAAGTTAGTAAGTGCCCTACAAGAGTTGAAGTTCTAAAGGAGAAACAATCACATGATAAAATCACTATTTAAGGACTATAAGGAATATATTAGCTTGTTTAAGAAAAGGTTGAGTAATACTTATAAGAAGTATGATGAGATCATAAATCAAGTTTAGGTACAAAATGCAAGCCTAAAGGCTAAAGAGGAACATTGCATCAGGTATGAAATTTAGGTAAAATACTTAAAATTTTAGTTGGATAAAAAATCTATCAAGGTAAATATATTTTTTAAGTTTGAAAAGAGCACTAAGTCTCTAGATGATATCCTAAATAGTCAAATGTTTGCAAGTGACAAAACAAGTCTTAGTTTCAAAGAAGACCAAAAGGTGGAAGCTTAAATCAAAGAAAAGGATATTATAGACAAGAAGGTCAACATGAAAAGACATATCAAAAACCCTAATTTTATAATGTATGCTAGATCATTAAATGATTATTGTTTTGTATGTAGTTAGTTTGTTCATAGAGCAAGAGAGTGTAAAAGATCTTGTAAGAATGAGTACTTATGGAACAATAAAAGGAGTCAGAGTTCATATCAATCAAAAGGTATGTATAAAGTGGGTTGATATAATTTTAATAAGGTAGGAAACATTGAAAGATTCTTTCCTAATATATTTATAATGTAATCATGTTAGAACAGGAGGTTTGAATCCCCTAGAGTGTAAGGAATAGGAAAAATGAATGCATGAAAACCAAAGATAGTGAAGATGAGTCATGATAAGTGTACAAGCTCAAGTGGATTTTTTGTTATGATAGATCATGATTCAGATGTGAAACTAAGTTAGGAATGCCTATTGTTAGCTTACATTGATTCTCAAATGGTTGATGAAGAGGTCAATCTTATATCACAAATCAAGCATAAAAGGAAACTGAAAGACATTCAATCTAGTGAGATCATAGAATTCTAGGAATCTAATAAACTTGAGTTGTTTTAGTTCCATCTGAAAAGGGGTGACTATAGTATGCTTCATGGAGAAAAACCTCAAGTTTTAATAATCATGGTATATTTATGATGTAAGGGGGTGCATGTTCCTATGATACTTAATAACCTATGTTACAATAAGGTGTGATTATAGATGATATCCTATAGAAGACCCTTTGTCATTAATGTCAAAGGGGGAAAAATTTAAAGAAGGGAGTTTGAATATACTATGGGAGGTAAGAGTGATCATATTTAATAATTTTTTACCATCAATGACAAAGGGGGATTTTGTTGATAAGTGTTTCCATTGATGTCAAGGTTGACGTCATTGATTTAAAGGTGTATTTGGTGAAGATGCAAAATGAGTGATCTATAAGGTATGAGATTATTTCCCTAATGTGAAAAGGAATTAATGTTAAAATAGATAATTTTAAGGCATCCTAATGATTATTATAAGGTTTATGTCAAGTTTTATGCCAAGGTAATCATTATTGAGTACAAGGTGTCTTGAGAAGCCTAGTCATATCATGAGAATGTGCATGATTATAATGAAGAGGTATGTATAAAGGCATGATACTAAATAATTAGAACTAAAATAATGTTATAAAGGTGTATAATCATCAAATAGCATTTCAATGTTAAGTTTTCAAGCTTCAAGTTCTTCAGAAGCCTAGTCATAACACTGGTCATTACTTTAAGAGAGCCTATACGAAGGTATGATCTTGGTGGTTTGATGAGATAGATGAACATAGGAATAAGAGGTAATATGAGGATATTTTATAATTAAATTGAGTAATTATATTACTCATGAGAGTATTAGAGTGAGCCTATAGGGAAAGGACCTACAGACCTAGCATGCAACTAGACTAGGTCTAGAACCTAACTGACCTAATGAGGTGTCATAAGGTATTTTAAATGCCTATAAAGTATTTTTAATAGTTTTTTAACATTTAAAGAGGTTTTATGACATGTATATTAGGTTTTTATATCTTTAATAGAGGCTTTAGGGTTAGTTTGAAGGCCTAATGTGACTTGTAGGTCAATTCCTAGAGAGCAAAGAGAGAGATGGTGTTTAGATGGGGTATTAGGATCTCTTTCCAAGGAAAGTGTGAGTATTTAATCATTGAGAAAAGTAATTAAAGTTTTATTAATCATGTGAATGAATTTTCAAGTCATGGTTTGTAAGGAAAGGCATGAAAAATAGTTTTAATGTCTCTTGAGTGCATAGAATGAAGGGTTCTCAACACGAGAAGAGCTTTCAATATTCATTAGCATGTGTAACTTATGCTTGGGAACATAATATATTTATTATAGATGGATAATGGTATTATATAATATCTTAAATCATTATTTTTTGGAAATTAGGGGCAATCCTTTATGAATAATCATTAACACCAAAAAAGTGCTAACCCTCTCTAAAACCCAAACAATGACTTGAAGTGAAATATATTGTTATATAGTGATTAAAATGGTTTTTCATGGATATTTAAGTTATTTTATAATGTAACCAACTCTCCAAATCACATTTATGTGTGATTGGTTTTTGAGGTGAGTGAGTGGACCCTATAAAAAATGCCTTATTTCTCATAGATTTGCTTTAGTAGTCAGAGTTGACCAAGTCAAAGTTACCAAATGGATGAAGGTTGAATATTTAGAATTTTATTTAATTTAAATGGTGTTTCATGAGTATTTTTATCTCTAAATTATGTTAAACTAGTGATATAATTTTACCTATCACTAAAAAGCCTAATGGTGCAAATAGTGAGAAAAGCATGTAGAAGTAAGAAGGTGATTATGGATGGATTATCATGGATTAGGGATGAATCCAAGTGCATGGATATATTTTTTAGTAACTATAATACATTTTAATGTTATATATAACTTTTTTATGTAAGTGGATATGATGAAAATGTTTCTCATAAATTAACTTGTCTAGTACATATGAGATAGTGAAATTGCATGTTCATGAGTTTTGTCTACAAGATAAATATTTTCATTAGAAAATATTATATTTATATATAATATTTTCCTAGTTATATAATAATATAATTTTAATTCATTATAGTTTCTTTAAAGTGTGTACATAGGTGTTGAATTTGATTATCACCATGACTGTATTTGAAGATAAATTGGCAGATTTTTATAAGCAAGTTGAAGTGATGAGTTGGATGATCCTTTACCTAAGTTTAAGTGTGTAATTTAAATGGTGTTATTTTTTGTGACTTGAGTACATAAATATTATTTTTTAATGTCATTATCATCATGACCATATTTGAAGGTAAACTAACAAATCTGTGTAAGCAAGTTGAAGTGATGAGTTACAAGATCCTTTCCCTAAGTTTAAGTGTGTAATGCACATGGTTTTGTTTTTTTGTAATTGACTAACCTAAATATTATTTTTATAATCTTGGAATTTATTTTAATAGGTTTGAAAATTGAATCCATAATAGCTTGTCTAGCTAAGTAAGCACTGTGTGAGAGAAAGTTAGTAAATTGGTCTGCAAAACCAATAGTTTCCATTAGATCTTGTGATAATTTTGTTTTATATTATTTTTAGTATGTTTTAAGATCATATTAATTTATTTTAATCCTAATTTTTTCTTTTAGGTCTCATAATTTCAAGTTTTCAAGACTGTGTCTTAAGGCTAGTTGGCATTTTAAAGTGAGAATCATATAGAGATGAGTTTGAACCTCTATACCATGAGTTGTGAAGTATTAAGAATATGGTGATGAAATTAAGGTCATGTATATTTTTTATGTCTTATTTTTTGTTATCAAAGTTATGTTTATGCTTCAATTATTTGAGATAGACTTTTTGAGTATGCACATGCCTAATATGAACAATATTAATGATGTGCTCTAAGTAGTGGTTTGAGATAAAAGGAGTTATGAATATAATATGAGTTTATTTGGGGTATATTTATGTGGTATATTATATTTTCCTACCATTTTAAGTGTTTTAATTTTTCCAATAAGATCAAAGAGTAATATGTGCTAAGTAGGCCTAATGAGATTAGGTCTCCATAAGACCTAAAAGAGAGATAAGGCCTAATTAAAGTAGGTCAAACCTAAAGGGTCTCAAATAAAATTTTATCCATGTATATGATATGTCATAATATAAATTTCATGTAAAAACTAATAATATAAAATGTGTTTGGCTAACTAACAAGGATATGAGCATGAGACTTGTATAAATACTAGGTAATTTTAGTCCTATTGACAAGTGAAAAAAAGCAAGAAGATAGAATAACATATTGGTGAGTAAAAAAAGGTATTTTCAACCAATTTTTTTTATAGGATTAGTGATGAGGTTTTATATAGTTTATTCCTATGATCATCAAGGTCATATGACCTAATTAATTCAAGAAGAGGGCTAGTTGAGCGAAGAAGTCTAGAGGCTAGTTTGAGAGGGATAGAAGTGTGTAAAGAGATGAGGAAGGATATATATTATATTTTATGATAAACAAGGTATTATAAATGTGATAAAGTTATTTATTTGGTTTATTTGGTGTTGATTCATCTAGCGTTTGGTGACTCCTTGTAAGTGGGTGCTTGCTAAAGCCTAGTTGAGTTGGTGCTTAGTTAGTTGGGGTTGGTGTTCCATGTGAAGTTGGTACTTCATTAAAATTTATTTTTATATTATAGGACTATAATAAATTTTTATATATCAATGGGTTTTCATCTCCTTGATGTTTTCCCATATAAAATTTGTGTTATCTTGTGTTCTTATGTTTCATGCATATGTGGATGGTTACTTAGTCATTATTTTATCTACATGCCTGAATGAATGTTCATGAATGATTAAGTGGAATTTACATAAAGGTTTTAAATAATGATTCACCCCCTCTTTTTCATCTTTATTCAAATACTATACTAAACTAAACTAAATACTAAATAACTAATCCTAGGCCTAAGAATAAAAATGAAATTAAGCTAGGTATTTAGCAAAAGTCCTCAAATCTAGGCTTGGAAAGGAAACTAGATTGAGGCACAAATTTGAAATTCACATGAGTCTAAGGAAAATTTCTTGACACAAAATTCATTCTTTTTTGAGGTAAATACTCTGAAATTAGGTCAAATGAGATCTTGGTATAGAAAGGGGAAATTTTAAACTAAAAATCAAGATATGAACTTGTTATAGGTAAATATCTTGAACCAATTATTAGAGGTACAATCATTGAGAGGGGGGATAAATAAATGAGCATAGATATTTTAGTTACAATTATATCCATTTCAAAGTATTAAATAAGTAACATATATTAATTTGATTAAGAAACATTAACAAGAAATCTCATTCATTCAATGCATACACAAGATTAAACACATAACACATAATTCCTATGGGAAACCCTCATGGGAAATAAAACCCATTCTCAAGACTAAAATGCATGGAATTCCTATAATAAATTAAAAAAAAGAGTTTTTTCAACTAATTTAGACCACAAAACGTTGATCATATCCTCCTGACCATAGTTATTTAGTGAAACACCTATTTCGCAAGTAACAACTGCCCCTAAGGAAGATCAAGTCCTTTAGACCCTCCCTAAAGTGAAAAAATCTACCTTAGAAATGATTTATTTAGCACTTGATGATGGATATTTTTTATCTAACCCTTGGACACACTGTCTCTCTCTATCTCATACATGCCTCTCACATAGGCATGCCACAATCTCTCTCCTTCTTCACTCAAATTTTCTTCATATTCACACTTAGACCTCTTTGCCTATCTTAAAACTATAAGATAACTATTTTGACATCAGAAATATGATCTATAGTTCATATACATAGTCATCAATCTTCTCTACTTATTAGTTCATCAACTAGGCACTCTACTTCTTCAATCCACAACTCTCACAAACACCTTGAACTAGTCTCACTCATAAGTCTTCTTAAGATATATAAATCATCATCTTTGATTTCACTATATATAGACATATCATGAATTATCCAAATCTTTTTTTTCCACAATTCATGACTTCACCCTTAAGGCATCTTACATAGGTCACACTTAAGCACAATCCACTTTCAAATAGGTCTAAGTCACTTTTAGGTCCTATGGAGACCCACTCACCTTTTTGATACTTATTTGAGCAAAATAAGAACACATGAACACTTTTAAATTAATATAACCATGAAAAATGATATATAATTCCTCCTTAAGTAAAAACAACCATCATATTTGGGTACTTAAGCACAATTTTCTCAAACAACAATCTATGCATGGGACTATGATTGTTTAATGAATGAACACACAATCACTTTATAATCCTTTATTCATACCGAATATGATTATTAAAACATTAATAATGCACATATATCATAATTATGGAGTCTAAAACACTCCAAAATATCTAATTCATCATTAAACATTGAAACAATATCAGAATGAGCTCAATTAACCTTCTTGGGTTACTTATAGAACATGGTCAAACACATAGTCAGGTTTGAAATTGAATATATTTATATATCCTTACAATTCTAAATTCAAATTAATATTTATATATGGGACTTGGAATCATATACAAATCTTTTTACACCATGAGAAAATTCTACATAGATTGAAAGGTATGGCACAAAAACCAGACACTGGTCTTTTCCTTTGTAAAATTGAAATATTCAAATTCAAATAGTCATAATTAAACCTTAAATAGTTAACCTGATATCATGAAATATTAAATGAACCATAAATATATAAATATTATTCAATTTTTTATATTAGAGTGCTCAATGTTTGATCTTGCTCAGAACCATAGTGATCATGACACTTGGCACCCTCACGTGCCTTCTAAGCACTTACACTATTAAACATCATGCACTTCTTACCATATTGATCAACATACACCATTATATAAAAGCTATATGATCACCTATTCACCATTGGATCATTATTTGGTCTATGTCTTTAACATCATGAAAAATAGACTATGGGGATCATTGTTATCTGTCTAGAAGGCCAACTTTGCACATCCATATCTTATGCTTTGCTCAAGTGCATGTTTTGAAATTTGGACCATATGATATCATCACATAGGAGAATACATCCATGTGTAAAATTTATCCTAAAACCATCACACATTTGAGATATAATTACATTAAAATTCTCACTTAGATTTTTTTACCACAAAGCCAACAATGTCAAAAACTTATCTGGAAAGTCAACTTTGAACATGCATATGTTTTACTAGGCTTTAATGCTTGACCTAAAATTAGTGAAAATAATATAAGAAAAAAAATTAAAAAAACCCATATGATCATATTTTTTGAAATTTCCACACATGTGAGATATTCCATCACCAAACTACTTACTCAGCTCTTTCTTTCCTTATGTAAAACTGGCTAAGTATAGGAAAACAATGTCAAACTACTTAGTAGCCCAACTTTTCAATTGTATATATTTTGTCACACTGAGGTTCATGACCTAAGGTTTATAACATAAGAATTTGGCACAATACTGAACAAACCCATGTGATCACTTCCTCTTAAAACATCCATGTGTGTAAATAATGACATCATCAACATGCTTACTCAATTTTATATGAACATAGAAAACACTATCAAAATGCCTGAGAGGCCAAATTTGCACAGACATATATTTTAACACATTTGTGTGAATGACTTGAGATTTAGTTAATATAAATTAGGGAATAATTTGATCAAAATCATATGACCAACTCCCCTTGACTCATCCATAAGTAGTAATGGTGATGTCAGCAAACTACCTACTCAAATTTTTTTCCATTGAACCCAAATTATCTAGATGAAAACTATGGACTACCAGATGAATTACACTTATTAACACAATATCTATAATCATCCTTTACCATTTATAATACCCATTTTTCATGATCAAATCACCATACTCATCCTTTAACATCTCTAATCATGATAAAACTAAAGATCAACTAAGCCAAATTCAAGCACACTAGGACAAACATATTGCACACTTTGTCATTATCACTTAGGATATAAAATAAATTAATCCACTCATGAGGAAAACTCTATGACATCACCATAACATCATTGATAACACTCCAACATCAACTAGAAATCCAATTCAAGTAACACAAACTAAATACAAAGAGTAGAACACTCAAGACCAAGTAATATGCAATACTCAAGTGTAAACTAAGTGTGTTTAGATATATACTTGAAAGTGTGTTGTAGACATAGTTTTATAAGGAAAATTAGATCATGAAAAAGTGTCACAAAATTAAGTGAACAATATAATTATGCTAGGTTTTTAATTGTCTTCACACTTTTAACTCTTGAAAAATTGGTCACAAATGAACTTCAAATAATCTAGACCAAAATGGGAAACATAACAATGATCCTTAGAAGTAAATATATAAATTGGTTTAAACTAAGGAAAATGGTTTAAATAATTTGGAAAATGTAAGATCATATTTCCTAACTAATGACATGAATTGGTTTTTGAGTTTCTTTGACCAAGGCAATGGTTTGGGTGATTTTGGTAGCATAACACTTCTTTGTATAAATAGTGTATGTAACATGTGCATGTTTGACATTTTGGAATTTGTTTGATTTTGTGAAAATAAAATTTAGACTCAATATGGAAGTGAATAATAAGAATAACATAAGTGTATGCTCTTATGTTAAACTAATGCAAGGTATACATAGTATCTACTAAACTTCCACAGATATACTAGTTCTTGAAAGGAATTAATTATTAATCCAATAAATAGTGCATGTAGGTAGAGTTTTTTAAGTCTCATGTCTCTCAATAGATGGTACATGTCATGTAACATATATCACCAAAAAAATGACATTTTTGGGATAATCTATGATAAGTGGTGTTAATTAATATAAAATTTTTGAGTGGATTTTCTAGATGATCCACAAGTGCCTAAAAATACTTGGATGAAATAAATATTCATCAATTGGACTCAAAATATGTATATTATTTTGAAAGGGTCTTGTTCTTTCCATAACCACTTTAATTGTGTGATAATTAGTGTAGTGTGATGCCTAAACCATTACATGACCTAAGAACGTATCTATATGATCAAGTTAACTCTAATCCACTATCCCAATAAATAGTATGCTCAATTTGTGTACCCCACTAAATACGTGTAGTTAGAACAATGCTAGGAGATGAAACCCTATGTCAATGCCTTCCTAAATAAATTATGAGGAGGTGATGAAATATTGCTTATGAGCCAAAAATAAAATAAAAGGAAGAACTTGGTCATTTCTAAGTCATCCAAGTCCATAAGAACAAGGAGATAAAATACATGACATTTCTTCAAGTAGACTCTATCAAAAAAACAAAAAAATGGATTTTTGGTCACCCAAGTTCCCTAAAGCAGATAAGGTTAAATCATAGGTGTAAGTTCTTACTAAAAACAAATGAAACTAAACAAGTACTTCAAAAATAAAAAAATAAAAAAATATAGTTCTTTTAAGATCTATAAGTCTAAATGTAAATGTTATTTTTGAGCACCTATTTGAAGTGTGATTGAAATTTAGCCTTTGCTAAGAACTTTGAAATGACAAAAAAGAAAGTTGTTTACAAAAGTTTTTTAAAACACCAAAAGATAATTTGAAATCAATGTTTGGGATACAATATGGTTTCTCCTTGCTCGAGAAAACTTGAAAACACTTGTTATAAATTTGTTCAAGCTAAGATAGTAAAGGAAACCTACAAATTAGCAAAAAACTATCAAAATGTGCTCTGTAGAATGATTTCAAAATAAAAATTCAAGTGTAAACAATGAAATTGTAGCCAAATAGAAAACATAAAGAAGTAAAAATTCAAAAAAACTTATGATGTAATTTCATAGTTTTAAATCATTTTTTCTACTCTCTTTGCTCAATTTTTAGCTATCTTGCTCAATTTCATTATTGATTCATGTGATTTTGTTACTAATATGCATAATTTCCCAACTCATTGGGATTTTTAATTGTCTTGTCTACCAATTTCACTATTGCAATTTAATAGCTAGGTTTGACAATTTTGGAAATATGTCTTCCAAATCTTTAGTTCTGATATCCTATAGAAAAACTTAGAAACACAACCAAACAATTTCATAATTTAGTATAACAATTTCTCAACTAAACTCTACAAATTCAAAAATGTGAATAAAATAATTAAAATAAGTGAACAAGTGTAATGAATGATTTCATGATTTTAGTTCTTGATTTAATAATTTTATGCCCTGATTTCAATGTTCATAAAAACTACTAATAAAACATAAAAAACAACACAAATCAATTTCATAGTTTCACTGAATGATTTTGTAACTTAGATCTCTAAATTCACAACTATGTAGAGTAGGGCCAAAATAGAGGCAATTTCATGATTGTATAAGATGATTTCATGGTTTTAGAAGTAGAAACCCTAAGTTACTCTAGAAACGATAAGTATTTTGTCTTTGTTTACTCTTTCACATGAAGGTCTTAGTGATGATTATAGTCCTTATTATCATGGTCATTTAGAGTCCTTTTATTTTTATTATGTTTTATTTTCCCTATTTATGACACTACCAATAGTCATAATTCACATTTCCCCAATCATAGGGTCCCCTACCCTTTCATTATTAGTTTTAGATTTACTTTAAGCCGTAGAACATAGGCACCACTTCTAGGATAGTAACAACATGTGAAACTAATGTCCAATTATGGATCTAGTGTTGGATGGGCCTTTTCTCTCATGTTTTAGTCCTAACCCCTATGATATCCTTATATTATGTTTTTAATCACTCTTTTATGAATTATAAGACAAAAAACAAGGTTCTATATTAAAAATAAATTTCACTTTATATGAAGAGACTCCTCCCAAGGCATTTTACATCTATAAATTATAATTTTAGAGCATAATTACATAAAATCAATCAATACTACATCTAAAGACTATGCATACTACTCAGTCATCACATCTAGACCTTGCATGCTTGATCAAATAAGGGCCTAAGAAAAATTAATTATAAAATACCATGAAATTTGATGGTGCACATTCCCAAAGGTAAGACTACATGAGATCTAAGACCCCTAACATTGTGGTTAATGTAATCAATGACCAAGACAATATGGGTTATACTTTACACAATAATAACATACCATAACCTAATATTTGACTTCTTTTTTAAATTTTATTTCATTATTTTTTCATGCATGTAGGTATTTATTAGGGTTTTAGAAGAGATTCAACCAAAAAAGTTACATAGGCAAGCCCCCCAATGACATAAAACTATCAACAAGACCTCCAAAACCTCTTGCAACTTATTTAAAAGTTTTAGATAGTCCTTATAAGAGGGACATTAGTGCCATATGGTTACACTATACTAATATTGGCACTATTATCCAAGGCTAGATTTCAATAAACAATCATAATACAAATGATGTCTACCTATCTCTCTAGCCTATTCTAGTTCCCTGATCCACATAAAAGTCTATTTATTTTTAGATAAATATTTTTTTATTCTTACTTGCTATTTTGGGAAAGTTCAATTCAATCGACCATTTTTAGTTTTCATTCTAGATTAGAAACATACTCAACCCTTTAACAACATAGGATTTGTATTGAGTTAAGTCTTAAAAGGTTTAAACATTTTGTGAAACTGACTTACTTTGAATATTAATTAAAATCCTAGTTTTACTTAAGGTTTACCTTTTCCCAATTTGTACGCATTAAATTAGGGATACAAAATTCTACTATTTCTAATTTTTGGCATAACCTAGATAATTCAATATATCCCATATTAGGGTTTCATTTATTTAATTTAATTTAATTTTTTTCAACACAACCCTAATTTAAAACCCTAGATCCACATACTAGGTCCTTATACTTACAAATACTATCAATTAGTGTTTCACTTAAAATCCTATTTTTTATTACACACTTCATTAAAAAAATTTCAAATTACACATTGTAACCACTTAAAAGTGGTATTTTGATTGATAAGAGTGCTACTTGAGATAACATATCCATAGTTTATCCCTAGACCTATCCTAGATCTCTTTATCACACTTCTCTAGCCTTTATGGACACCAAAAACATCCCTAATCAACTAAAACATAATCTTAGACCCTCATTTATAGATCTTGGTCCTTTATGCCTAGCAGACTGCTAGCTATACATTGGTGTTATATTCATGACAGTAGAGCCATGTGGCCCTAGTGTCCCAAAAATGGTGATAATGTCCTTTATCTTGTCTTTCCTAAATCAATATACTTTCACAAGTAAAATCCACCTAAGGTCATATTAAGCATATTTTATTATTTTTACAAGATAAAAAATAATATAAATATGAAACTTTTATACCTATATACACTATATAAAAATTAGATGAAAAATACCAATTCAAACATGAAACAAGTTGAGTAAAATCAAGGTTATTATTCCATATTCTACCCTACTTCTCCATACTACCATCTACAACTTACCAAAACCCAACTTTTCTAGATTTCCTATTTCAAGCACACTCAAAGCATTCAAGACCACTATCATTCTAGAATCACTTTAATTTGAACCAACACTTAGGAGGGGAGAACTACATCGGGCTTGATCCCTCCTCAGTGTATTAGTATGTAGGCAATTGTCCTCATGGTGGGTTGTTGAGGATGTTTAGCCTACCCTACTAACGAACAAAATTTTTAGCTCATGGCTTAATTTTAAGGAGGGTTAGGGTTCACATCATAGGTATTTATTATAGTTATAATACAAAGTTTCAAACTTCATGCATGTAGGATGAAACCTACAAAAATAGGTGTAGGTGCACCTAGAATTTAGGAACAGTCCTACATAGAGGACACTAGTGCAATTTTTATGACACTAAATCCACATGGTGCTACATTTTTGAGTGTGGCTCTACTATGTAGGAGAGGATCTAACATAGGGATTTAGTTAATAAAAATTAGATCTATTTTTATCTCTTTTTTTAGCACTAAGATCTTTTGTATCAGGTGTTTTCTAGATAACTCTCTATTTGCACATATTTACTACTATTTTTAGAATGTCAAAGAAAGTCAAAATTTATAAAAAAAATAGTTGTTATTTATTTCAAATTATTTCACTGATTTAGACTAGTCATCCTTTTAATAAAACATAAGATTTACCTACGTTAAAACATTTGGTGAACCTAACTTACTTTGAATATTGTTTAAAACCCTAGTTCTACATAGGTTTACCTTCTCCAAAAACATTTTCACTAAAATAGGGCTATAAAATATTGATACAAACTTCTATTTTTATGATTTTTTGGCATAACCTAACTAATTTAGTCAATCCTACATTAGGGTTTCTTTTAATAATGTAATTTGGAATTTTGTAAAACAACCCTGATTCAAAACCCTAACACTAGATAACCCTAGAGGTCACATTCCAAATATTCAAATTTTAAATCCATATATCTTATAATTTATATTTCATATAATCATGATCATAATGACAAAATAAATAAATCAAATTTTTTTGCAAAGTTTAATACTTTAATTTGCATGCTTGTTCCCTTTAATGCAGAATGAACTCAAAAAAGAAATAAATGCATGTATAGATGATTATTTGTATCAATTAAAATATATTTCCTATATCATATCATGTTATCTTTATCCTATGTGGAATTCTATTAACAATCAAATACATACACACATATATGATTTAACACATACACTAACAACTATGTTTCAAGTTTCAATGTCATATCTTATGCATAGGAAAGAATTTCCTTCTCCTCCTCATCTCCATGAGGGTGAATATACATTACCTATAACTAGGTTGATTCTATCAACCCTCTTTTATATTAATAATCCTATACAAATGTCACTAAACCCCATACCCAACCTATTTACACCTCTTCCCTATAGGGTGTGTGACTACATTTTCAATCAAAAATAGCTAGGGTTTATACTTATGAGAGTTTGTGTGATTAAATTATAAATGTGACCAAGATAATTGTGGGTTCAAAAAATTAGAATCAACTATTACATGAAAATATTAAAACATTGAAAAATCAATTTCCAAGATAAAGGCCTCTAGGGTATACTAGTGTAAACCATGTTTATGCATCATCACCTAATGTTACATATTAAAACATGAAATCAAAATAAAGTACATCTATAACTAGAAATTCAAAAATCATTAAAAGATCAAATAAGAGATTAAGTTAGATACTAAAGGACATTATTAAAGCTAATTTGATCAACTTACCTCCTCTATACCCAATAAGATCTAGATATTTTTGTGCATATCATAGAATGAATGGGCATCACAAAAATTCATGTTTATAATTGAAAATGAAAATGAAAAATATAATGGATAGTGATGAGTTAGATAGTGACACATCATACAAACAACATACAAAGGCACAACTACAAATTCAAAAATGGTAAAATTTAGAAATAATAAAATAAATAGTTACCAAAGCATAACTTAGAATAATAAAAGGTTCTATAAACATAATCAGAACAACAAATAGTACAACAAACACAAGTAAAGAAAGTAAAATATCTAAAGATAACTCTCCAAAATGAGGCTAAAATTTCAAAATGGTGTGATTCTAGTCAAAATTATCTATAATAGTTTTATTATCAAGGTCAGGGTTTAGGTAAGTAGGTCCAAGGCATTACTATTCCTATTCTAGTAGTTGATAATATTGGTCAATAGGGTTTGGGATTCATGGGACATCCTAAAGAACATCACTCAAATATACATTTTATCAAGGCAAAACATCTAGATACATAGGAAATATTATTAAAAAAATAATAACATAAATTACAAAGTCAAAATCATTCTAATTCAACAAGCATTATCGAAAAAGGATTTCTATAAAAAGATCCTCCACAACACCATATTTTTATAATAAGCATAATTTCAAAGGGAAAAATCATAATCAACATTCCAAATCATAATTTAGGAAGGTCAACTCCATAGTATAAGTCAATTCCCTTTAGTATTTTAGGTTATTATGATTATGATGATGAACATTACTCAAATTCCTATTGAAATAACATTCAACTACAATATGACATTCACATTTCATGAGAGATTATTGTTCTTATTTTTTATACAGGCGACAATGATAGTGATTCTCCCATGAAACTTATCAGTTAGTATGGTTCCTATTTTATTATACATACTTTCCCTCTCTTTTTCTCCTTGTACATAGTTCATTTTCATGTTTCTTGTACATATAGTACATCTATACAATAAAAAATAAATATAACATGCCAAAAAATAAAACAATTAAAATATTAGTAAAAAAACACAAAAGTTTAAATATTGTATGCATTGTTATGTTTTCACAATTCTTATATTTTCCATACACTACATATAATAGATATATTAGTATATTTATTTTTATCATATATACATGATTTAAATTTTCTTGTTGAGTGTTCTTATATTGCTTATAGGACTCAGGACCATTACACTAATTTAGACTTGATATCATCTACCCATTAGGGGCATATGCACTGATTCACGTTATCCATTTGACACATTCACCCACTTAGTGTAATTTAAAGAATTTATATCTTAGGCATACACAAAACTACACCATTTTTTTTAAACCTCACTCAAAAACTCTATTATTAACAAATAAAGAGAACTTAACAATCACATTTAGTTATAGAAGGGACAATAAGTGGAAAATGACACATATGGTAAAAATGTTTAAATTTCAAAACAGTCTTCAATCACATTGCAATAGAGATATGACTCTACCTATTGAAAAAAATAAGACACTCCAAAGGATAAAACACTTGTTTTAATAGGTTAAATAACTACAAACCAACACCGAAGGTCCACAACTTAGACTTCATAACAATAAGGATTAATTAAACTTGGTAAAATTGGATTATGCTCTTCATGAGCCCTGTTAAATAAAGAATATTATATCACATATTAGATATAGAAAAAAAAACATTCAACACTAAAATAGATTATGACATTATAAATGGTAAAGGGTTAATTAAGTGATTGGTTTAATGTAGAAAACCATTAAATCACAAACACACCATAGGCTCATAAAATGCCCTCAAATAAAAATATATTTAAAATATTTAAAATTAAACAAAAGTTTTAAATCAACTATTTAAGACAAGGAATACTCATATGAGTGTTACACAATACCTAGAGTAATAACAACGTGAAAAAAATGTCTAAACCAAAATATAATTAATAACATAAATTTAATCTTCTTAGGAAACTACTAGTGAATAGGGTACAAGGAGGGCTCACTAAAAAACTCAAATATATTTGAAAGACAAATAAAAAATATTAAACATGAATATGAAAATTGATGTAAGAGGTTTTAATTTTTAGATTTAAGAACATTAAATTGGCTTCTTAATGCAACACCCTTTCTGAAGTGACCTTGTAGACTAAAATCAAGAACACTAATTTGTTTTTTGAATAAATCTAATTTGGAAAGGGGTCACTATAAATAACAAAAGACAAAATATAAAACTAAAGGATCATATATAAATTTAAAGGTAAAAGGAATCTCTAACAAGATTTGTTTTCTCTTTAAGACTCTTCTATATATAATTAGCAACTCAATTATGAATCAACTTCATAGTCTGAGAAATGATAACTGGTGTAGAAACTATCAAATGACCTTAGAACTAGATTCCACCTAAGACTATTAGAATGGGGTAAAAAATTTATGATTATATAACCTGATCCATAAATTATATTTTAATATCTTACAAGTTTTTTTATTATAAAATACTAGGTTTAGTTATTGATTGAATCCTATTTCAGAGTTGAATTGGTTGATTTTTTGAATAGGAAATTCTTAATGTAAACTTGCACTGAATCTTATAAGAGTGCGCACAATCATCCATCCATTGACGAATGATTCAAGAGGATGATGTATCTAAATATGCCTAAGGTATGAAATTAATTCTCAATTTAATTTCACTCTTTTAATAATATTTAAAAGGATGCCTCGATACTTTCCATAGTCAACCTATCCAAAATGGGTTTCTATAATGATTAAGCTATGTGAGTCAAGATGTTTGTGTCAAGACACTTAGAGATAATTTGAGTTTGAATAGATTATCCTTAATCATTAATCAATTTTAAGTGTTTGACCCAATGTTACTTGTATGATAGATACTTTATTTTAGGATTAATCAATAGTTTCACAATGCCAAGGTAAGTTAAACCCACTATATTTCAAGTCTAAAATTATTAATATTTTCTTACCATATATTATTCTTAACATTATTTTAACATTTATTTAATTTTTTCTTAGCACTAACTCTATCATACAATTATGAATATTATAAATCACAATATATGTTTATCAAAATGATTACTTCTTTCACTTAACTGATCTTTAATTTTCCTCCTCCACAAGGTTTTCAGCTTAAAGATAAAACAATTTCCAAATCCTTACTAGAAGTAACTACATTAATCAAGTGTTGGATTACACTTATCACCATTTTATTAAATGTTACATACACATCATTAACAATTTAGATTAATTAATATTATTATACATTGATATATTTAAATAATACTACCACCATTATAGCTATCATGTAAATAGGCTCCTACATGGATTTTTCAAAGGTAAGCCATATCAAGTTAATGATCATATCTAGGAATAGAGCTTTATAATTGACCCATTGAACCAAAAACATATAGACATCATATATTTAAAACTAAACTCAAAATAAACACATAAAATATGGTACCAAACCAACATAGAAATAATATACCACTATAATTTATCTACCTATGGAATTATGCCAACTTGCACTATGAAAATAGTTAAATAAAATGGGTTAGCTTACATTGAACAAAATATTTATACTCCCTAAACCACTTCACTTTTACAAATTAATAAATGATTTGAAATGTTAAAACTAGTGACTAATAACAAAATATGTATGATAATTTAGTAAGCTACTGAAAGAGAAAAAAATAAATAAATATTATGAGTAACATCCACATGACACATATACTAGCATCCCAAGTCTTCTCTAAACCTTTTATAACTATAATTATCATTACATTAATAATAAAAACTTACCAATATATATTACTACACAATCCTTTCAGGTCAAGCAGACAAAATAGACATTATTATACATAGTATGACTAGTTACTCTCTGAACCACCATTAGGAATGACATTAATAAGAATATTAATAAGATTATATAGCCAAATTTTATTCATAAAATTATCAGATTGTAGAAGTAGTATCAAATCATTTAAATATTCATTAGGGTGAAACCCAATCTTAACATCATATTCAAGATTACCTAAAGTGAGCTAATCCATCACAACTTCAAACTAAGGTATTTTAACTAATGTTTATATACTACATAGTTATCAATTAGAGTAAAACCTCAAAATTTTGCATCAGATAAATCCATTCCCAATGATAACAAAGGAAGATCCAATCTCGATTCTTCATCTAATGAAGATAGGTATTATAATTGTATAAAATAACCTTATAATTAATAAATATCCACCATTATATATATAATGATATGCATATACATCAAATCTCTATTCCACAACAAAAGAGTTTTTATTACTTAAATTTTATATTTATATAAACGTTCAAATCTAGATACTGACAATGTTAATGAAGAGGAAATAGAAATAAACCTATAAGTATAGGATTTAATATTATTTTTGAGAATGAAAATATATAATAATATATTAAATTTTTTTTAACCATTTAATATTAATATAAAAATAATTCCCATATCATATATAATAGTATTTTACTTATCTACACACACATATGAAATTTAATTTTAAACCCATGTTTAGTATTACACAAGTTATTAACAAGATATAATATCAAATATTATTTCCTTTAAATATTCATATATATATATATATATATATATTCTTATGTTTATATATATATATATAAATTCAAATTAAATATTTTATCTATAATTAATATTATAAATTTGATGTTGACAAAAAATAAGAACCAAATCTAATTTTATAAACACATGTATATATATTTATATAATATATAAAATTTAATAACATATAAATACTTAACATTTAATAAATTATTTTTATTTATTAATATTACATAATTTAATATTTTAATATATTATATTACAAATATATGTATATAATATATACTATCACAATGCTAGCAACATCCCCTCAAATTTGTATAATGTCATCCATGTTGAAGGTACTAATGAGGCTTAAAATAATCATCCTTTCACACATGTAACACCTCAACTCAATAGAGTGGATCACAATTTAGTTGATCCCATTCTATCTCTATGATTCCATCACCCATGTGTGGTGACAGAGACCAATTAGTACCCATAACATGCAAGGAGTTTTGAGAGTAAAATAAAGTATGGGAGAAACTCAACAAGAGGGCACTTATGGAATTTATGGAATGCATCACTAAAAATAACATCATGGTTGCTCGAGACTTCATGGTAGCTTAGACAAATTGAAAGGTCATCATGTGAGACATCACCATTAACATCTCGAAGGAATTCATCAGTGACACCACTATAATGTCCTATGTAGGTGCCAAGAAATTTAGGGACCAATCAAAAAATCAAGAATCTCTATAGTGGTTCTTTAAAATGAATGATTTTATGTAGACTGATAAGAAATGATTCCCTCAAGCTAACCTCCCATATTACTGGATTGATATCTGATTTTAGATCATGCACTACATGACTCTAAAAGGTAAGTATACTTTACTATTTTCCCACCATATCCTACTTCTAAATCACTTCATTGGTTTTAAAATTAGTCTTCCATATTTCCTTTTCATGTCCCTAGAAAGTACCATTCTACTTCACCAAGTAAATGATACAAATACCATTCTACATCAAGGTCTAATACTCTTATTTGTTAAACATGGTTAGGCCCTTTTAAGATGGAAAGTTCCCCCCTAGGGATCCTCTTCCAATGAGGACTCCCAAGAGGATACCTTGATGGAGGACCCTACCAAGGGATCCTGCCTACCCTTTGAATGTTCCCCCTAGAGTAGTTTATCTCAATCCCCCCTAATGACCTCCATCTCAAATTATTATTTATCCCCAAGCCTAAACCCATTGAAATTGGGACTCACACAAATTTTTATTTGAAATGAAATGCCATAGTAATGGAGGAGTTGGAAAGAAATAAACAATCACTAGAAAATTTCAATTTGAGGGTATATTAAGCAGGGTTTGGTCTGGCTAAACTTATCTAGGATTAGAATGAACTTCACAAGAGGGTTGAGGATACTGTCAAAACTTTTTTCCACTCTACTTATCCCTTTAAATCCCCTATTATGAAATACCCCAAGGACTTAACACCCCACTTTGGGTTCCCCTAAGGGGTCTCCCTAAATAAACTCTTTTGCAAGTAAAAGGTAGAAAACACCCCAGAATGATCTTCCTTGGGGAAGAGACAAAAGGCCTCAAGAACCGTACTCAAGTCAAAGTATCTAAAGACAAACCTACCATCTTGGGAAAGGACACTAGTGTCTTTTATGATCCTTAGGAGGGACCTTATTCCTAGTTTTGTTTTATTTTTATGCTTTTTATATTCATTCTAAGTAATGGGTTTTTGTTTTTTGTCCTCTCAGCCCTAATTGACTTGTTAAATTTTTTTAATGCACTCTTGTGGTTCTAAGTCCTTATAAAAATTAGCTTTTACTATATTAAATAAAAAATATTTTAATATATTTATTTAACCCCACTTTCAATATATATATATATATATATATATATATATATATATATTGAAATTTAATATATATATATATATATTGAAATTTAAAATAAAACCCTATATTGAATGTTTGGTCGGTGACACATGTATGGCGGTTGGGCCCTAAGGCCCTTAGTCATGGCCATGGCCATTAGCCTGGTTCACATAGGGGTTGAGGAGATTGATTGGTTGGCTACCCCGTCCACTACCATTATTTGAATGGGATGGGGATGACACAACCACCTCCCTCTCCCCATATTTATAAAATTAAAAATATATAATTTAAATATGGCTATTTATTTATTTTCTTTTATACATCCTTAAAAATAAACAAACGGGTCTCTCATATATTTTTATATATAGCTATTTTTTATTTTTAATATTTCTTATTATATTTAAAATAAATAAAACTCAAAATTAATACTCATTATTAACTCTCCAAGATGGTGAATAAGAATCAATTAGGTGGTCTTTAGAGGGCTAGCATTTGTAGATAAATATCCAAAATCCATAAATATCCTTTTATTAGGCAATGGATTATCCTCTCTTAATCTATGTCATTATCCAAAATAATGATAAAAAAATAGTGTTTGAGAATGTATTGTTCTTCCTTTTATTAATATTAATAAAAGGAAGAACAATACATTCTCAAACACTATTTTTTTATCATTATTTATATAATGACATAGATTAAGAGAGGATAATCCATTGCCTAATTAATGAAGCTCCTTGCTTTGTTCCTCTCCCAAGCTCTCCTTGTTCCTCTTCCATCTTCCTTTTTCTCCCTTAGCCAATCTTCCAAATGACCCTCACCTCTTTTTGGTTGAATTTTAAATGAAAGATATGTATTATTTTATCATTTTATTTTAAAGTTAGGGTTTCACTATTTTCCTTTTTTTTTAATCTATCAATACATTAATGGGTTATTCTATATTTTTGTATTTAATTAATACAATTAATTAATACCTTGAGAACACTAAGTAACTGAATAAAATAAGATTATTAAAAAACCAAAGATATTATTTTAACTTTTAATATGTAAATAAATGCAACTATATAAATAGTAATAATTAAAATCACTTATTTGTTTATATTTATGAATAAATAGGGACATTTATTTAATCAACCTATATATCCACATCATGGCATTTTAATATCTCTTTATATAAGTATGAAATTATTTACAAACTTATTCATGTCTAATGTTAAATGTTAAATGGGCTCAGTCTTCATATCAATAATGTTATTGTTCCCATCTTAAAACTAGATTTGGTTGTCAAATTACCTAGAAGATGCAAGTCAAGCAATCAGGATTGACTTGACATAACATGACCACTTAATGAGTTATGTCAATGTGTTTGAACTAACACAAATTTGTTTCAATGGCTACCTTGACAAGAGTGGCTCATCGACATAAAAATCCTTAGAATACATAAGCGACACAAAAACTGGTAATATGAATTGTTGTAAGCATTAAATGTACACAACCCAAAGAAATACTATAGGAGACACAATGAAATTTATTCCAAGTTATCACGACAAGGTAACTAAATCAAGACTTACTATTAACCATAATAGATCTCACTTTCATGTTGAGCACAATAACACACTCAACACACTAGTCATCCACATGATAACACGTCATTGAGAAAACATTAATAAACTTGAGAGGGGTATTACATTCACCCTCCCTTGAAAAAGGCATCATCCTCAATGCTTCCAAAATAAATTGTGTATTGAAACCCACCACATTCTTAAATATTAATAATATGTTACTAAATTAATACTCACAATATTACAAAACTCAAATAATTACTTACCAAATGGTCACAAGAGTGACACCACCAAAATGTTGTTATCAATACTCTAATATGATAGAACATATTAATTACATATTCCAAATAACCCTTCCACCATCCCAAGATATCATAGAAATAAGAAAGACAATGTCAAAACATAGAACCAATATAATTATTGTAATGCCATTTAGCTATGCAATGTTGAGCCAACTATTAACTAAAACATATTTCCATGTGGTTTCTATCAAATAAAATATAATAACTCTAAAGAAATTCATATGTCATATACATTAACAAGTAATATTGTGAAATATCAATATCACTAAATAAGAGTAAACTAATTGATCCACCATACAATAATATTATATCCACTATGCAACAAGAAATAATAAAAATTATTACCAAGTCATAAGAATTAATTATTAATGCAATAATATCAAGAACACTCCAATGTGTAAAGAATAATAGTCATCATCAACTAAATCAACTATGACATCTCACCAAACCTTATTAGACCTCCTAAAACTACTTAGACCTCCCAAAACCTCCTTATTCCCTCCCTAGACCTCTTGGGATCCTTAGACCTCCCAAAAATGGCCATAATAATGCATAAATAAAGAATAGTCAAAACCATGTTTAGTGGTTGGGAAGGATGGTATCATGAACCTATTCCAAATAGTTTCCCATATTGACCCAATATATTTTAAAAGATACTTCTTCCCTACATAGTGCACACTATGCCCATTAAAACATACATATAGAAAACACGTGAACTAGCATACATCAAAAACCAAAAATATGATAATAATTTAAAAAGTCAAAATAATCAATTTAAGATTCAATAAGTTAATGAAATCAAAAAATCTAAATCAAATTCAAAATAAATTGGTTCCCATAAATAAAACAA
>JARHVA010005429.1:112500-370000 GCA_037957365.1 Torreya grandis
ACAAAATGACATTTAACACTGAAAGAGATCATGCCAATAGAAATGGTGAAAAGTTAATTAAGTGAAGGGTGTAATACATAAAACCATGAAAGCACAAACACACCATGGGCTCATAAAATGACCCCAGATAAAAATATCATAGAAAGATTAAAAATTAAAAAAAAGTTTTAAATCAATTATTTAAGATAATGACAACTCATATTAGTCTTAAAGTAGAAATAGACTAATAAAAATGTGAAACAAATTGTCTTAACCAAACTAGAATTAATAATAGAAATATGATTCTCTTAGGAAACTACTAATGAATAGGGTACAAAAAGGATGCATAAAAAAATCAAATGGAGTTGAAAGACAAATACAAAAGGTTAAATGTAAATATGGAACTGAAGGTAATAGGTTTTAATTTTAAAACTTATTAATGTTAACGTAGGTGCTTAATGTAACACCCTTTTTAGAGTGATCTCGCAGACTAAGATCAAGAACAATAGAAATATTTGAATAATTCTAATTTGGAAAGGGGTCACTAAAAATAACAAAAAGAAAAAATATTAAACTAAAGGATATTATTTAAATTTAAAGGTAAAAATAAAATCTAACAATCTCTGGTTTCTCCTTAAGACTCTTCTATCTATTTTTATCAAATCAATTTTGAATCAACTTTGTAGGTTGAAAAAGGATAAACTGGTGTAGAAACTATCAAATGAACCTAAAACCAAATTCTACCCAAGACTATCAAAAAGAGGTAAATAATTTATGGTTATAGAACCTAATTAAAAAAGGACATTTATAGAGCTTAGAAATTTTCATTTTAGAAAAGATAGTTTAATTATTGATTTAATCCTATTTCAGAGTTGAATTGGTTGATTTTATGAATAAGATATTCATAGTGTAAACTTGTAGTGAATCTTATTAGAGTGCATGCAATTGTCTATCCATCAACAAATGATCACATAGGATGATTTATGTAACTATGCCTAAGGTAGGAGATTAAGTCTCAATTTCATTTCACTACTTTAATAAGATTTCGAGGGATGTCTCAAGACTTCCCACGATAAACCTATCCAAAATTAGTTCCCAAAATGATTAAACTATGTGAGTCAAGATGTTTATGTCAAGACACTCATAGATAATATTTATTAGAATAGATTACATTTCCTCATTAATATTTGAGATTTATGGGTCAAATAGATATTTTGATAAATAGATATTGTGATTTCTAATATTTAAAATTGGATGATAGTGTTAGTGATAAGAAAAAATTAAATGAATAGTAAAATAATGTTAAGAATGTTATATGAAAATAAAATATTGATAATTTTAGACTTTAAATATAGTGGGTTTAACTTATCTTGGCATTGTTAAATTATTGAGTAATCTTAAATTAAAGTATTAGTCATATAAGTGTCTTGACATAAACATCTTAATCTAAACTAAACTAAATAATCTTTATATATATATTCAAATTAAATATTTCATCTATAAATAATCTTAAATATGATTTTGATGAAAAATAAAAACCAAATATTATTTTACAAATACATGTATATATATTTATATAATATATACAATGTAATAACATAAAAATATTTAACTTTTAATACATTATTTTTATTTATGAATATTAAATAATATAAATTTTTAATATATTTAATTAACCCACTTTTAAAAATAAATAAATAAATAGAATCATTTATTAAATTATTTATTTATTTACTTATACATATATATATATAATTTAGAATAAAACCATGTATTAAGCATTTGGACAGTGGCATGTGGCCGACAGTTAGGTCCTAAGGCTCTTAGTTACATTCATGACTGTTGACCTAGTTCACAAAGGGGTTGGGGGGATCGACCAGCTAGATGCCCCCTCCCCTCACATTATTGGAAGGGGATGGGGATGGCACAACCACCAACCTCTCCCCATCCTTTATAAAATTATATGTATATATATATATATATATATATATATATATATATATATATATATATATATATATATAACTTTAATATGTTTAGTTATTTATATATATATTCTAAAAAATAAAAAAATGTCTCTCTCATACATATATACATACATACATATATATAATTATTTCTTATTTTGTCTAAAATAAATAAAACTCAAAATAAGAACTCATTATTATCTCTCCAAGAGGGTAAATAAAGATCAATCAAGTGGTCTTTAGAGGGCTAGGGTTTGTAGATAAATAATGTTTTATTTCATAAAAATGTTTTTTTTTAATAATAAAATGAAAAAATAATACATTCTCAAAGACAATTTTTTTTTGTTCATTATTTTGAAAAATAACATAGATTACAAGAGGAGAATCCCTTACCTTTATTAAATAATATCTTGCTTTGTTCCTCTCCCAAGCTCTCATTCTTCCTCTTCCATCTTCCTTCTTCTTCTCCTTTGGCCAATCTTCCAAATGACCCTCCCCTCTTTTCGGTTGACTTGACTTTTAAATTAAAGAGATGTATTATTTTATCATTTTATTTTAGGGTTAGGGTTTAACTTTTTTTATTTCTTTTTTTAATGAAAAAATATCAAAACATTAATAGGTTAGTCATTATTTTTGTCTTTAATTCATTAAGTTAATTAATACCTTGAGAACACTAGGTAACTAAATATAATAAGCTTATTATAGAACTAGAGATACTATTTTAACTTTAATTAATATATGAATACATAAATTATGGGAATAGTAATATTTAAAACCAATTATTTATTTATTTCAATTTATATATAAATAAGCGCATTTTTTAATTTAACTTGTGTATTCACATCATTCCATTTTAATATCTTTTTATTAAGTATGTAATTATTTACAAACTTATTCACGTCTATTATGAAATGTTACCTGGGCTTGATCTCCATAACAAAAATGATATTATTCATATCTTAAAACTATATTTGGTTGTCAAAGCACCTAGAAGATACATGTTAATCAATCATGATCAACTTGACATAAGATGACCAATTGATTAGTTCTAGTAATGTGTTTGAACTAACAAAAATATGGTCCAATGGTTACCTTGATAGGAGTGGCACATCAACACAAAAATATTTAGAACACATAAGCAACAAAAATAGTGGAAATATAAATTGTTGTAAGCTTTAAATGCACACAACCCAAAGTAGTCTTATAGGAGATACAATGAACCTCATTATAAGTCACCATGAGGAGGTAACTGAATATAGACTAAATATTAACCACAATATGTCTTACTCATATGTCAAGTACAATGAAACACTAGACACATTGATCATCCACATGATGCCATGTCATTAAGAAAACACTAATGAACCTAATATGGGTATTACACATAGGGGAATCTTATACGTAATTTGCATGATATATCTTGATATTGATCATTTTTATTCATACATAGATTGTTTGCCAATAATCACTAGTTTAGACTCAACATATGTACATCCTATATCTTACATAGATTTTTACTACACTCATACATCATTTTTAAAATATTTTTATTAGTTTATACTTGATTTTATTATCTATGATTCTTCTATTTTAGGGCATTTCAATATGCTATTATTCTTTGCCTTAATCTACTTCTATTCATGTATTCCTTGGACATGTGACCATGTCCCTTGAATGTACTTTCCTAATTATGTATGTGGACATTTGAACATGTAATTTTATGTCAATCTAATCCTAAATTATTATTTCTTGTGTATGTGGATATTTAAACATGTCCTATGTTTTATTTTCTCAAATTTAGTGACATGTTCTCATGTCCCTTGTATTGTGGCTCCTTGGCCTATTTTGCATGAATCATGTGTTTTTTTATGATTTATTATATGAATCATGTCCATGACCCTTGTATTTTATTTTTACACACACTAATTATCAATTCCTTGAGGGACCTCATGCATCTACCCTTCCTACTTGGGTGTCATGATGGACATCGTGCCCCATCCCTCTTGGTAGCTACTAATTTTTTCTATTATACACATTGATTACATCTATATTAACACCCTTGCACAATTATAGACATAACGTACATATTACATTACCTACTTACTCTAAGACTCTCTTACAATCTAATGTTATACTTACACATTGTATTGTAGTATGACACAATTATCATATATGCTTTGGCTAACACATATTTTACATAGCCATTTATTTTAAGGATAGTTCTTACACAGGTTTAATAACTACCCTAAAAAGAGGGGAAATTCACTAGGGTTTGTCATAAAGATAAAGATCGTACATTTCATTAATTAAAAAAAATTAGCACACATGCTTAGTTTCAAAAAACTATACACAGGTAAAACTCAAGAAAAATAGAGAATCAAAAATTAGTACACTGAATCAAATTTCAAGACTAGACATACATTATTGCCTAAATAGGGATACTAGTGCCATATGGAGTTATTGTCTAAGATGTGGAACTATAATCTAGTAGCCCCATTTTTAAGACATTTTAGATTACTCATAATAATACACCTAGTACAATACAATTATTTATAGATACAACTATAGGTTTGATAGTTATGCTTAGATTTTTATTAGATTCATACTAGTTCAAATCAGATTCATATTAGTTGCCCATATTTGGGGCATCATGCACAACATTATCATCTACATATTTAGTTCAAATACTCAGATTAGTCATTACAGCTTAGTCTAGAATTAGTATACTCAAATATCAGATTAGGGTCATGTGTGTGGCACATTATTTTCATATGCTTAGTTAAATAAAGATTGATAAGATTGAATAAAACACCCCATATCATTTTGTATGTTGTATACACTTAACATCATATTTTAGATTATAAAAAGCCTCATGCCTTACTCCATATATAATGGTTGGAATTATTGAGTGGCTAAGAGCTACCTAATGTACTCAAGTGTCCATAGAGCTGGGATACATAGTTAGATATACCCAGTTAGATATTTCCAACACTTTACATAGATTAGTTTTAAATCCATCTACTACACATGGGTGGGAAATGATGGAGTCATAGCTTACTTTATTTATTTATCAACCCATATGAGAGGGTTAGAAACACTTTTAGTCTAATACAGTCTATTCATAGGTCATAATCCAATAACTAGGAGTGGGAAATGATGGATTCAAAATTGGATTGAGTTCTTGAGCCACTCACACATTAATATTTAGTAAGCTATCAACTCAATTTAATATATTAAACAATTTGATCACTATATACATACACATACATATTTTATAACTAATTTCATGCATTAGTTTGTATAACCAATGATGTGTATTCATTCTTTTCCTCTTCCCATATCTTTACCTAGTTTTACTTAGTTACTTATTTATTCAGCATAGTCTTCTATTTTTGATATCTCTTTACTAAGTAATAATATATGCATGTTTAATTTTCATTCCATGCTTTGGATCATGTTTCATAAATGAAGACCCAACTTCATATACTCAGACTCAGCTTCCTAGGTAAGTCTAGGTATGTTTTTTTTTAAATTTATACTAGTCATTTAACTTTTCTAAATTTCTAACATAAGGGGGGGAGTCACATTTAATCACCTAAAATAGGTATTTGTGTTCTATGGGTGGTATTTGATACTAACTATCCCTAGATTATCCATATACCTATTGAGAGCCTTTTATCATACTTTTCAAGCCTTTGTGTGAATGACGGGGATACCTAGTTAGCTAAAACATAGTTTCAAACCCTCATTTCTAGATCCTAGCCCTTCATGCCCAGTAGCCTACCAGTTAGACACTAGTGCCACATTAAGGACATTAGATCCATGTGGAAATAGTGTCCCTAAAATGGTGTTAATGTCCTTTACCCTATCTGTCCTAAATGGATATATTTTTAAAAGTGAAAACCCTCCTAAGGCTATCCTAAGCATCTTTTATTGTCTTCATAAGATACATAACACTAAAAATACATGAATTTTATATCTCTATCCACTAGATGTAAAATATATGTAAAATACCCATTAAAACACTAAAAAATTAATCAAAATCAAGGTCATTAATCCTTATTCTGACTTACTTATGTATACTACCATCTACAACTACCCTAAGCTCATATTTTCTAGATTTCCAATCTCAATCACACTCAAGGCATTTAAGCCTACTATCATTCTAGAATCACTTGCACTTGAACCAACTCCTAGGTGGGGATAAATACATCAAGATTCATCCTTTTTTAGAGTATTGGTATGTAAGTAGCTATCTTAATAGTAAGGTGTTAAGGATGCCCATCTTATCCTACCAATGAACACACTTTATATCTCACATCTTACTTGTAAATAGGGTTAGGGTTTACATCATAAATAAACTATTACAAGCACAATATATATTTTTAGACTTCATGCATTTGATAACAAAACCTAAAAACACAAGTATATGTACACATAGGATTTAGGATCAGTCCTCCACACATGACATTGACACCATGTGTAAGACAATAGATCTACATGGAACTACTATCCAAGTGTAGTTATACTATAAAGGAGAGGATGTGACATATTTATTTGGTTTATGACACTTAGACCTATTATTATATCATTTTTTAGCACTCACATCTTATTTATCAAGCGTTACCTAGATAATTCTCTATTTGCACATATTTATTACTATTTTTAAAAAATCAAAACAAGTTAAAATCTATATCAAATTACTGGTTATTCATTGTATATTATTTAATTAATTTAGACTACTAAACCCTTAAATCAAACATAGGTTTTACATATTTAAACCAAAAAAAATTAAAACATACATATAATTATGTTAGATAACATTCTACCTCTTGTGTGTTTTTTACTCCTTGTTTACATTATCTTCTTTGGCAAGTTTTAAATGGCATATAATAAGTCCTCCACCCCTCACCCAATTGATGAAATTTTTAATTTATTTCATGATTATAATAATGAATGGACTAATTATCAAGATTATACATTAGATCATAATAATGACTTCATTTATAATGATGATGATGATGACTATTGTTATAATGATGGATATGAGGATTACTATGAGCATGATAATGAAAATAAACATGAGTATATATTAGATACATCATCTTCTCTTTCCTCTCACTCTTTTTTAACTCCTCAAAATCAAACTAGCAATATAACACCAAAAGAACCTCTTAGTGGTAGTGCTTTATTCTAGTGTGATCTTATTTTTTAAACTATTTTTTCTACCTCATTATTCATATTAAAAAAATATAAGTGCAATACATGAAAAACACTTTTTCATGATTTAATTAAATTATATGGGAATAATGTATCTTCTTTACCCTTCTCAGTTAAATTTGAAAAATCAAGTACCAATGATATTACACCATTTAACACTACATAAACTAAGGTAGATGAAATTATTTTATCGACTTCTTTCAAATTCCAAGATAAATGCAATTATTATTTAAAATAAATTGATAATGAAAACGTCTCTAAATCTTATCCTATATGTCATAATATTCAAAAGGCAAACATTATTGATACTTCTTCTACCCTTGAATCCAAATTTGAAACTGATAATCATTCTTGAATTCTACACATAGCTATTGAGCAAATACATTGCCTTACACTTACACATGATGACAGATTCCATAGTAATAAAAAGTTAAAATCTTCCCCTTCTCTCTCTCTCTTATTGAGGATGTGGATGATACTTCTACTCTTACTTCTATAAATGAATTAAACTATGATTTTGATGAACCATGGGATAATGATGATTATTGTGATTGTGGTGAAGAGGACATAGAATCTACACCTTCTAATTTTTATCCTACTTCACCTATTTCTCTTTCTCAACCAAATACGAGGTCACATTTAAAAATATAGACACACTTATTATTATGTAAATAATTTTCATTTAATTGAGAATAAAGAACCTTCTATTCAATCAACATGTGATATGTATTTGAAACTTAATAATATAAGAGATACCAATGAGTCTCCCACAACCCCCATTACTATAATAGAAATTATTTATAAAACTAACCTAAATGAGGTAGTAGCTCATTTCCCTTTGAGTACATCCTAGATATCATACATCCGAAGGTTATAGAGAGAAAACTGACCCTCCCTAAAATAGGCTTCCAATACAAAACAATAATGGATAAGATAAATAACAAAATTTAAGCATTAAATGAACCCATTTATGATTATAATATACCTTTACAAGTGATAATTTATTTTATGCATGCCTTGTGTTAAAATCCCACTAGGTTTAACCCAAAAAAGGTAATTTGTTTTACTTTATTAATCTAAACCAAATTATTCTCAAATAGTTTAAGATATTTGATCTTTAACTACATCTAAATTTATTACAGGGTTATTATTCATTTAGATAATTGTCAAATCAACAACATCAAACACTATTACATAATCAATCCATCATATATTATATATCTATAGAATATTACCTTAGCCAACTGCTCAAATTTTGTATTATAAATTATATAATAATAGTAGGAATATACTTAGTATTAAATGTAATAATAATACAATAATACAAATTTTTTACATAACAGTGTGAATATAAATATATACATTGTTTTAAGGAATAAATGAGTATCCAAAAACTTGCCAATACAAAAAATGTAATCATGAGTAAAAGTCTCTATCAATTGACTATTGGAGGAGAGGGAGATAATCATCAGAGTGATTTTCCACACCAACCATGGACCATAAATACCCCACATAATATCCCAACCAAATAATGGACCTCCCTTCATGGATGAACAGATGATAATGGTGCAGGTATCGATAATTTAAATGGAACTATGTGTTATAAGGTAGTCATAACGTGCATAATATCATAAATAATTTTATTCTAACAAGATATCATGCATACATGCATATAAATCGAATAGGTAAAATGATAACATTTAACTATAAACATTACTTTGGACAAAGTTTTCATATAGTTTAAAGATCATATCGATCAATCATATTCACACACACTGTCAAATAGATATTATTTATTATTTGTATTAATGACTCTAAGTAAATTCATGAAAACCTAATCACATAATTATGTTCTTAGTGTCATTAATACCAGAATTTACTATGTCATATAGAAGATTTTATGGAATCTCATTTATATTTAAATAACAAAACCACAATATTCAAATACAAAAGAAAAAACATGAAATAATCACATGAAATAAAATAACAATATAATCTATTGTTATAATTCCTAAGTTCTAATAAAACCTAATATCTATTTCAAATAAGTCAATATTATAAGTAAATTATTTACCAGATTATATTTATTATAGTTAAGTATTTACCCAATTCATGTAAAATCACCATTTTTATAGGTATTATATTTAAAGTAAACATAATTTAGGAATTTCAAATTAAATGTCAAGTTTTTAAACAAATACCATAATCATTAATTAGATATAAACATTAACTAATTATCTTCCAAAAAATTAAAAACTAATTCAAACACATTATAAATAAATGAAATACATCAAGGTTTTCATATGAAAGTAGTTATTCACTATATACAAACATCTATTTACATATTAAATAATCTGCATATACATATATATTTTGTATGTCCATTTATATATATATATATACACACACACACACATATATACATATATATATATATATATATATATATATATATATATATGTATATGTATATGTATATATATGTATGTATATATGTATATATATGTATATGTATATATATGTATATATATATGTATATATATATATACATATATACATATACATATATATATTTATATATATATATATACATACACATACATACATACATATGGTTTATGTCTTTTTGTTTGTTTATCTTAACTTTTTGTGTGTTTAGAGTAGTTTGTTTACTGCACTTTTTTTGCTTTGAATTATTTAGTTAATTTTTATTATTTTTTTCACTTTGTTTGTTTGCATCTTTTATTTGTTTATTGGTGCTTTTTTTGTGTTTATCAGTGACTTATTTTTTTAAATTCATTTATTAGTTTCTATAGTATTATTACATTTTTTTACACTTAAATCTTGATTATACATATCATGTGTTTTGGTTGTGAATTTGTATGTTTAGTCTTACACTTGATTTATTTGTTATCTTTATAGTTGGGATTTGATTATTCATATATTATTCCTAAGTTGTTTATATTTATATTTAAATTAAGTTTTCAATGATTAGGATATATATTTAAATTATATTTCTGTATAACTATCTTGCATAATGTCAAAATCTAAATTGGAACCATGCTCACAAAATCTTCTAGCAATGGCAACATCTTGTTGATATATCACAAACCTAGCCAACTTACCTAGCCAAAAGCATGAATCCATGAGTAATAAACAAGAGAAACAAATGGTTTACGATGTCTTTATATAGATGAGCATCTCTAAATAATCACTCATTATTTATACAACATAATTCAATGATAATCTCAAAAGAACATCTCCTATAACTTAACACCCTTTTGGGCCTCCCTTGAGACCCATTTAACAACATGATTTTTCAACCTATATCTTATGTTTGTTTAAACATACATCTTTAAATTCTAATCTAGGCTATAAATTTGTTTTTATCCCTTGCTATCTCATCTTAAATTTGTTTTAAATATTTTTTACATAAAATACCCTCGCTAAATTGCCTCATTATGAAATTTTGTTTTGACCACTTTAATGATTATAACCACCTATGGGAAAATCATTTTTTTTGTGTCATGTGATAATGATTATAACTACCTATGGGAAAATCATTATTTTCAACTAATCCACCTACACTTTTGGGGAAAATGTATGTGTTACTGATTATAATTGCCTTTGGGAAAATCAATGTTTTCCATTTTCTATTCGTAATTATAACCACCTTTGGAAAAAATAGTGTTTCTTACTTTGTGTTCTTGATTATAACTACCTTTGGGAAAATTATCCTTTTATTAGATTTTTGTTGTTGATTCTAACTACCTTTATGAAAATCAATCCTTTTTCTTATTTTCTATTCTTGATTATAAACACCTTTAGGCAAATCAGTGTTTTCTATTTAGTTATTGATTATTACCACATTTGGATAAATCAACATCCATTCCACTACCCTATTAGGTAATCTATCTATGCCACTGATTATAACCACCTTTGGGAAAACTAGTGTCACACCCTTTTCTATTGATTATAACTACCTTTGGGTAAATCAATGACTCTAACCCTGTTACCATCTAGATCATATTATTTTCTTCATTTTGAGGGAACATTGAATGATTCTATTTTTCTGCCCCCTCCCTTAAGGGGGCATAAAGGGCTTATCAATTGCCCTTTAGGGCATGAAATATTCATATTATTGTCTTTTTCATTTTTTGAAAATACGTTACGAAACATATGTCTCACAATGCTTTCTCAAATAGGGGAAAACTATAGACACTTAATTTTGTCTTTCATGCCTAAACTAGAGATTTAGTTCAATTTCAAGCAAAAAACACATTTTAAGCCTATAAATCACATGAATTCCCAAATTTATCTACATAATTAATTTAATTTCCCATAAATGTGATAAGGATATCTTATTTAGTGTATTACCCCATAGACATCACTAAATTGGTTTAGTTCTAACCCTAGTCAGATTATGACCTAGTAATTTGACACTTTTAACATGTCAAGCTATTAATGCATGAAATTTAAAACAATTGAAAAATATAAAAAAACATTAAGCAAGAATATTTATATTTCAAATCCTAAATAAATTACTTAAAAAAATTCCAAATCAAATTAGTGAATTTCATTTACTAAAAAAGGAATTTTAACCAAAAGTGAAGTCAAAAGTCAAATGAGCTAATAAAGTGATTTATTATCTCATGAATATTCAAAAATATGACTCACACCTCATATATATCTAAAGTGGGTTGTCATTCCTCAAAAATATCCAAAACTAAGGTGTCAATATTTCATGAGTCTTTAACCCAACTAAGAATTAGACTGACTCAACCTAGGTTAATTTAGACTCAGCCCAAGTTTGAATGTAACCTAACCTACCTAAGGTTAGAGTTCATTATTTGAGATATAAAAAACGTTCCCATACCATTATTTAACAATATTTTCTGAGTAAGGTTATTCTACTAGAATACCTTATTGAATCTTTTAAGAGTAGTGTTATAATTTCCAATTTATGCTAGGCTTCACACCAAGCCACAAGTGACTATTGGAGAGATGATACCACCATGAAAGAGAATTGATTAAAAAATTAAAATCATCATAGGCCAAGCATGAACATCATTATGCCAAAAATTAAACATCAAATGTGATAAAGGATGTAGGACAATTGCATTATAGTCATCTCAATTTTATGCTCTCACTTATTCTGTTATGTTCCCCCTAGTTCTTAGGTAAGATTATTTAGTCTTAGTGAATGTTTATGCTTGATATTTTCTCATTCAGACTAACAAGAGACTAATATACATATTTTTTACTCTTTAAACTCATATGTTATAGTTATAACATAAATTATCTACAATGATTGTTGCACTAAGTTATCTCTTGCAATATCATATTGATTGGTGAATATTCACATTGGAGTGGAGATCCTTATGATGTTATGCACATTTTAATTTACTCGGTTTATTTACTAATGAATCCTATCTATACTAGAAGTATTTGGAATCAAATAATGGTTCCTACGAATGTATTATTATTAGTTTTATCTCTTATGTGCATGATCATTAATGGTCATGAAATGTAATGTTGTTATCTATGATTCTACTATTATTTGGTTTGTGATTAGACTTAATGGATTAGTAAATCTCTTATCAATTATCAATTAATATTATTCCTTTTGATGATGGGTTTATTATGATTCATATTGGGTAAACTTACTCAAACTTAGACTACCTTACAAGATGATGTCTTGTATTTCCATCAAAGGGAGGCTATTGCCATATGATCTCTGAATCTAAATCTTTAGTAGGAATGGGGTACTTATCTAGGTATAAATTACTATTAAAGAGTCCTATTTGGAGATAGGTACCATATATAAATTTTAAACCTTATCCATGTACACTTGCACATTTATACACCCCTAAATATATGCCTCCATTAGGTAACACCCCCTATAGAATCCTTTAGTGGTGTTTGATCATATGTAACTATTCATCACCAATCTATTACATTTTGGGTTCCTACACACTTGTGTGTAATCAAGTGAATTAGTTTTTCTTTAGTAAATGGTATAGTGATCCTACACACTATGTTGTTTTTTCTCTGATAAACTATTCCAAAATTTATTTTGGGGTTGTCTCATAAAATCCCCATGATTTTTTACATATTGTTAACCTTTTAATTTAAATATTATATTTATTTGATTATTTAAATTAACATCTAATGATTGAGTGTAGTGTACATGTATTTTTAATCACATATTTACACTCTTTGGTTTGTTAAACAAATTGATTGAAACATATTCTTTCCAATATTTTAATTTTTTATAAAAATAAAAATCAAATGAATCAAGATCAAATTTGGATTTAAATCATGGTCAAATGGTGCAAAGGAAATTTTTAAAATATTACTAATAAAGTTGGTGATGAGCATAAATGACAATTATCTTCTAGATAGATGTTTAATTGGTGAAAGTCAAAAGAAAATGGATGGTGTAGAAAGTTTCAAAAACATTAAATATATAAGGTATATTTATTTTCACACACTATATTTGTTTCACAACTCTTTTGAAGATATTGTTGAGATCAATCACAAGTTTATAATAAAGTAAATGCAAATTAATCATCTTAATGATGTTAGAGTTTATAAAATATATTTTTATCATTAAAATTATGAATCAAATTCATATCACCTAAGTTTAACATTAAATATAAGTATTATGGATCATAATATAATACTCTTATTCATTGTCTTACACATAGGTTAAATTTTGGTGATAAAAATATAAATTCGTGACTGCAATCAACTTTTAAGTTGATTTTGATATTTTATGGGATATGGAACAACCACTTCATAATTTATTACAATTTTATCATTTCTTAAAAGTTAAAAAAAATAAAAAATAACAATAGAGACCTTTGGGTGTTGTTGATGATCATGTTTACAAAAACTAGATTGTTGGTTGGCCATTTATTGGATAAAGAGATTTGATCATAAAAATAGCTTGATGATTGATCAAGGGGAAAAAATAAATTAAAAAGAATGGTGGAGTTGGAAAATAATAAATGGATACTTTTACCCACAATAATAAAATCCTACCTTATTACAATAACAATAAAATTTATTCCTAGTTGGTTAAATTTTATGCTTTATTTTAGCATATTTAACATTGACAATAGATAAGCAATGAAAATTAGATGTATGAAAAAGTACTTAATCTAATATTTTATTTTTAAATATAATTGTAATTTATATTATTAAAAATAGATCCACTTTTCAATTTTCCCAATTAATAAAAATAAACCTTGTTTGCCCTAGTTGATAGCCAATGAAGAAAAATGTGTAACTCTTTGAAATCAGCAAAAGATGGAAATATTTATTTTTTGTAAAGATAGGCTCAGGAGCATAGAATTATTGAAGAAAATGAAAATTTTGAAAATATAAATTTATGTCATAATCCATGATATTTCCTTAAATATTTTATGTAGTTTTTATTTTTTCCAAGAAAAAAATACTTGCAGAACTTAATCTACTTGTGTTGATGATTTTAAACAAATATTTCTTGAAATGTTGAAAAACATCAATAAAATACAATAATATAAATAATAACATGCATGCATGCATGAATTAATTAAATTTTGGAGAGATGATGAAGACATAATATGCCTTATTATATCACTATTTTTTCTTCCATAAGATACCTCTAAAATGGATTTGAATGTAATCTTTAGAACTTATAGTTTATTTAAATTGAAATAGAGGATATTTATAATTTATCGTCATTGTAAATATTTATTATCTAATTTTTAATATGTTTATAATGATTATATTTAAATTATATAAATAATTTATATATCTAGGACATAATAGTCCATCAATACAAACATAAAGTTTGGAGTATCTAAGGCATGTAGGCCAAATGATCATCAAGAACTTCACTTGTCCTAAATATGACTACATATTTGGATTCCTCTTGAAAATTAGTATAGTTTTAAAAATATAGCCATCTTGATTCAATTATGTATATAGAATTTATGGTCATTTGAAACATCACCAATATAGCTCCATAGGTCACCATTCTGGGTCCAGAGGTCACTATTCTAGCTTTGAAGGTCACTAGTTTGGCTCTTGAGGTCACCAATTTAGCTTTGAAGGTTTTTAAAATACCAATATATGAGTTGAAAATATATGAAGTCTGATTCTAGAGTGTCCTAAGCTATTTTTAGAAAGTATTTTTATATGCTAGAAATATAACTTTTTAGAAATAGATGTTTCCATATGCATACAAGGTATTTATAATCTCTTTAAAAATGGTTATGAATACTTTGAGATTTTTATTTTTATAATATGGGTAAGTGGATATAAATACAAAGATGTTGTACCTGATTCATAAAAAAAAATAGAAGATTGTGCAAGACCCAAGATGTAGTACTTTTCACACTTTTATCCTATAAAAGTGGGTAGGATGTTGTTTTAAAATAATATACATCTTTGTTGGGATTTCATTTTTTAGGTTGTTAGATTATTTTGGAAAGACATAAATATTTTAGTATAAATACAACATATTTTTGATAGAAATAGAACTAGAAGACCAAACTAATTATTGAAGATTATTTTAGAAAGACGTAAATGCTTTAGTATAAATACAACATATTTTTTGATAGGAATAGAACTAGAAGACCAAAATTATTATTGAAGATTCTAATTATTGTAATGAATAAAGAATTTTAATTTTTTTAAAGTTTATTATTTCTAGTCATATTCCAAAGGTGGATTAAGGTCCCACTCAACCTAAGGAATAATGATATATAGTAATTGTGATTATAGATTAAATTTATTTTTGTTTTAATTTCATTTATTAATATTTAATTTATTTTTATAATATAATATAACTTGAAAATTAACTAGAAATTTACACCAACTACTATATAATTTCCTTTTATGCAATGTGTGTTTTAGTTTTTGTAATTTAAACTATGAAAGTATGTTTTTCATTCTAAAAATCATGCTTGATTTATATAATTTAAGTTTTTAGAATTGTGTATTAATTTATACAAGTGTTTTGATATAAATAATTAATACCTCAAAAATATTATTTTCCTTATTTCATATAGCCTTTGGATACTAACCCTAGATTGAAATGACTTAATTGAATAAAGTTCATTAAATGAATAAGATTGATGAGACTAAAAAAAAGTAATAAATTTTATTATTTGTGGCTAAGACCATACAAAATAATAATTATTATTGGATAGAATATTTTTTCACTCATAAGACCAAGATAGAAATTGGTTGCATCAGACAATTAATGACCATAATTTGGAACATTTCTATGATTGATCTCTTCATTTTTATTGTTTTATTTTCTTTCCAAAAAAATTGTTTTATTTTTATTTTTATTTTTTGTTTTGTTTGTTTTCTTTACCTTTATTATTATCTATGTTTATTGAAAATTTAATACCTCAATTCCATTTACAAAATATTATTCATATGGATAGATTTAGACAATCTCAATATGAATGTAAACATATTTATTTATCAATGATTAATTTCTTAGTCTATTCACATTAACGAGTTCATAATAAAGTAAAACTAGAAATAATGTTGTTTAAATCATAAATTATTTTATATTTTATGTTTCAGGTTACGTCAAAAGTGCTCATCTAGCCCAAAATTTTGAATCATTTATTTCTCAATCTCTATATGATGCTATGCAAAAAAACCATACCTTATTTTGAAAAATCTTCAAGGGGTTCATATTTATCAACTTAGGAAATAATCTACTTGTATTTCTCTCTTATGTTTAAAAAATTCACTTCTTCATTGTAGCCCAGTTTCATTTATAAAACTAGATAGCAAGGTCATTAATGTTATCACAATTTTTATACACTACTAAAAATATTTTAACAAATACAATTTTTTTTATATAACATATAGATTATTACATAAGGCATCGACAAACTTGGTTCTATAACATGATTATTTTGTACTTGTTTGATTATGCATACATTCTTGTATCTAATTATTTATAAATAATTACAAGCAAATTCAAAATATTTATTAAATTTCACTCAATATAGTGTTTCTTAAATCATATTCTATCCTTTTTTAATAATGATGTTCTGGCAAAAGTGCAAAAGATCATTTTTTAATAAAAACATATTTAACCAAATTTTTGGTGAATGTGGGGTTATAATGAACATTCTAATACTTTAAATGAGTAGTTTTAGTATTCTAAAGAGAATTTCCATCTTTAAAATAGTTATGTTCAATCAACATCATGATAATAATGACACTTTATCATGTCACATTTATATGAAATGTATATCCAGAGCATACATCCCACATGTTTTTCATGGTTTTGATGACTTTAATATTCTTTGAGTTTTTGTTTAAATGCACAAATAAATTTTATAGCTAATAGTTTCTTCATGTTTTTCACCAATTTTTTTATTCTTCTAAACTTAAGTCACCAAAGCATTAACACCTGATGATAGCCTAATAACCTGAAACCTAGTTAAGATCATAATCTAAATCCCTCTTTTTTATAAGCATGATTATTATATTCATTGAATATATTGATGTTAAATTGTTGATAATGACAATAGTTATAGTCATGATGGCCATATCAAATGGTGGCACAAAATTTTAACCTAGGGTAATTGATATTAATGTTGGTCATTTATTTTTGCTTGATAATTCATAAGGTGGTATTTGAATTATTCACAAGAGGATTTGAACATGATTTTTTTTTTATATAGGGGCTTATTTATAAATAGTTGGTTTAAATTCCTAAAGGATGGTTGGTAAGTTTAATAATACTTTAGTCTTATCAACTTCATGTTTAAAATCGTAATATTTGGTTAACAACATAGTTTTGGTGGGATAGATAAATTCATGAAAATATTTGGAGATGGTTTTCATAAAGGTCAATGTCATTGGAAATGAATATATAAGATTGGATTAACATGAAATGAGTTTTTAACATATTTTATTTTTATTTTTTGAATAAAATAAATGTGGTCATTGGCCAAAAAATGTGTATATTTTTGTTTAATGAACCATTTGGCCCTTCTACCCACATTCAATATAACCTAGGGATGGATATATCCATTCATCTTTAATTCATTTGATCATTTATTTTCTTGGGCAAGATTATATATAGAATCCAAATGCTACCATTTTTTAGAATACTTCTAACATTTTAGTTGATTTATTATTTTATTTTGACATCTATGCAATTATAATTATAATATGGGATGCTCACAAGAGTTGAAAAACATTATTGATTTTTTTCAATTTTTATTGGTTCTTCCTAGATGATTCACATTAAGTGATTTATTGATAAATATATGTTCTTCTATGTATGAAATATTTTTTACTTTTAAATGATTATTTGCAATTGATAAGGGATTGGTCATAACATCCAAAAAATAGAATGTGGATATTATTTTTATTGTATATAACACTTTTCTCAATGATGTTCATAAATTATGGTATTTTGGTAGTTTTTGAGATATTTGAATGATATGGTTTCATATTTTTGATGATTATCTTATACATACAAATTGGTCATTGTCCAATAAATTTGGGTATTATTATTTTATTGGTTGTTATCAATTTCAAATAAGGATGTTTTCATGCAGTTGTAAACATGATTTGAAGTCATGTTTTGGATATTTGATATCTTGTATTTCATTTTCAATATTGAGACTTTATTTTAAAACCCTACATGTATTTTTTAAGTAACATATGATTTTGTTTAGTGTTTTTTTATGTAGATTACAATTTTGATTATCTAAGTTTAGAATAATATTCTTGACTGTTTTTTAGGAGATAGAGAAATAATAAATTTTGAAACCAATTCCATTAAGAATACTTGGACATTTCCTTTTTTGTTTTCATGATTATTTTTTGAGTTTGAACCATGTATGCATCCTTGGATTATGTTAGGGCTTCACAGTCATAATAATATGATGTTATTTTTTTTATTTGAAATAGAGTTGGTATAAGGAAGTTTTAAACAATGTGGACATATTTATCCGTATGAAAATTTATAAAATTAAATTTTACATGCATATTTTTGATCATATTGGTTCAACTATCATATTAATTATTTTAAATAAATGGGTTTTGATGGTTATAGTTTTAACTAGTGAGCATAAATTTATAATATCAAATTTTAAAAGATTTGATTTTGCGTGAATTTTTATAACTCATATATGTGATGAGTTATTGGTGAAACTATCATATTTTTTATTTTGGAAATATGAGTTTTCATCATTACATAGTCAAACCTCTATAATTTTCGAATAATTTTGGCATTCATTTTGGAAAATAAGTGGTTTAAGTTTTAGATATGATAGTTTTAAAATGGATATTTAGATTATGGGTCATATCATATAATTTTAATACATGTTAATGTATTATTTATCTTATTTGAATAATTTATGTCTTCATTTTAGTTTACATAAAGTTATAAAATATTTGTATAATCATTATTATACTTTATCAAAGATTTATGGATAAGATAAATTGAATTTGGAGTTTTACATGAAGATAATGTTGACACAATTTTGTAAACAAATACATGAGGTTATAATTTGTTTGAAACATGAATGTATAAACATGTTTAGTGTATTTGAAACCTTTAAATGATTTTTTAGGTTCTTTTCTTGAGAATTTTTTACATTATATTATTATATATCATTAGTTTGAATATAAGTAACAACACAATGAAAAAATTCTAGTTTGTTTCAAAATTCACATTGGATTTTCATTTTGAGAAATTTTTAAAGGAAAAAAAATCTTGAAGGTTGATAATTGAGATATATATATTTACATATAGTTTTGATATCTTTCATTTTCTTTGATCTAGAAAATTCTATGGAGATAGTGGTAGTTTCACTTAAATTTTCATACTTCAAAGATAAAATTTGAGTCAAATGGCTAGTTATATAATACATAAACTAATTACAATTTTTTTTTTTTTTGTTTAATTTTTTGAAAATAATTTATTTAAAAAAATTAGTCAAATATTTTACTAACAAGTTGTGAATATTTAAATTCATTTGAAATTTTCACTCTTCTTCAGTAGCCTTGTCAAAGACCACAATTGTAATTGAAATGTTTCTTATTTTTATTTTATCTATTCATTTATAAAAAATGTTAGAGTAGAGGTTTTAAGATTATTGATAGAAATGATGTTTGGGGAATATCTCAAAAAAATGACCACCTACTTGAGATAATTATTTAGGTAGATCCTTTAGGGGTTGAAGGACCTCTAACATATTTATGTGTGGTTTCAGTTGTGACAATATTATTTCCTTTCATTTTTATGTTGGTGATCCTTCATTTTAAGATACATTTAATTAAGTTCATTATTTTCCTTTTTCTTCACATGCTTCCCATATTTGGTCATATTTTCATAGAGGTGTTTGGAGATATCATTCTTATGGCTATAGTTATCCAAATATTTAAACACATAATGTGCAACCTCCATGTAATGAGATTAGTCCATATGTTTAATTTGATCCTAAAAATAATCCCTTATTGACTCCTTTATCCTCAAATATTATTGTTTTCATTTCCAATGTTTCTTCCTCTAGTTATAAACATGCTAGTAACCCTTAATTCCTACCTATAATAAGTCATATTATGAATAAAATTAAGTTGGAAGTGGATAAGGAGTCTGAACACATTAATAGAATTGAGATATTGGTTATACTGCTTGAGTACACTGAGTATCAAATTAAAAAAGGAGATCCTTTAGATGATTTACTTTCAAATGAGGAATGAACTATTTTATATTTTATTTGTTGTTGATTCTCTAAACATTAAATATTTGATTATCTCTTTTATTTAGACTTTAATACATTTAATATGCATAAATTTGATTTGATAATGAATGGATTATTATAGCAACAACTCATTTATATTCTTTTATTTAGACTTTAATATAGTTAATATGCATAAATTTGATTTGTTAATGGATGGATTATTATAGTAACAACTCATTTATACTTTTTTATCTTCATAGTTTTCTCTTTTTAGTTGATTTTCTATAAGTTTTATGAATATTTCAATTTTAGATGAGTTTTTATTAGAATATTTTAGTAAATAAATTTTAGATACCTATTTTTAAATGTTATGTTTTGTTTTATCTTTCTTGAAGAATAAGTTTGATAATTTTTTAAAATATATTTTAAGGATTATTATTTAGATACTAGTCATTTATTATTAATTAATTCATATGAAAATATGATATTAAATATCAATTTTTTATAGGTAGGCCTATACCCCATTAGATAAATTTTGTTTGTATTCTATTAAGTTAATTAAATATTTCAAGTCATTATAACTTCACTTTTTGAAATTAGTATTTTAAATCCAAATATAATTTATCCAAATTTAAATAAATTAAACCTAACTTTATTTCAAGTTAACTAAAAGTTAGTTATAACTCAAAGTACAACCAACTTCTAAAGTGAAGGTTTAAAAATAGTTAAAAGAAATCATTCAAGAAGGAGGAAATTGTATAAGTGCAAGGTATCTTGAGTTAAATTTTTATAATGAACTTTCTCTTCTATCCTAAATCTCTAAGATAGAGTATTACATGCAACAAATCTAAATAACACATTCTCTGATGGTGAAGAGTCATACTTAATATAGTCAGGTATATCTAGGTTGAATATTTGATTTATAAACTAATTATTTATGTCTAGCAAAAATTTTTAATATTTTAATTATTTAAGAATAATATAGTCATATGAGTGGATCATTTTTGCACTTTTCTCAAATAATGAATAATACTTCGTACATTATATATAAGATAGATTGTTCAATTTTCAATACATGCAGTTTTCTCCCTTCAAAATTAATGTAAATTAGTTACGAAGTTTGTATTTTCTAAAAAAATAAATTTTATTATGATTTCATGCTTGTAATTTCAATATATTTTAATTAAAGATCCTATTTTTTCATATCTATTTACTTACTATTCAACTCTTTTTACTAATTTTATATTAATTTCCTTCTTAGTTTTTCTTATTTGCTTCTCATTTAATTTTTAGATTAGTGGTAGAATTTATTTTAATTTTTAAGTTTTCCATTTTATAATATTTTTTTTTTCTTTTTTTATGTTTTATTGCTTGTCTTCTTATCTTGTGTCATTCATTTGTTCTTTCGATTTCATTAGATGGAGTAATAAGAAAGCTAAATGATATCATTCATATAAAAATATTTCTTGATCCTTGATAAAAACATCAAATATTTATTCCTTCAATGGATTACCTCATCAACAAGTTATTTCTCTTGGATAGGATTAATAACACTTAATGGAACTCTAAAATGAATTATAGAGTAAAGACTTATGTAAAATATTTATATAAATTATGATGGATTATTTACAATTTTCATATTTTTAATTATTTTTTACCATTTAAAAGAAATATTTAATTGATATCATAGTTTTTAAAAGTCTCATACACTCTCTTAACCATAAAAATACCATTTTCACTACTTAAATAATTTTTAGTCATGGGATCCTATAGTTAGACTGGTACGGTTTCACTTTAACCTTTGTGATAGGAGAATGGGTATATTTGTTGATTTTAAAAAATATAACTTTCATCATCTTATTATCAAGTGTTATCTCCACTCTAAAAAATGAAAAGAAATTAAAATCTATTCTGAAGAAGACTTTCCTTTTCCTATATAAAAGGACCTAAAACTCAATAGCCAATGGTAAGGTGACAATTATCCATTCCCATTCTTTTAAAATATTTAATGCTATAATGGATCCATTTGTGGACCCTTATCATATGTTAGTTTAATAAATAATAAAACATATATTTATTATGATTGAGTTCCTCAGGTGTTACAATGGTACAATTCCACACCCATATATACAAAGACATTTTACCCTTGGTAAAATATACTCAAAAAAAATTCTTATAGATAATGCCTTGTGCGAACAATATTATTTGAATATTTTTATGTGTTGAATATTATTCATAGAGTGTTTATATCAAGGTTAAACATAAAATAAGTGAGAGGAAGAGGATTTATATTGGGGTGTGGCTTCTCATTAATGAATATAAACTATGGGTTTTTTTTATCTCCATTGTAGGTTTTGCCACTTATATATAGTGTCATTGATATATGTTATTTAATTATTAATTACACATTTATATCTCCTATGTGTGTGCATTGCATATATTCTATTAATTTTATCATGGTATCAACACCTAGAGATGTGTACTCATCATCAAGATAATTTGTGAAGATGTAGACACCTATTCAAATATTAAATTAATGATTTTTAAACCCTATATAATAATGTTATGGCTATAGTACAACCTAAGTAAGTTTAAAAATTATTTTTTAAGCTTATGATGCTTGAACTCAAATCTAGTCTTTAAATCTCATCATTTTGGTTTACAATCACTCTCGAAGAGCTTGTTCAAGCCCAAAAACATTTTTTTGACAAGAAATATGCCCATGTGCATGGTTGTACATCCCCTTGGCATTATAAAACTAAAAAAATACCAATTATGTTTTCACTCCTTCTCACCCTAAATATTAGTTCTTGATGATTAGATGTCCATCGTTTGACCCTGCAAACACATCAAAAGACTTAATTCATTTTATATAAAGATACTTTATTATTATGGCATTAGATTATGGCCATGTACAACATTTATTAGCATTAAAAAATCATATTTTGTCATCAAATTATAATTTTTAGAATTGGATCTTCCTTAGAGGACCATTTAAGGTTGTATGCCAATTTCTATGGCCTGAGATGGCCTCTAACACCTTGTTGTAGCTACTTTCTCTCCTCGCCTATGCCATTTCTCATTCTATATATTTCAAAGGTTAGTATTTATCTTTGGAAAATAGTTATTAAATATTTTTTTACAAATTTATATTAAAATAAGTGGCCCCCACCTTTTATAATTTCATCTTTACTTGAAAATAATCTATTAGAAAATATTTTTAAATTCATTATAATATATATATATATATATATATATATATATATATATATATATATATTTAAAAATTAATTAAAAAAATTTTAAACATAATTTTTGCATATACACTCTTATGTAATATACTAGAAGAGTTGGTTGTATTCTTTTTACTAAAAACCTAAAAAAGGGGAAGTCTAGTATTCAAAACACACTACCACCTAGTTTATTTTGGATAAATATATTTTTCAAAGTTTTATTTTTCAAAATTATTAAGTATAAAATATTTTTTGGTTTGTGTGCCATGTATCTTGTGTTCAAAACCCTAGTTATTGTTGACATTTTGAGACAATTGATCTATACTATTCTTATCAATCATGGTCATGTGATCAATTAATTTCTATGTTTTAGGCATTGAAGATGAATTGGAATGGTAAATTTATTTATTTAAATCTTCCTTATTCATTTTTTTCATATTTTTAAGTTTTCAAGTTGTTTTATGACACTTGTGACACTTATGTTTTTTAGAGACTTGTGATTATCATTTGTGATATTTTTTATTTGTAGTTTATGAATTGTTTTGAATTAAAATAGATAGATATTATTTTTAAAAACCTATAATATTTTTTTTCATAAGAAAATAAAGTTAAAATTCATAATAAAATATCATTTTTTAAAATATTTTGTTAGTGTCATAGTGTCCATTTTAAAGGGAAGATATGGATTCCCCTGATTTTGTGCTAAATAAATATCAAATACATAATGATTATAACCATTATATATAAAAAATTAAATTAAATAAAAATTTATGTCCTAAATTATATGAATCATTATTTTTGGGATGGAAAAAACCCCATTAGGATGACATGTTACACCTAATCTTACTAATGCATTTATATAAAAAATTAGAAGAAGACGTGTTGATTATTTTATGAATTGTTAAGGATGATTTCCTACTACATATAATCAATTAGTAAGTTCCTAGTGATGAATATAAAATCCTAAATTCTAAGCATGATGTAACTCATCTCTCTAATATTATGAAGTTTATTTTTAAATTTCTTATTACACCTATGAAAGGTGATGAAAAAGTTGTTAATTTTCTTGTAAAAATAAAAAACATTAAATATTAGTTATATGGTTTTGAATGTGATATTATTTAATATAAAATTTTGTATTTCATAATTTATTTAAATATTCATGAAAAAAATTGTAATTTTATTTATATTCTTAAATCAAAATAGCAAACAAAGGAAGATATCCCTGACCTCACTACTCTATTTGTTCTCCTGATTCAAGAAGAACAAGTGATGTCAAATTTTGGTTCTAAATTTAATTAAAATTATTCAATTATCAATATAAATCCTATTTCTAAAAAATAATAGAAACCATAAATCTAACCTTAATTATGTAAATAGAAAAAATACGAACAAAAAATCTAGTAATAACAATTAGAACGCCTAATTTGATGAGAATTTTAGTATGTGTGGTAAATTTGGTCATAAAAGAGAAAATTTATATAAAAATAAATATATATTTAATAATAAAACATATAAAAATAATAAATGGAATAAATCTAATTAGTACCATTAGAAGAATCAAAACCATAATTAGAATAACAATCAGCAACATTATTCTAATATTGTTTATTTATATGCTTCCTTGTTTGATTATAATGAAAATAAATGGATTTTAGATAGTTATGAATCACATAATATTAATTATTTATCTCATATTATATCTAATACTATATATAATTACCAAAATATTTACCTAGGAGAGAATTTATTTATAGAAACTACTAAACAATGAAAAGAAAAATTTGTAAATGTTGTTATTAAATATGTTTTATATGTACATAAACTTAAGAAAAAAACTAATCCTACTCATAAATTATGAATGATAATTTAATTATAACTTTGATTAAGGATAAATTTTCTATTATAAATCAATTTGGTTATCTGATTATTGAAGATGTTGAGCAAAATGGTTTATATGTATTGTATGCTTATTTTGCATGTTATCTATCATTTCATAGTAGGAATGAATCTCAATTATGGAATAAAATATTAATAAATGTTAAATTTTATAATTTTATAGGATATTTATTCTTATAATCTTTTTTTCTTCCTTCCTTATAGCTCTTATCATCATGAAACTTGTGAAGTATGTTTGTGTGGTAAGCAACATACTAATTCCTTTCACAAGATTCATGATGTGAATTCCTCACATCCTTTAGAGATAATTCATAGTTATGTTATAATACCCATTTAATTTACATATTATAATGGTTATTTATATGTTTTTTATTTTATTTATTATCATATTAGAATGATTTGGTCATATTTTATAAATAATAAATTTGAAGTATTATCTAAATTCAAATAATTTAAAATTATTATTGAAAATTATTCTAATTTTTTTATTAAGAGAATAAGATCAGATAATAGTGGTGAATACATTATTAAATTATTTTATTATTTTTTAAGTATTTGTGGATGTAAAAGGTAATTAATAACTCCTTATTCCCCAAAGCAAAATGGTATTGTTGAAAGGAAAAATTGCTCCATTATTGAAATGGTTAGAACAATGTTGCATTCTAAAAAAGTTCTTAAGTTATTATGGGATTAAGCCATGAATACTATTTTGCATATTATTAATAAATTCCCTAATAAATATTTACATATTTTTGTCTGAAAATTAAACCTAATGTGGCTCATCTTAGGATCTTTGGTAATACTACTTCCATATTTGTTCTTAAAGTTAAAATAAATAAAGTTGATCTTACCTCCTATTCATGCATATTTGTCAGTTATGGAGGTAAAAATAAAGGATTGTGAGTGTAATATACATATAAAATATAAATAATTGAGATTAGAAATGTTTTTTATCCTTGAAAAAAAATTGTCCTCCCTTTATGAAACCCCCTCAATGTTCTTTTTTTGATTAACCTGGCTCTCATGTTACTCCTTATGAATAAATAGATGACCTTGAGGTTTTTGATCCAATTTTGGATAAATTTGAGTTTGAGGAACATTTTGAATATAAATGACCTAAATGGGTATAATACCTATCCAATTATCTAATATTAATAAGGTTCCTTAATAAATTGACTAGGATTCAACATTATTATTGTGATTTAATGATTATGTATGAATGTGAACCTCAATATTTTGGGGAATTTATTAAATATGATATATGATAATTTTATATGAAATATAAGTGTAATGACTTCATCAAAAATTAGACTTTGGATCTTTTTGTTATGATGTTAATGTGCACCCTTGGAGGGTGTTCTTCATGCTCTCTCCCATTAAATCATAATATTGGGATAATGCTAGGCTATGGGTAACCTATGTTGGGGATAAACCTATAGAGTAAGTTGGATTCCTCTTTTATTATCATCTAAACTAATGCCAAACTAATGCCTCACAAGGAAAAAGGTTAGAAAGAGGATAAGAGTTCCTAATAAATCAAACTAGGTGATGTACCAAATTTAAAATGGAAACTCCCATAAGCTTCAACCCATAATAAATCTAAAGAAGATAAGACTAGATTAAAAAATCTCAAGATCAACATAATTACATAAGTATTTCATAGAAGAGGTTCAGAGTAGAACACTAACCTTGACCTACAAATAGAATTGAAAACTCCTTAAACAAGGTTAGAAAGAAGGACCATGGATAAGGAATATTTTCATCAATATCAACTATAGGAAATCAATAAATAAGATTGGTTTACAATATATAAAATGACCTATGCTTAGATATTTAGATGGGAGTATAGGTTGACATAAAGGAGACCTATGTATTTAATGAGTTCTCAGTCCCTATAAGGTTTACAAGTAGTATAGGTTCATTTAAACCTAATATAGATTAGCATCAAATTTATGCAACTTATATGATTTATATTAATATGTTGACTACAATAAAACCAATATGAGATTGATTTTCAATCTAGAAAGGACCTATGTTTAGGATCTATAGTAAAAGGCATGTTAGGGCATATATATGATGACCATATTAGCTACTTAAAATAGACACAAGCATGGCTCCAATATAATCAAAGATATGACGACTCTGGTGGTTAGGAGAGTTAGTTGGTGAATTTAAGGCTTTTCTCCAAAAATAGTGTCATGACTCGCCACCTTTAGAAAATTCTTGTATTCTAGTGTAACTTGTTCAACCAGTGAAATGATTCAAAATCTATTGGGAAAAATAAAGACTGTCTTGTTCATGATGTATTATATTTTATTAGACCAAAAGATGGTGGAACATCCCTTTAATAGTGGAAACTCATTAATCATTCTCAAAATGTATTCCCTCTTCTCTTTTCTCCCCTCCTCCTATATTATCTCATTCTCTTATCCTTTGTAAAAGTTCTCATATTTTAGACTTTTTATCTTTCTTGGAGACATGGAACTCTTTGAGAAATTATAAAGTATATTGAGCTTGATTAGGCTTGCCCCTATCAAGAATTTTTAATAAATACCTCTTGATTAACTATAATAATTTCTTTGCCTATCTCTTGACTTAGATCTAGTTTGGTGAGTTGTGTACTATGGTATTGTGTGAAAGAGAATATTCCTCATCCATGCTCCTTCTTTTTGACCTTGTTTAGGGAGTTTTCAATGATATTTTTAGGTCTCAATTAATTTTATACTCTGAACCTCTTCTATGAAATACTTATACAATTAGTTTGATCTTGAGGTTATGTAAGTTAGTACTATCTTCTATAGATCTAGTATGGGTTCAAGCTTATGGGAGTTTCCCTTGTAAATTTGGTGCATCACCTGGTTAGCTTTCTTAGGAGCCCTTGTCCTCTTTTTAACCCTTTTCCTTATGAATAATTATTTTATAATTAGTTTAGGTGATCATCAAATACGAATTCAGCCTACTCCAAAGGTTTATCCCCTAGGGTTGTCCCAATATTATGACTTAATGGGAGAGAGCTTGAAGATCCCTCTTCAAGGGTGCACACTAACATCATAACACTTATCTAACCTATACCTAAAATACATATTATTTTTTTAGGTGGTTTTATAAAATTTAATTTAATTCAATTTTTAAAATTAAAAAATTTAAATCAAGATTAGTTTCTCATGGTTTTACTCATAAACCCAATAATTACTATGTTGAAAAAAAAATTCTTGTTATATAAATGAGTATTATTAGACTACTCATTTATCTTTCAAATCAAAATGGCTGGATTATACACAAAAAAATGTTAAAAATACATTTTTGAATTATTATTTAGAATAATTCTATATGAATCATCCTAAAGTTTTCACTAGTCCCAGTAAAGATAATTTTGTTTGTAAGTTAAATAAATCATTTATGGTTTAAAAGAAGATCCTAGAGATTGGTATTCTAAAATTATTAGTTATTTTAAGGAATTAGGTTTCTCTAAATGCTATTCTAATAATTATATCTTTGTAAAAATAAAAAAATTGTCATATTATGTTAATTGTTTTATATGTTGATCTTCTTATTACTGGTGATTGAATTATTTTAATTCATAAGTATAAGGATAAGCTAAGTCAAATGTTTAAAATGACTGATTTATACATTCTTCATAAATTTTTAAGAATGACTATATTTTAGGATAAACTAATTTTAATATCACAATATTAGCATGCAAATAATATTATTATGTTTAATATGCTTGATTTTAAGCCTAAATATATACTCATTGATTTTGGTGTTATGTTTGATTTAAATTTTACATGTGACAAAGCTAACCCCACTCTATACATGCACATTTTTGGTAGTTTTATTTATATAACCATTACTAGGCCAAATATTTCATTTATTGTAGGTGTTGATTCCATATTCATACAAGATCCATATTTGTATCATTGGAAAGAAATGAACTATATACTTCATTATATCAATGGAATAATAAATTTAGATTTTTTTAAATTTTTCCATTGATAATACTAAATTATATGGTTATTGTGATGCTTACAATTCTAGTGATACTATAGATCATAAATCTATTTTTGGATATATCTTTAAGTTTGGTGTTGGTGATATCACTTGGAATAGTAAAAAGCAACCCATTTTCTCTATCTCTTCTACTAATCAAAGTACAAAAGTGTTATGGAAGATACTAAATAATACATATGGTGACAAAAAAATTTAGTAAAAATTAATTTGGATGTTTCTCATAGTTCTACCTTTTTATGTGATAACCAAAATTGTATTGCTATATAAAAATTATAGTGAAACACCAAATAACTAAGCATATTGAAGTTCATGTGAATTTTATACAAGATAAATCCCTCAGTGGTGATATTGATCTATAATTTCATCCTATGGATGAACATATGGTAGATATCTTCATAAAACTAATTGGTTCTACCAAGTTTTGTTATTTTCATGTAATTTTGGACCTCTAAAAGTTGCCATTGATGGGGACTGTGCATGAAAACATCACTTACATGTGTTTCATTCTTATTATCTATATTTCTCATTGTAAAGGCTTACAATATATCACATTATGAAATTATTGTAAACTTCATGTGGAATTCTTAGTTATGTACCCTAATACTTAAAATAATATATTGTAATGGTGTTCCTTATGTTATAAAAAGATATAATAATGATTAGTGGATTATACATGATAAATTGTGAGATGTAGTCTCATTATAATTCTAGCCTAAGCTTACTCTTAGTATTTTATAGATTATAATTATTTTTTTTTCAAATGGTGATGTTGTCATGAAGGCTTTAAAAATTTTCAATTTTTACTTGCCTCCCAAAATCAATATAGTTTATTCATGGTGTATAGTTCCCTTACTAAGGTGAATATGGAACGTATCCCCACTTAACATTTAGGAGGGGTGTTGAAAAATTTAATGCTTAAGTGGATCCATTTATAGACCCTTAGCATATGTTAGTTAAATAAATAATAAAACATTTTTATTTATTACCATTGGGTTATTTGGGTAGAGGTTAGACCTATTGGTTACAATGGTCCACCTCCACACCTCTCTATATAAAGGTATTTTACTATTGGTAAAATATACTCATAAAATTTTCTCACAGATAATGTTTTATGTGATTAATATTGTTTAAATTTTTGTGAATGGAAAATATTATTCAGAGAGATGTTTTGTGAATGATTGAGAAATAAGAAGTGATAAGAAGAGGATTTATATTGGAGTGTGGTTTATCATTAATGAATATCAACTATGGGTTTTTTACCTCCATTGCAGGATTTCACACCTATATAGTGTGTCATTGATCTATCTTATTTATTTATTAATTACAGATCTAAATATCTAGTGTGTGTGTGTGTGTGTACATTGTATATATTACATGAATTTTATCACATTTTTTGGCCCTAGTCAAAATGTGTTCCCGAAGATATAAATCCTCTTATAAACCTATGTATGAAAGCAAGGTTTTCCCATGATAATAATTTTTTCTCTTCCTCATGCCATACATGGTCAAAAGTGTTGTATTAAAACTTCTCTAACACTCTAAAAAAAATTAATCCCATCTCAATGGTCAAAAGGGTCTTATATACACCTACAAATACTTATACTTCAAGTTTTACCAACTTGAAAACATGGGTCAAATTTTCCATTTTATATTTATGATAAGAGAAAACTAACGTGGTTATCTTTATTATTTAATAAAAAATTAATTTGACTCATAAGTTATCTAAAAAATGTATGAATATTTTGAATGGGGCACAAAATCCAACACTCCAAACTAGGTTATAAGGTAACACTAGGATTGTATTTTAAATTTAAAGGTGTCACATAAGACACTACACAGCTAATTACATTGGTGCACCCATGATTAACATAGTCTAAACTCCTTTGATTTTCATCTTCTCTTATGCACATCAATTCACCTATAAAAACAACTCTATATAGTCAAATCAATTAAATGTAAATATCTCAAATAACAGAAATAAATACATAATGTATATGTAACAATATCTATAAGCATAATATGTCAATGAAATCACAAGCTAATTTAAATCTGTTAACATCCAGATATATGTATTTAAAATAGCATGCTAAACAAATTAGTTTTACTATAAATATAAAACAATAATCATCATAATTAAAAACTAAAAAACAACTACAACTAGTAGTGTAATAATACTCGTGTAAGAAAACTAGAATAATCATATACATATATTCAACCTTCCAATTCATAATATAATAACGTGTATATTTTTCATCAACTAATATAGAGAGTATGTCTCATTGAGGCATAATAAAAATAATGAAAAGTTCAAAAACTAGTAGTATGAAAATTGGGCCTCATACTAAATATTATCTCTTCACATTCATATTTTATTAATTTATAAGTATATTATACAATCCAAATATTTAATATTTATATCATATTTACATTAATTAATCTAAAATAATGACAAACATATTAGTGAATTTGAGGTTCTACATCATGTATTGGCCTAACACTACTCCTTCTTCATGAGGGTTGGGGAATTTATTTTAATAATTCATAATTTAAATGAAGGAACTTGATTTTGGGAATAATCACCACATTATATATTCCATGAAGTAATTATAACCCCAACATTAAATGTTTCATAAGGAATAAAAACTTCATTGCTTTATAAGGAAGTATGGATTACCCACTTATATGTCTATTCCTTCCTTTCTCTTCAAATTTCAATGTTTTGTTGATCTAATCTATTTTATATTGCATATTATATATGGATATTGTTTGTTTCATGTTTTATTTTAGGTTTTAATGGAAAACCCAACATGTGTGGATCTTTTTTTTAACTACAAAGTATGTTTACACACTCAGGTGCATAATATTTATCCTTTTACTTTAGCATTTTTAATACTAGAATAAAATGGGGAAATTATAGATATTAACTAATAGTATTAAATATATTATAATATAAATATTTACCTATCTTTATCTTACATGACTTGTGTATACACATACAGATTTTGTGCACCTTTATCCCTTATTTACTTACCTTAAATGGGTTCATCCTACCTGACTTTCTATCAACCATCTATAAGAATTCCATAATTTGTACCTAATTTTATTATTCTCATTATAAAACTATCTCTTGATCCTTAAATAATCATTCCTATTTTTATGGATGCCTTTTGTCATACTTAGGTAGTTATAGATTACTAGAACATCCACCTCCATCAGACTTGTACATGTATCAAGTAATGATCATTTTATAAATTCAAATCATCCTTATGATTCAATGTGTGTGTTTTGGATGTTTGTAGAATGATAATTTACCCAGAGACTTATCTATTTATACACAAAATGTCTAACCCTATTCTCTATTTATAATTTATTAAGAATGTAATAATCTAGATTATTCTATCACTTTCACATTGAGATGGGTTTAAATAAACTTAAAAAATAAGAAATTAGTCACAAGTAGTAGGACAAAGATAGGTCTAAACCTAATCTAAGTAAAATTTCCCATTGTCAAGTGTTGAACACAAGATCATAGGTTCCACTCATATTAGTGGCATTACACATATACATGTAACTAAGAGAATGATGTGTGGTTTAAACCCTATCTAGAGTATTATAAACATATCAAATGTTCATCCACTTAGTAGGGTGTTTTAGATAAGATCAAAATGTATTTCTTCCCCATTTAAAGCTTGAACCTAGTGTCAAAAATAGAACCATGGTTTTTATGTTAAGGAGACATGTTATCTATAATTTTTCACACAAAAATCTTATGATATCATGAAAGAGGATAGTTTTCAATAAGGTATCGAATTGTATACCAAATATTGGGGCATAGTGTTTCAAGAAGATTTTATTAGGATTTAGATGCCTTCATCTAGTGCATATGTCTAGTTTTTTATGGGCATGTCCAAGTAGGTCCATTTATTCAATCTCTAGTGTTGGATGATTTCATATCCATTTTAAATATTTTATACCACCTATACATAGTATTAGACAAAATAGATTGGTAAAATGATATGCACCCTAATAATTTTATTGTTTTCCATAATTATATAAGGTGTAATTAAACATCTACTTTTATAGACATTTAAATATGCTAATTGTTACTTTTTAATTCCAATTTTGACTTAAATTTATCTTACATATATTTTTATTACATACATGACTCTCATTCACCATTATATCACATACACATGCCTTATATGAGACTAACCTTCCCAATTTTATCTCATTAACCTACATGAAATCATATATTCCATGTCAAACCAATTAATTATTTTACTCAGATATCTCTAAATCATCATATAAATGTTCTTATATCATAAATAGTAATTCCAAACTCACAACATACCATTTAATGATAGCTTCTGAGTCTGATAGTTTCGTCCCATTCTAAGAAATGGCCACAACTCAAACTCAAACTATTAATATGGGTTAGTCCATTCATTTATAGTTTTGATGGCATGAGACATTACACAAAGAGAATCATATAATCAAAAAATAGGTGTAAGCCTATTACCCATCTAGAAATCATATATCAAACATATTCTAACCCTTACAGATTTAAAATTACTACCTTATTATTCCCAATATACCAATCAATCAAATAGATTAGGTCTTATAAACTTATAACGCACCTTAAGATATAAACTAAAGTTCTCAATTTCTAGGTATCAAAATCTACTTTATATATTTCATAAATTAAAGGATAATTATTGCACATGGTCACGTAATAGGGAGAAATAAATCTAATGTTACCTCCCTGTTTGGAGTATTGTATATGTAGGTAGTTCTCAAACATTAAATGGGGAGTGACTGGGCTAAAATTGAAATGAACCCAACTCAACCCTCATAAAAAAATCCAATTAAGGGTTATTTTCTAGTTTATAATTTCATTTTTTAGGAACTAACAAAGTATAAAAAAACATTTCTTAGATTTTTAGAACTTTTAAAAATATAAAAATATTTTTTCTTAATAGACTGATAAAAGTAATTCCCTTTAATAAGTTCATCAACTCTCCTTGCACTAGGATTCATATTCCCAGGTGTAAATTTAACATAGTTCTAAAAAAAATCTTTATTATTTTATATGAACAGTGGTAATGATATTATAAATATCCTAAGGATAGCAGGATAACATACGAATAAATACAACCTTTTAGTGTTTGGGCCAACTCCAATAAGTTTCCAAGTAACATTACTTATATTGGGAAAAAGTGTATTATAATACCTTAATTAGGAGGCAAAAAAGACATTGTACCCATAATTCCATTTTCCTTATAAATTACTCCTATTAAAATCTATAATTAATCCATACTCTATGTTTCAAAATTTCATTATAATATGAACTCCCTAAGTATTTCACAATCACCATAATTCGTAAATTGAAAAAGTTAACTATTTCATTCATGACTCATTTTAGCTAAAGAAGAGAATGCAGCTTAAAATGTTTTATGAGAACTATAAATTTTATCTAAACATGACTTAATTTAAAATAAAATTAGGATAACAAATTCAAAAAAGAAGCTCTTATATTAATTAACCTTTAAAACTTAAGATGATAGATCTCAATTCAAACATGTATTAGAAGTCATAAATTACCACTAAGATATATGGATAAGCCTTTTCAAAGCTAAAAACCTTATTTACACATCCATAACTTAATTAATATTAAAAAATTAGAGTCAAATAAAGGATATTTTATTACTTTCTTGCATAAATTATAGGGTGAACATCTAGATGGTATTTTTCCTCCTAATACAAACTCAGGTTCAATATTGATCTATAATAAGAAACCTCATACTTTAGTTACAATAAAATAAATGTCATCTAACAACCACTAATAATGAACAATTAATTCAATACATCCTTTTAATACATTTTTGATTGGCATCACATGATAAGAAAATTCTTTAGACAATAGCCAAACATGGAAACCAAATTTCTCAAAATAAACACATAATGGTTAACCAGGACCACTCTTCCCTACAATAAATATTTTAAACAAGATCAACACATGGTTGTAAAGTCACCTTCTTCCAATAAATAAGTCTCACAAAGAAGTTAACTTGAATTAGGGAAATCCAAATTTGTGATTTATAAGCATGAAATCAAGGTTATGGAAAATAAAAATTATTGTTTATAAGAGAATCTTTATATCCATTTTACCTTTCATGTATACACCCAATATATATATGCAATTCCCATGAGCCATTTTCTCATTCAATTCAGATTCAATCTCTAGTGAAAAGTATTCATCGATAATGATACTATTATAAATAGCTAATTTATTATTTACTATAGTTTTATGCACCACCTGGCTCTTCCATTCCAATTCTTATGTCACAAGATCAATAAATACAAATTTACATTCAACATTTTTTCCACACCACATGAACATATAATGACTCCACATCTACATTAATTTCTCATTAAATAGAATGTGCATCTATATGAATTCCTATTAATGACTGAACAACATTAATTTATCAACTACATATTTAATAAGGTGAGTAAATTTCAAAATGTATTGATGCTTATAATAACCCACCTATGTTATTTTTCACTACAAGAATAAAATACAATTCATTTACATTTTAGATACCAATTTGACCTTTAGGTAATTATAATGAAAAATAATACATAACCACAACAATTTATCACTTGCTAAGACAAACATCAACACAAGGGTTTGGAGACCATCACAAAAAATGAAAAGTTATAGCTTATGTCATTTGGTTAATTGCCTTACCTATACTATCACTCAATAAGTACAAAATAAGTACACATTAGGCCTTCAATCAATCTTTGTAATATTTAAATCTTATCATTATAATCATGCAAAAAATTTGACAACTAAAATAAACATAATATTATAGGTAAATTTAACATAATAATAAACATTAATCCACTATATACATATCACCCAATATAAAATAAAAGTTAAGGGTTTAACGAATAATAAAAATGATGTTACCTATCATAATTATATAATAAATTCCTAACTTTAGGGTCCTTGCATCATCATTTTTCTTCTAATTCCTTCAGTTATGGATGAATAATAATTAACCAATTAGAAAATAAATAATTTATTTAAATATATTTATAATTTAATATACTTGACTATTATCTTAATATTTAATCCAAATTATGTATATTTTACAATAGGCTCATAATTATACACAACAAATAAGACATGCACAACTATAATATTGATTTTAGGTATGTTCCTCAATGCCCAACAAACACAAGGGACACTAATCCATTTATAACTTATCTAAATTTTTTGATAATTATCTCTAATTGAGCTATAAATTCCTCCATAAATAAGAAAATATATTCAAGGAAAAGAGGATGATTTGACCATATGGGTTGAACTCTTAACCCATATGTCATCTTTCATATAATAAAAGGTCCAATGCATTTTTATGGACATCGCCTAGCTTGGGCCAATTGAGAAAACACAAATACAACTTGCATTTTATTTATCCAAAAAGAACAAAGGTAATTAAAGCATAAACATTTAATTTTGTGTTTATAAATTTTATAAGATTATCAAAATTACTCACTATGTCCATATTTCTAATATTCATAATCAAGCATGCAATAATAATAAAACTCAAATTTTAAAATGAAGGCAATTACTCACATAAACACTGATACTACCAAGACATATAAAATAAATATGTTTAAAAAATTTGTAATCAAGTATAAAATTTAAAGAATTTACATTATAATTGAATCCCTAGGGTTAATGAATAAGAGAACCCAAATTTTTATAGCAAAAGATAACTTGACAAAACACTAATTTTAAATTAGATAAAAGCATAATTTTTATTATGATTAGCTATGAAACAAAAATACCAAATTATTTTATTTCAACACATGGCTGAGACTTTAAATGGCCCATATTTTTATTTTCAACAAAATTAATCCATATGGATAACATATTATTCCTAGCCAAGCATAAAATAATAAAACAAAACTTTATTTTTAGGCCATTTATTATGGGTTAAAACTAAGGTAGAAACCCATATTTTCAAAGGAAGGAAAACCCTGTATGCAAGCTTTATGCAAAAATTTCACAAATTTTCCAAACCCCAAGAAATCTTTGAAGAAAACCCAATTTTTAAAGCATTTTTCTCCTTAAACAAAAATGGGTTGTAGTTTGCTTTACAAACCAAATGGAGGTAATATAGCATCAAAAAGTATTTTCATCTTTCTCATTAAACTATAATGCATTTTAATAATTTTCATGCATGATTTTAAATCTTAAACCCCACCAAAAACATGTGGAAATTTACTTAATAGAAGTTAAGTTATAATGCAAAATATTTTAAAGGAAACATGGTGATTTGATTGAAATAAAAATGTGCCCTAGTTGCTTATGGGGTGCTTCTTCCCTAGCCTAAATCAAATGCATGAAATATTTGAAGAAGGGTATGCATATCCATCATATAATGATAAAATTATGTAGAGTTTTTAGTGATGTCATGGAGGTGTCCTATTGAGTGGATTAAGTGCCTTGATAGCCTAAGTAACAATGACAAAGTGTTTAATGTGGTTGTCCTAATGTGATTGAATTATGCTTGGTTGATCTCCAAAGTTTGACTAGTTAGAGATGTTTATGGATGAGTATGGTGATTACATAATGTTAAAAATGTCCCTATGATGTTGCATATGCTTTTAGATCTTGTGTCCATAATATGAATTCATCTAGTAGTCCATAGTTTTCATCTAGATAGTTTAAGTCTATTGCCATAAAATCTAAGTAGGTAGTTTGATGACATCACCATTACCATGTGGGAATGAGTTAATGGGATCTAGTCATATGGTTATGATCAAATTAGTCCCTAGTTGTTATGTGCCATATCTCCAGTCATGTGTTGAAGTGTGATCAAATATATGAGGGTGCAAAGTTGGCTTCTTAGTCAAAATTCATTGTTTTCCCATAGCCAGATTTACAAAAGGGTTCAATTAAAGCTAAGTAATAATGTTGATGAGGGCAACATTCACACGTGAAGGTATGAGGATAAAAGGATCATATGAATTTTTTCATTTTTATGCCTAATTTATTTACGGTATTTTTTAGATCATGTAATGAAGTGTGCCAAAATATATGCACATGGAATGTTGGGCTCCCAAGTAGTTTGACTGTGTTTCTCCATATATAGCCAAATTTCCATAGGGAAAGCTCCATTGTGAAGGTTTCAAGACAAATTAATCATATGGGTTTGTTCAATTTTGATCCTAGTTTATTTTTGATAAATTTGAGATCATGTGCTAAAGCACAAAAAAGGTTACGCAAGATCAAAGTTTTCCTCTTAGGTAGGTTTTGACATAGTTGGCTCTATGACAAAAGTTTTTGAGAAGGAATTTTAATGGAATTATATATCATATGTATGAGGGTTTTAAGAGTTATTTTTTATATAGTTGGATTATCCTATGTGAGGAGATCATTAGGTCCAATTTTTAGATCATGTGTTTAAGCATATAAGAAGTTATTTAGGTTTAAAAATGGATACTCAAGCATATTGAAAGGATCCCCATATTTAGTCATTTCTTCATATGTTAAAGCTTGAGCAAGATCGATGGTGCACATTACTCCAAAAAGTTAGGAAGTAGTGAGTTGACGATAGTTTCATTATGTTTAATGAATAAGCAAAGGTATATGATAAGGATCTAATAGTGAGGGGGTGTTCATACAAATTGATCAAATGGTGAGCATTGATCATTAAATACTTGGTTAATCTACATAGATTGATGGAGAACATTAAGTCAACATTTCAAGATTACACAAAATGAGGTCAACATGACTGAAGTTTAACATCTAATCATTGGCACCTATGTATTAAAGATCAAACAAGATGAATGGTATGTACTTGATCTGAGTTGAGAGTTCATAAGATGTGAGCATTGTGTTTAAAGGTTAATTTTGTCCGTTGCAATTTAAATATTTTAATTTAACATAGGGAAAAACTAGAGCTATATATGTTGACCATATATTTTGATAAAAGTTGAATTAAAAGTTGTATAGGACTCCAAGGTGCATCTATCTATATAGATTTGATTATCTAAAAGTGATTACAATCAAAGATATTGAGTCCAGAATTTGACTGTGTTCATGCTTGTTATACAAGTGACCCAAGAAAGATGTTTGAGCTTGTGTTGGTGCTATTTTGATGTCTCATGATGGGTTTTATATTTGTAATTATTTTAGACTCTATGAGTATTCTATATGGGTATTTTAGAGGTGTGATCAATCTATATTAAATATGAACAATATTTAAGAAGTCAATTATATGTTTGGTAATGGTGTTCCTACGTATAAAGTCTCTATTTTAGTTGTTTGATTATATGTAGAGGTGAGCTATGTTGACTGTGATCATTTGATGATGTCCTAATAGACATAAAGAGTGGACCTATGTATTTTAAAGTGGTATCATGTTATTGTTTCACTCGAGAGTGAGCTAAATGGGTGAATAGGTCTCTATGAGACCTATAAGAACTAGAAGGTCCTTATTAAAAGTTGTAGCTACTCAAGGGTGACCCATAGATCCTATGGTTGACCTATGAATATTTTACTAAGTCATGTATTCATATGAAATATGCCTTAAGGTATAATTCATGCTTAATGTATGACCAAGGTGTTGATTATCAAGATTGCTTTATAAGTAGTGGAACAAAAGATGATGAATTCTAGAATTTGTTCGAGAGACTAAGTAATTAAAGAGGGGCTTGTGTGTGTGTTTTATAAATCAAAAGAGGGGTAGAGGGCCTTGAAGATGAATTGAATAGTAAAATAGATTTAGGATTATTTTTATGACATGTTGGTCATAAATATTTTGGCATAATAGTGTCCTTGTTGTTTGAGTGTGAGAAAAGGTGAAGTGTGATAAGAAAAGGTCCATCATCATGTGTTATTAACATCAGTTTAGAGGTGGATGTGTTAAGATATGTCATTTTGGTATCTCAAAATCTATGGTGGTTATAGCCTCTTTACAAGGTATAACATTTTATAAGGTATGGTTTTTGTTTTAACATAACTAGATAGGTGTGGTAGCATCTTGTGGGATTGTAGTCTCACTAAATAGGGATTGTAGTTCCTTGATAATTTCTATATGGTATAAATTGGATATTTTTATTATATTAAAGTAGTCCAATTAAAAGTTATAGTGGGTTTTATTCCCCAAAAGGGTTTCCCACATATGTCATGTGTTCTATAAATGGTCTTTCATTATCTCTCTTACTTATTACTATGAATGATATGTATGTTTCATGAATGCTTGTGGTAACTAGTAAAGTATTTTTAAAGATCAAAATTGAAGTTGGATTAGTTAGGATTACTAATACAACCCCCCTTAGTGATTTTACCTCTAAAAATTGGTATCATAGTAGGTCATTTAATAAAATATTAATATCTTGAAGGTGATCCAAGGCATAATATGGGTAGTCATCAAGGAAGTTTCTCTACTAAACAAGCATCGATGTTTAATAGATCTAATTATGCTTTTTGGAATGCAAGGATGAGGACATATATTATGTCCCTAGGGTTTGATATATGTAAACCTATTATAAATGGTTATGTTTCTCCTATATGTCCTCCATCTAGTGTTAGAAACAAGAAGTTATTTGAGAAAAATTCCAAGGTGGTGAATGTTATCTTTTATGTTCTTTCAGAGACTGAATAAACCAAGGTAATACATTATACATCTATTAAAGAGATATGGGATAAAATGAAAAAAAAATTGAAGGAGACTCAAAGGTTAAGCTTACTAAATTGTAGACTCATAGAAGGTAATTTTAATGCCTCAAGATGAAGGAATAAGATTTTGTGGCATCCTTTCTATAGAGACTTTATGATACCATTAACATCATCAGAGGTCTTTGAGATAATCTTGAAGAGTCTAGTATAGTCCAAAAATTATTAAGGTCTCTATCTCTTAAGTTTGATCCTAAAGTATCTTCTATAGAAGAGTGTCATGATCTTACTCAGTTAAAGATGGACCAATTACATGGCACCCTTACTACATATGAGATGAGAATAAATGATGATATACCACCAAAGAAGGAATTTTCATTCAAGATAGAGATGAAGCCTAAGAATAAGTTCTAATGTAAAAAATTTAATGAGGATGAAATTTTTGATATTGATGAGGATAAACCAATTTATGTGATTATTGGGAGATTAAACATAGGCTCAAGGAAGTATAAGGGTAAACTACCCTTTAAATGTATCAACCATGGAGAGATAAGACACTTTACTCATAAGTTCCCTCATAAGCATGAGAATAATGTTGATGAAGATCATGGTGAAGGCCAAACAAGAAGACATATAAGAAGAAAGTATTCATAAAGTATAATAACAAGAAAATGTCCTTCAAGAACAAGAAGAGTCTTTACACCAAAGAATATTTTAGCTCATCAGATGAGAGTGAAGACAGTGACAAGGAATCTGATCATGAATATGATGCTCCTCTTAAAGATGAATCTCTATTCATGGCTGAGAAAGGAAGTTTCTCACATTAAAATGTATCTACTTAGAGTAATTTAGATAGTGATGAAGATGAGGTGGATTATGAGATTGTATAAATGAATGCTCTTAAAGAACTAAAGATTGAGAAGAATATAAATAAGAAGATGAAATCTAAGATCAAGGACTATGAGGAGAAATTTAGTATATTTGAGGGAAGATTTAATGAAGACACCAAGGAGCATGCAGATATGATCAATCATCTCAGTTGTCAATTGGAAATATTGTCTACAAACTTGAAAGCTAAAGAAGATGAATGTTCAAGGTAAGTTTCTTAAAATGAAACTTTGAAATTTGAGATAGAAAAGACAACTAGTAAGGTGAAGACATTTGTGATATTTGAAAAGAGTTCATGTGATCTAGACAACATTTTGAGTGGTCAAAAACATGCTAGTGATAGAACTAGTCTTGGATATGAATAAGAACAAAAAAATATTACTTAAGACAAGATGAAGACTAATGTGAACCAAGACAATCTTACTATAAAAGCCATTAGATCAGATAGCTAAATGCCATGAGGTATGCAAGATTTAATGGTTACCATTACACATGTAATAAATTAAGTCATAGGGATATAAAATGTAATAGACCTTTTAAAAATGATTTTACATGGAACTATGATGGGGGTTATTAGTCCAAAAAAAGAGAGAGTTAAGTGTTTTAATTGTCATGACATATGACATGTTGCAAATTTCTATCCAAATTAGGTAAGGCAAAATATGTTTCTTGTAAAAGGTATGGTGTGTTATAATTATGAACATAGAGGTCACATTTCTAGGTTCTAAAAGAAAATGTCTATAGGAAATATTAGGTTTAATAAAGATCCTAGAGGCAAGGAAGAAGGCATGTTAATAAATGGAAGCCAAAGGTGACAAGTGTGACTCATGATGAGATTGCAGGTCTAAGTAATCTATTTGCTATGGTGGAGAATTATTTAGAAGATGAAGATTACCAAGAGGTCTCATTGTTTACTCATGTTAAGAATGATGACATCAATCTCAAGGAGAAGACCAAGGTGTTGATCGAGGCTAGTCCTAAGGTATGTATCAATCCAAGTGAACATCCTACTATTGTTGAGAATGTATCATGTAAATAACGTCAATTATTTGTGGTTGATGATGAGGTTCCAAACTACGAGGAATAATGTTAGTATAGGTAAAGGGAAAGATTAATTATTTACCATTATTTGTATTAAAATGGAAAAATTAGGTGTCAAAAAGAAGTCAAATGGTCATAAGAAAGGATGAGTCATAAATGAAGGTGAAGAGTCATGAATGAAGCTTTTATAAGAATTTGTATGTGAATTGGAAAAGTATACTATTTTGGATAAATAAAAGAATATGTCATTTGGGTATCCATATTTGTTTTAATTTTTTTCTCATAATTTAGTGTATTTGATTGCAAATATAGGTATTCAATTGATTTTTACTTATCTCTCTTAGTTTTCCATAATTAATAGCTTGTTTTTAAAACTATGAAAGTATTTTACATTCTTGACACTAAACTCTATCAATAATGGTGTGGATGCTTCAAAATATAGTGGTGTGAGTGATTTATAGAGATTTCATATGTAAAAAAAATTGAATAAGATTCCTTTACCTAGTGTAAGGAATTGTAGCAACAAGAGATTTGATCAGGCATAAAGATCTATAGCAACAAGGAGGAGATGAGAATTATGACTATGATCATGATTATTATTTTATTCTTGACTAACATTGGCTCATTTATTATTCTAAATTTTATTGTCATATTGGCTATTTTTTGCATGCATGAAACATTGATGATGTCTCAATAAATCAAACCAAGTAGCAAGTTTGAATCCTTGGCTCCAATTCAGTTACCTTTCAAGTGCATTCTATGGATATTGACCATTATTATAAAGCATCTATAGAAATACATAATAATAAATCCCATTCTAGTAAGGGATGTTGCATCTACTTCATAGCATCAAGAATTTTGATGGACATCCCTATACACTCTCAATATGTTTGTTAGTTCTAGAATAATGTTAACTAGCATAAAAATATAATTGGATTTTGATAGTTTATCAATGATTTTCCTATCAATTCATTTGTATTAACATGTTAATTCTTGAATTTATGCCAAAGTTTTGTTCACTGATAAATATATAGTCACAATCTCTCTGTGTTGATTATGAGAGTGTTATGAATTGAATCATGGAGTTATAATGGTGTTATGGTTTTATTTGTATTACTTTCCAAGTAATACATTATTAAAAAGAGTATAATTTATAGGTGTTTCAACCATGTATCTGGCATCGATAAGAAACAACAAGGCCAAAAGGATCAAATAAAGTGAAACATCATTATATTGGATAAGTGTTGCCCAGATCATAGTGTAATGCATGAAAAATGCTCAAAAAAGCATTATAGCTAGAGATATACCCATATGGTATGGCAAGATGATTATTATTTCTATATATTTTTAAGTCCACCATTTGGATTTATGTAGATGAGACTCAAAGTGACTTGGCTTCTTTTAATATTTTTAATATTTGCTCTACCCACATGATATTTATTGTAAAAGGTTTGAAACAAAGTAGAGTATTTATGAGTTTTGAAAAATTGTAAATGTATTTTAAGTTAGATTTGTAGAAGTGGACAAGCTTCGGCATGTGAGGCTATGGAGAGTAGGAGTAAGAGTAGGAGTAGGTGTAGTGTATGTTCTCAAATATATTTGGAATGGATCAAAAGTTGTAAAATTTCAAAATGTTTTGGGCCTTTTTGTCTTGGGTAGGATGAGACACATTTTATGTTGGGGGGAGTTTTAGTGTCTCAAAATGAGACACATTTTCAATTGAGTTGAGTGTTAGTAGAGGTAAAGGGAAATATTAATCATTTTCCATTATTTGTATTAAAATGGAGAAATAAGATGTCAAAAAAAAAGTCAAATGGTCATAAAAAAGGAAGTAATAAATGAAGGTGAAGAGTCATGAATGAAGTTTTTATAAGAATTTGTATAAGAACTGGAAAAGTAGACCATTTTGGATAAATAATAATATATAATTTGGGTCTCCATATTTGTTAATTATTTTTGATAATATAGTGTATTTTCTTGCAAATCTGGGTATTCAACTGAGTTTTGCTTATCTCTCTTGGTTTTTTGTCATTAATAGCTTTTTTATAAAACTTTGTAAGTATTTTATATTTTTTCCACTAAACACTCTCAATAAATATTCTTCAAATGAAAAGGTATGCCATAAACATGCATTTTCTCCATGGATTGATAATATAATCATCAAAGAAAAGGAGAATGTTGTAGTAGTTAAGGATGTTATTTCTCTAAAGCCATGCAAAAAGAAGAACTATAATTATCAATTGAGAAAGGAAGAGGAGGAATATTAAGAGTTGTTTTTGTTTTAGAGTATTGAGGTATAGAGGGTATCTCTATCTATACTTCTTAAGAGACTTATTTCAAGTGGAGAAGCAAGTTTGTGTGCTCAAGATCATGATTCCAATTTATACAGAGACTTGTGTTGATATTATAAGGTCACTGGTTAAAGGGGAACAACAATTTCATGACTTTTCTCCATTGTTTTGAGAAGGAGCTCTAGTATAAAGTTAAAATGGGTGGTTATGGGTAGCTTAATGAGATTGATGAAAATGACAAAGAGAGTTTGATGCTCCAAAAGGTCTATACACTTCTTTGTGATGTGCTTCAGAGCTTTTGTGGTTTAAAGGTATGTTTGTATCAATTCAAGTTTTTTTGAGTTCTCTCTTTTTTATAAATTTTTGGCTTAATGGTAAGTAGACCTAATATGGGTTATAGGAAGTGTATGTTAACAAATGTATGGTGGATCAATTTTTGTCTTATAAGTGTGTGATGGGTGTTTCCAGGTCTGAAAGAAGTTTTAGATATGTGTATTGACCAAAAGGAGGTTCATTGACCCTATTTGTTTTGAGATTCTAGGGTTTTAGACTCTACTATAAAAGTGGTTTGCCTTGTGAATTGAGGTCTAAGGCTTGTTAATATGTTGAATGTGACAAATGGGTGATCAAGTCAAGTTTCATAGAGATTTGAAGGTTTGTGGTTCTCAAGTTATTCATGAAATCATTGTTGAAAATTGGTGTGATAAAATGGGAATATAAGATTGCTCTATAAATGAATTTTTAGGTCTTGAATTTATGTCTACTGAAAGGTGTGGGATCTAAAGGTTTCAAGTATGGCTACAAGGAGGCTAGACAGGCCTAGTTTGAAGAAGAGTGTTTTTTACTTAGTTTATCTAAAAGAGAAAGGTATGTGTCTTTCAAGGTGAGTTATCATGTTGATTTGGAGTAGGTTTGATATTTGGTTAGTGGCATGAAGTTCTGGTTGTTGGTCCTTGTAGAAGATTTAGTGAGGAGGCTAATTAGCATGTATGTTGGTTCTTCATGGTGTGTGGATATTTGAAGATGATTAGAAGGTGAAATTAATCTAAAATCTTGGGTGAGGTACCTCTTAGATGCATCTTGGTGAGTTCCATTAGATTTAAGTGGTTTTATGTGTTCTTTCTTCATTGGTTATAATGTTTGATTAAAGAGAGTGTGGGCATGGAGTAAGAGGATATTGTCAAGTCAAGTTGAAGTAGGCTGAAGGTAAGGGGGAGTTTGTATCATCTTTATAAGATATTCATTTCCTATTTGATAGTATTTTCAGGTCTTTAGGATCAGTTTATGCCAACTTTGTCATTGTTTAAAAGGGGGTGAAAGCTTTTATTGTGGAAAGTTCTTATTGTGGGAGTGCTTGAAGAGAGATACGCTAAGTTGTATATTATAGTATATGATGGTGTTGCCATCAATGACAAAGGGAAAAATTATTGGAGAGTTATTATTGATATCATGGTGATGTCATGGAGGTATCCTAGTGAGTAGATTTAGTGATTTTATAGCATAAGTAATAATGACAAAGTGTGCAATGTGTTTGTCCTAATGTGCTTGAAGTATGCTTGGTTGAACTTAAGAGTTTGACTAGTCAGAGATGTTTAGGGATGAGTATGGTGATTGGAGCATGTGTAAGAGGGCCCTAATATATTATTTATGATTTGAGTGCATATGTGTATAAGTGGAATTCATATGGTAGTCCATAGTTTTCATCTAGATAGTTTGGGTGTAGTGGCAAAAAATCCAAAAGGCAATTTGATTACATCAACTTGCCACATGAGATTGAGTCAAGGGATGTTGGTCATAGGGTTGTGATCACATTAGTTCTTAGTTTTTATGCTCTAGATCTCAATTCATGCATTTAAGTTATATCAAATATATGAGCGTGAAAATTTGGCTTCTCAGTTAGAATTCATTATTTCCCATACATAGCCAAATTTACAAAAGGATTCAAGTCGAGCTATGTAATCAGGTTGATGAGGTCAAAATTCACATGCATGAGGTTGTTAGGATAAAATGATCATATGGTTTTATTAATTTTTATGCCTAATTTATGTGTTAATTTTTAGATCATGCGATGAATCACATCAAAAGATATGCATATCCAAAGTTGGCTCCTAGGAAGTTTGAATGTGTTTTTCCATACTTAGCCAAATTTGCATAAGGTAAGAAAGATTTGAGTAGGCATTTTTATAGTGGCATATCTTACAGAGGTGAAGGTCTCAAGAGAAACTAATCATATGGGTTTGTTTAGTTTTGATCTTAATTTATTTGAGTAAAATTTAAGATCATGCACTAAATCATGACAAAAGTTATGCAAGCTCAAAAAAGGTCTCTTAGGTAGGTTTTGACATAGTTGACTCTGTGACAAGTTTTTGAGAAGGCAGTTTAGTGGTGTTATATCTCACAAGCATGACAATTTTAGGATCTATTTTTTATATGGTTGGATTATTCTATGTGAGGAGATCATCTAGCCCATTTTTGAGATCATGCATCTAATCATAGAACAAGTTATTTAGTTTTAAAAATGGCTACTCGGGCATATTGAAAGGGTTCCCATAGTCATTTATGCACATGTTAAAGCTCAAGTAAGATCAGTGGTGCATGTTGCTCCAAGAATATAGGAATAAATGAGATGAGGAAAGTTACATGATGTTTATTAACTAAGCAAAGTTATAGGATAAGGATCCAATAATAAGTAGATGTTTGTACAGATTGATCAAATGGTGAGTGTTTATCATTAAAGACCTAATTTATCTTAAAAGATAAATGGAAGATGTTAGGTCAACATTTCAAGATTACATGAGATGAGTTCAACATGACTGAGGTTTAACATCTAAGCATAATCACCTATGCATTACATATTGAACAAGATCAATGGTGTGTAATTGATCTAATCTAAAAGTTCATGAGATGTGAGCATTATGTTAAAATTTTAACTATGACCATTGTAATTTAAATTTTGAATTTAACATAGGGAAAAACTAGAGCTATGTATTTTAACCATATATTTTGATAGAATTCAATTTTATGGTGATGTAAAAACTAAAGTTGTAGAGGACTCCAATTTGCATTCGGCTATATAAATTTTAATATCTAAAAGTGAGTACAATCAAATATATTGAGTCTAGAAGTTGACTATGTGTTCATGCTTGTTCTACAAGTGATCTGATAAGGATGTGTGAGCTTATGTTAATGGTTTTTTGATCTCTCATGATGAATTTACTATTTTAGAGTGTTTTTCACTCTATGAGTATGCTCTATGATTATTTTGGAGGTGTGATCAATCTATCTTAATTATGAACAATACTTAATAGGTTAATTGTATGTTCAGTAATGGTGTTCCTATGTATAAGGTCTCTATTTTAGTTGTTTGAAAATATGCAAAGATGATCCATGTTGAATATGATAATTTGATGATGTATTAAGGGACATAAGGAGTGGACATATGTATTTTAAAGTGGTCCTATGTTCTTGTTTCACTTGAGATTGAGCTAAATTGGTGAATAGGTCTCCATAAGACCTATAAGACCAATAACGGCTTTATTAAAAGGTGTAACTCCTTAAGGGTGACTCATAGATGATATGACCAACATATGAAGATTGTATTGATTTATGTATTTATGTGAAATACTATTTAAGGGTTAATGCATGCCTAATGGCTGACTAAGGTGTTGATTATCAAGATTACTCTATAAATAGTGGAACAAAAGATTATGGGTTCTTTACTTTGTGTGAGAGACTAAGGAGTGATTGAATAGAGGATTGTGTGTGTTTTTTATGGAGAGGAGGGGTAAATTTACCTAAAGATTAGTTTTAGAGAAGAAAAGATTAAGGACTATTTGTATGACCTTTTGGTCATTATTTTTTTGTTAAAATAGTGTACTTGTTATTTGAGTGTGAGCAAACGTAAAGTGTGATAAGCAAAGGTCCATCATTAGGTGATGTTGAAATTAGTCAAAGGTGGATGTGCTCATAGGTGTTTTTGTGGAAACTTAGCATCTAAGGTGGTTGTATCCTCCTTGTAAGGTATAACTTGATAAAAGTTTAGGTTGCTATTGTATCTTAGCTAGATAGCTGTGACATCACCTTATAGTATTATAGTCTCACTAAATAGGCATTATAGTTCTTTGATTATTTGTAAATGGTATAAATTGGATCTTGTTATTATAGGATAATATTCCAATTTTAGGTTTCAATGGGTTTCATCCCCCAAGAGGGTTTACCACATATGTCATGTTTTTTTTGAATGATCTTACATTATCTCTCTTACTTATTACTATGAAAGATATGTATGTTTTATGAATTATTGTGGTAAATGGTTAAGTATTTGTAAAGATAATAATTGAATTTGGATTATTTTGGCTCACTGATTTACCCCCCTCTTATTGATTGTACCTCTAACATAAAATACACCAAAAATAACAACACTCTTATGTATATAATATGTGGTATCATGTTGAGGGTAATATCTCCATGAAGTGGTGCAATGGTGGCCCAAAATTCCCCTTAGTATGCTTCCAATACTACACACAACTCCCTTACCTACAATGGAATTTTGGAAACTTATACCAAAATGGCTCAAATTTTATACCTAGGTTGAGTTCTAACACATGCATGCCCTTGAAACTCGAGATCAAAAATTTAACATAAAAATTACACCATTCATTTTACATAGAAAACCAAGGTAGAGTGGTGAAAATAATTTTAAGTTAATGGCCACATAGATGGTTTTGACCAAGTTTACCTTCTATTACATACCTACATGTGTCTTTATTCTACTCTTTAATATTTTAAGCTATGAATGTTTTGCATCCAAACCACTTTAGTATTCTAAAAATATAAAAAATTAATCCCCACTTCAACATGTGTGTGTGTGTGTGTGTGTGTGTGTGTGTGTGTGTGTGTGTGTGTGTGTGTGTGTGTGTGTGTTGAAGTGGGGATTAGTTTTTTATATGTAAAGTGGTTTGGATGCAAAACATTCAAAGCTAAAAATATTAAAGAGTAGAATAAAGACACATGTAGGTATGTAATAGGAGGTAAACTTGGTAAACACCATCTATGTGTCCATAAACTTAAAATTTTGTGTATATCATCACAAATAGTGTTCTGAATCTAGTGTCATTCACCCATGACCTCAGATTGAGTCATTCAAGACTACCTTGACACTTTGTCAATTGGGTAGGGGATATGACACAAATCAACCCACATTTTCCCCCATTTTTAGGCCTAATTACCTCATTTCAAGTGGAACTATGGGTTCACATAAATAATATAAATTTCTATATATTTTATAGGTATTCAAACATTTGGATTATACATAGATCTTACATACAAATATATTCACTTACTTGCATCAACATAAAGAGGTAAAATACAAAATATAAAACCTTTAGAATGGAAACATAACCTCTCATGGTATTTACATAAGGTTTATGATACTATCTTAGACACACACATATATATATGGATACTTATCTAAGTGTCCCATATTCTAATTTTACATCCTTCTTAGTTCGTACCTAGAGTCTCATTCCTTAACAAAGCAGTCAACCACTAAGTATATTGTCCTCTTTATTAATTTCAATATTTATCAAGTATATTTGTAAAATAATATTCCATCATTTTTTAATCCTAAAATTTTACCCTAGATAATTCAATTATACCTTCTTAATTTTATGACAACATGGAACTATCTCCTTTCATAGACAAGCCACTAAGAGAGATAGATCTCTAGATTTGAAATGGATAGCTCCCTTGATTTGTATTTTAGGCTCTTACTACACTAAGTTAATAATAAATGGGGGTGAAAAGGAAATAAGGAGACATAAATGAAACCTATTATAATGATGTGACACACCAAGACAACTCCACACAACACACTTGCATCTGCACTTGAGAAAAAAATAACTCAGACTAAATTCAACCCTATATCCTTCTAGAATAGGTATTTATCATAGAGGTATTGTCATGCATATCTAGAGATGGGTGAAGATAAGGTATGATATAAGATATTAATAATACCTCTTGCACTTCAAGACACACTTAACAAATAGTACACTTTATAAAACCTGTTAGAATATATCTCATTCACACAAACATGCACAAGTAGAAATAGAAAAAAGGAGAGCATTTTCATCAATTTTCAGCACACAAACCTCTTAACACATTAAAATAAGAGATTTTATATATTTAGTAAACTCATAAACTTTATTCAAAGGAAAATGAATTGTCAAAACTAGTATGGATTCACCATACCAATTGTGCATACAATACAAATCTAAAAAGGCATGAATTTATAGAACTTAGAAGAAGAGAGAGAAGAAGTGAAGATAAAAGGTAACAATAATAGGTGTAAATATATTATAAAAAATAAAAAATACATGGAATTAAATGTAAAATAATTCATTAAACTATTATGAACATGTATCAAACTCAAACAAAGCATCTTCCTCAAGTTGGCATAGACCCTTCATTATCTTACTTGAAACTACCTTCATTATGGTGAGGAATGAATTTGAGTGTAAAAAAATACCATATTAAGCCTTGGAACATATGGTATATTATTATAATATAGATAATATGTCATTTTGTGTCATAAACACATCCCTAATTGATAGATTCGTCTTTGTCATCTGTCATTCACTACTTGTAGTCATTTGTCACTAGTCTTTTAGGTTTGTCCTTACACTTGTCATCCAAATGGCTTGTAGTTGCTCAAATAAATGCATTTAATATATGCTATTAAACTAAAATTAGTATACTTTTTCCTATGTTTTATCAAATAGACCTCCATGAAATTCATGGAACACTTCTCACTTTTTTACTAGGTAGTCATATTGTCCTCACTATAGTATATCTAATTACCTTCCATGAATCATCTCAAAAAGATGTTTTCATCTTCACTATGGTAATAAGTGAGTTTTAGAATCTGAAAAAATTCCATAAAGGCCTACCTAAATGGTTATTACTTGAACATCATCCTTTGTACCTACAAAATGTTCTAATTCCTTTAATATACATATTATTAGGCTATTCCATATAGATGATAGGTTACCCAGGGTAAATGTCATGGAGAATAAGAGAGTTATAAACACTTTTAAGGGAATTTCATGGCCACTTGATCAAGTTTATCTAAATTTCACAACTATTTTTCCCCATTAGGTCCTAGACTGTGTTTTACAAGGGTTTTAAGAAGTTTGGACTGTTAAGGATTGTTAATAAAATACTGACATCTAACCTTAAAAATAATTACAATAATTTGGGTTATAGGACCAAATATAAAAATACCCAAGTGATTGAGTTCCAATGCTTGGTTTTTGTATAGATGTGACCATTTGAAAATGTCCTAACGAGCCTTTTCCTACATTTTAGACACCCTTGAAATGGTTTTAGTCCAAAAGTGACCCCTCTAGGTGGTTTCCTACAAATTGATGGCTTTAATAAAACTTATGTTATCCCATTAATTTTTTCACATGGATTATAAGTTTCAAGTGGTTATAGAAAAGGAAATGAGCATCATTAGGGCCTAGGCCTAATAGCCCTGATTGTGTACTGAGGACCCAAAAATGTCATGTTTTTATCCTCATATATCATTCTCATCCTTATTGTTTATCATGGTTTTGAGATATTTTCCCATAAATTTTATAACCTAAATCAACCATAATATTACAAATAACATTATGTTATCATAATTTATGAATAGTTAGAATTTTTTCCTGAAATCAAGTATATAATATTTATCTTCTACTATATGATGATTTTCTTATAATGTGTTTTAAATATGTTTTGAAGAAATATGTATATATCATATACAATAATATAGCAAAAGGGATCTCATCATGTGGACACATTGTACAATCACTGCATAACCAAATCCATGTATGGATATAATTTGATTCCTAGTTCAACCAACTCACATAAATGACAATAACCTCCATGAAGCAAAATAAGGATGAGGTTGAATACTAAAACAATTTTATTTGTGCTAAGGTAGTATTATAAGATTCACATGAATGGTGACCTTAGTATAAGGAACCAATTTTTGTTATCCTATAACCAAATGTTTCTTACTTTGGAATGTATATTGGTTTGTATTAAAAAATCCCCATTCTTTTATATATATAAGTGATAGTAGGGTTGAGAAGGTTGTAGATATCAATTAGAAAAATATATTATTAAATTTTGTAAGATAGATGTTATTGTAATTTCCCTATATCAATTTATTATTGGATTTTGATTAATATGAATAATCATTTATGAGTCCATTTCATTGTTGTAAGAGGAAGGATTGAAGCTGGAGTTAGAAGGAGGAGTGACCCCCTTCAAAAGTCTTGCAACATTAATCCAACCCATTAAATAGGTAAGCATGTGATTTAGCTTCTTTATGTGTTGTGTGTTTTATTTATGAATTATGTGATTTCACATCCTACATAGAATTATTTTAACGAAGATTCCAAAGATAAAATAGTGTAATCATTTAATTCATAGTATTATATTCATGTTTAACTCCAACATTCCATTTATTACATGGTTTTAGCATCTTAGATTATAATCCTTAGAAGGACAAATTATAAGATTGAGTGTGCACATATAGTGACATCATCCTATCAAGTTTATGTCCTCAAATTGACAATTAAATGAAAGTAGAAGATACAGGTCTATGGTAACTCTCCTTATTCATTTAGATCAAGAGAATTATATTTTATTGTGAATATACTGATAGCCATTTTCGGTGCTATTTCTAGGGAAGGGTGTCACACACTTATAATCATCAATTTTGATAGCGGTTATTTATAGATGTTTATTTTTTTATAGATCTTGATGGTTTTTAGATTAAAGGTTTCCCTCTTTTATATTTTAAATTTCCTTTTTTGTAAGTAAGACAGTGGAAATTTTCAAAAAACCCCATATTACTAACCTTATGTAGGCAGGGTGGGCAAAAACTTGAAAAAAAAGAAGAATAAAAAATTGGTTAAACATACATGCAAATGGGACTATATAAGAAGATTTTTAACTAGATCATTAACCATTGTTGTAAGATCATAAACTTATCCTATAACAGTTGAGGGGCACAAAGAAATTCCTGAAGATCACTCACTATTGTCAATAGAAGAGGTAGAAAAGAAAGAATTTTTTGTTGGACTAGTAGCATAAGATGGAGACTTCGAAGAGGTTAATACCCATATAATATACCCACATATACCACCCTTGATAATTACCACCTTATCACCTCATACTTAGGAATCTAAGTTTCTCTTTCCTCCATCACCCAAATTTATTGCTAAAGAGAAATTTGAGGTTATTCTTGCTCTTAGAATAAATACCAAGCCAATAGAATCTTCTAATTTAGAAAGACTCTTTGTTAAGACACAAGCTAAATCTTATAAATCATCAACACCATACCCATTATATAGAAATCCATATATTCTTAAGAAAAAATATAAAGTCTCCATATTATACACCCTAGGAAATAGAAGAATTGATAGAAATTTTGAGAGGTGGGTGGAAACAGCTTCCAGTATACCAACACAAAGAGTATTCATGGAGGATCCTCAAGAATAAAACACTACCAATGAGTCTACCACCTTTAAATTTCCTATCCTTACTCCTAACATAAATTCACCCATGAAAAATATTCCTCACTCTACCCTCCCTACATTTAGGGGAAAACCATCTGAGGATCCAGATACATTTATTTTTGAGTTCAACATCTTATTCAAAATATTTGATTATAATCAAGATGCTAAAAAAATCAAACTATTTCAAGAAAAACTCAAAGATACAACACTTAGATGGTTCATGGGACTTAAAAAGGATGCCATTTCTACTTGGTAAGAAATGAAGGAGAGGTTTCTGATGGAATATCAAGACTATTATAATGGCATAAATTACAATAGATGACATATTCCAAATGACACAAGATGATGATGAGTCATTGGAGGAATATATGGAGATAATTTTATTCAGATTGCAAAAGTCTAAATAGACTGCAATGGAGAAAGAATTGGTTAAGCTGATATTACTAAAAGGAATTAAAGATGATTTTATGGAGGCACTAGATTTAATGTATGGTGGTGATGTTTCTACAATATCCTTTAATGAACTAACAATTCTATGTACAAAATACTCCAAATCAACCATGAATAAAACTAGGGGTAGAACCCTTCTTGTAGCATCTATAGTAAGATTGTCTAAAGGTGAGGTTAGTAACATGCTACAAGACATTAAATAGGACATTATTAGTCACTTAGCTACTCATCTTGATACACTACATACATGGAGGAAGTAGGAAGAAGCGAAAAAATCCTTACTTGCATATTACCTTGAATGTAGAAAAAAGAAGGCATATTACACATGTCATTCTATGAAAGATCAAGTAACTATCATAACTAAGGAGAATCCTAAAATAGTGTATATATATGCCATAAGAGGAGATGATAATCATGTGTTTTATGTGGCTCAATATAAACCATGGGTGCAAAGATTAGGTATTGTATCAAACTCTATGTTTGTAAATTCTCAATTCTCAAATAATCCTCACTATGGTTTTTAGATGAATATAACCAAAAACACTTGTCCCTAAACAAATTGGTAGATACCCTAGAATTTGATATGGATGTAACAAAATGAAAAGCAAGCTCAACCTAGGTAATTCTAAAACTAGCAATGGATATTTTCCTCTAATCCATGGAAACAACAATGGAGAGTTAATCAGGCTTTCCTCAACAAATACAACAAACACAAAAATAATAGGCCTTAATTTCAAACACTCATCAACCTATTAGACCCACTCAATTATATACCTATCCCATCCCCAACCTTGCCAATAATTTTGTTGAACCAACACAATCCATTGAAATAATGTAATATCCAACATACACCTTGGATGCCAATAAAGTTCAACTTCATTCAAGATGCATTCTTTCACAACCTACCTCATCCATAATCATATAAAATTTTGAAGAACCTAATCCATTCCATATTAATCCATAGCCACCCATGGCCAATCTTGAGCCAAGTCCACTGAAAAACCAAAAAGAATATTACAATCATCCTTTTTCAAAGAGATTGAACATATCATGTCCTAAACTAGAGCCTAAATTTGATATCTTATGAAAAATAAAGAATGTGTACATGAAAATATTTCTTTCAAGTAATAAAATATGCTCTTATCTATAATAAGGTTGTTAGAGATATATGTTTGAAAAAATGGGAAGAAAGAAGAAGGATCCTAAAATAGTCTAAGTTATTGGCCAACTAATGGATATTATGTTGGGAAACATAGTTCCCCCAAAATATTTTGATCCTACAAGTCTTGTAGTTAATGTTAGCATCCATGGCCAACCAATCTCCAATAATTTAATTGACTTGGGTATAGCCATCAACATGATGAACATGGAGACCATGTAGTAATTGAAACTAACAACTCTTTGTCCAACACCCACCATCCTTTAGATGGTTGATAGGTCAATTATTAAGCCCGAGGGGATTATTAAAGACTTGGTTATCATCATGGACTCCTTTCAATATCTATAAACTTTATTATCTTGTAGCCAAAAGGTAACTTGGGAGGTTATCCTATCATCCTTGGCTACCCATGGTTGGCCACCACTAATGCTTTTATTGGTTGTAGGTTAGGAAAAATGTTAATTTCCAATGGAAATGACACCAAAAAATAGGTTCTTTATTTGCCAGCTCAGCCTTCCAAGAATGATTTCCCAACACCTTAGATTGATGTACTTGAGGAAGTTATCTCCTTGTAAACTCTCTACATAATTTATCAAAGTCCAGCTTTGTAGGCATAAGTAGAAGATATTATCCTTTCTAGTATCTTACAAAACACCTATTGATAGGATCCTATAGCCACAAACATGTTGGAATATACACCATGCCCCCTTCAGAATACTTTTCCTAAAAATTATCTTGATAAAGCTACAAGGGAAATTTGGACATTCCATTAATTTCTTCCCCATCAAATCAACTATTCTCTTTTAATCTCCAATGTGGAAACTATGCTCTCTTTAAAAATGCAAGTACACATTCTACCAAATAAACCTCTCAACATCAACACCTCCTTAACACCCCAATAATAGATTTGGTTATTTATAATGTTGAAAAAAAACAATAACATTTACTTGGGACTACCATGACATAAGAGGAATACCCATAGATTTATGCACACATCATATTTACATTATATAATAATGTAAAACTATTCACTAACCCTAATAATGAATGAATCCTATAATTAAAGAAACTATAAAAATTAAGTTGTAAAAAATTTTGGATGCAAGATTTGTTTATTCTATTTTGGATAGCTATTGGGTTTCTCCCCTGGTTATTATACATAAGAAAGGGGGTAAATGGCATATTTGTGTTGACTACCAAGAGTTGAATGCTACTACCAAGATGGATAACTTTTCCCTTCCATTTATTGATTAAGTGTTGGATACATTAGTAGGGAAAAAGTATTTTTCCTTCCTAAATGACTATAGTGGTTACAATCAGATATGAATTGATCTAAAATACCAAGACAAAATGATTTTTACTTACCCATGGGAAGCCTATGCCTATGATGTTTTGTCGTTTGGTATTTACAATGACCTAGTTAATTTTTAAAGGGTTATTTTGAGCATATTTTCTTATCTCTCCCATTATTGTGTTGAAATATACATGGATTATTTCATTTTCTATGGGTAGACATTTGAATAAATTCTTACTAACCTAGATAAAGTTTTGCAATGCTTCCAAGACCACCAATTGTCTTTGAGCAATGAAAAGTTTTATATTATTATGACTGAAGAGATTGTGTTGGGGCATCACATCTCCCCAATTAGAATTCAAGTTAACCCAACAAAGATAAGTATCATTAAGGATCTACCCACACTAAATAACTTTAAATATATTAGAATATTTTTAAGACATGCTGGTTATTATAGATGATTCATCAAGGACTTTAGTAAAATTTCCACCCCATTGTTTAGACTGCTTACTAAGGATGTTGAATTTACTTGGACTAATGATTATAAAACTACCTTTCAACAACTTAAATGCCTTCTCATAACAAATCCTATTCTAAGAGGGTGTGATTAGAAGAAGCCTTTTCACATCAGCATAGATGCATCCAACACCACTTTAGGAGTTATCCTTGGCCAAAAAGATGAAACTTTGAGTTATGAAATCTATTTTATCAACAAGAATATTTAAGGGGTTGAACACAACTAAGTTATAATAGATAATAAATTTCTTGCCATCATCTATGCCATCAACAAATTTTGACACTACATTATAGCTTACCAAGTATTAATCCACATAAAACATGCAACAATCATAGGTAGGATAATTAGATGGTTGATTTTGCTACAATAATTTGATATTACCATTATAAATGGACTAGGTAAGGATAATGTAGTAGTAGATTTTCTATCTTGACTAAAAAATGATAAGCATAGTCCTATTGTTGATTATTCCTTTCCTCATCAGCTTTTGTTTTCTGTAACTATTCATTCACCTTAGTTTGTAGATATTACAAACTATCTTGCTACATGATTACTATGACAATATTTCTCACCTAAGGAAAAAAAACATCTCATCCAAAAGAATAGACATTATTCTTGGATTTTAGGATATTTCTTCATCATTGGACCAAATTTAGTTATGATAAGATGTATCCAAGAAGATGAAGCTTATGATATTCTTAGAGCCTCTCATGATGAACCCTATAGGGGTCATTTTTATACCAAATAGATTACTATGAAAGTACTTACTATTAAATATTAATGTCCCTATTTATATGAGGATGCCATGATGTAGACCCATAAATGTGATCAATGTCATCATATTGTGAAACCCACTCACTCTTATGAAATGCCATTACAACCAAAATTGGCTCTAAAACCTTTTAACAAATGGGGGCTAGAGTTTTTAGGTCCCATTGATCCTAAATCCAACAATAAGGAATATATACTAGTGTGCAGTAATTATGTCACAAAATGGGATGATGTCAAGGCCTTAACCCATGCCCAATATGATAAAGTGGATGAGTTATTATATGAATAAATAGTTACTTGCTATAGAGTACCATGAGAAATAGTTACAAACTAAGAACCATAGCTCACATTAGACCTCACAACTACCTTGGTAAAATAATATGAAATTTGACATGAAAAATTTACCCCTTACCATCCTCAGTAAAATGGTTAGGTATAAGTTATAAATAGCAAATTGGAGAATATCCTCAGTAATTTTTTTAGCATATATAGAAAATATTTGTCAACTCATCTTTTGGAAGTGGTCTGGGCTTACATAATCACCTAGAAAACTACAACTGGTTTCACTCCATATGAACTAGTTTATGGTAAGAAGCATATTTTGCCCATTGAGTTTGACCATGAAAAATTAAGGATAACACTTGATTTGGGCTTGGATATTTCCCAAGATCAACAAGATATGATCATGTAGCTAAATGAAATTAATGAACTAAGAAAGGAAACACTTCATCATACCTAAATAATGCAAAGTCAACATGTGGGTTGGTATGATAGGAACATCAAGACTAAGAATTTACAACTTGGTGATTGGGAACTCCTTTTTTACTCTAAATACAAGGATGATAAAGGAAAGCCTCAGTCTAGATAGCTTGGGCCTTAGGATATCAAGATTTTTTTTGAAAATGGAGATGTATAACTCATGACCATTGACATTATTTGGTTTCAAATGCTTGTTAATTTGCATATGATTAAGCTATACAAGAAACCATTTTCCAAGGAAACTCTCACTTGATAACTTCTTGAAGAAGAACATCCATCTCTTATTCATGAAGTAAATCAACTTGTTCCTACATCCAAAGGGTATTTTTGTCAACCCTTCTCTAATATTTTACAAGAGTAGTAAAGCTTCTTATAGCTAAGAGTAAGCCATTCACAATGGCTTGGTTCAAGCTGAATAAAATCCTACCTCCTAGACTTTTGAAATTCTAATTGAGTTAGGACCAAAAAAAATAAAAATAGAAAATTTAGCAATGAAAATCTTTGGGTATTATTGATGGATGTTGTATTAGAAAACTAGGTCACTAGTTAATCAACATTCATTATCTAAGAAAAAACACTAAAACACTAAAACTTTTATTTTTGTATTTTTTTATTATAGATTCATTATTTTAGAGTAGAAAAACACTTTCCTCTTTGCTATAGGATGAAACTCTTAATTATGTATGATATTTTTTTATTATTGTATGCCACTTCTTGTTGCCACAAGAAACATTTCTCATTGTCAAATGAATTATTGTCACTCAATCATACATTAAATTCTCACAAAGCATTTTTGCTTCTAATCAAAGGATAACACATGCTAGTACACCTCACATCCACCACTTTGACTCATCATTTAGGCATTAATGAAAGGTTTTATTATAAGTAATAAGGTAATTATCTTATATTTATTTCATGTCATAAGTTTTAATTGCTACTAAGATGATGGGTCTTAATGGTATTAAAATGTCACCATATCTTCTCTTTATCAGGTCATCCCAATATATCTTCTCCTTCACTAATTGATATCACCATTCAAGTGTTTCTAGCCCAACCCATTATCATTACCATGAGCCATTTATGCATGTTAGTTGTGTCCCTTGAGGACTAGAAACCATTTAAGTTGGGGGTTTTTCCCATAATTCAAAGAGACAGTCTCACTCCCAAACTAAAATCACAAACATTCCATTTAAAGATAAATAACCCTTGTTGTAAGAGCAAAACCCTTGCAACTAAAATTCTATCCTATAATATGGGAGGGGACTTTATTCAACATGAACCACTTGATATATCTCCTTTGACAAATAACTTAGACATCTTGGTCCTATTTTAGAATTTAATATGGGCCCAATATTTTGAGAGGACACATGCTCTTGATCAAGGAATTACAAAAGAATTCACTGGCTCATTGTATAAAAACCTATCAATAATGAGAGCAATAGAAATAAAGCTAATGAAACTATCATTAATAGAGTAACTAGATTACCAAAAATAGGGGAAGTATGGCAAGGAAAGTTTGATTCCAAGGTAGAGATGTATAAATTCATTAGAGGAGATAAAATATTGGAGACTTCAAAACAAGGAACTATATGGTTATAATTACCAGGAAGATGGGCCAAATTTGTTATGTTCATTTATAGATATTTCACCTATGAAGGGAAATATTCCATGCTGTATGTCATTCATTTAAATTTCAATAATCATTTATGACATGGTATTGAGATAAATGTCCCTAGCTTCTTAATTAACATAATGCCAAAAATGGAAAAGACATTTCAAAGAGGTAATGTCAAAGTTCTCTCTCATCATTTTTTAATCTATGTAATTAATCAAGACTACTTACAAAGAACTAGGCCAAATATAAGTTTTGAAGATTTTCTCCAAATACCTAAAAATGTAGAAATTAATAGTGAGGGAAATTAATTAGAAGAGATACAAGTAGAAGAGGAAATGGAAGTGGAAGAATAAATGATATAAAAATGCCTTGATATAGCACCATAAGAACCTATAGAAGAAAACTTTGCTACAACTTGACAAGAACTCACAAAAGGTCTTCCTACAGCCACAAAAAACCTATAGCAAGGTAAAATCTTGTAGAATGGGATTTCATAAGCAAATATTATAGAAGGAAGAGGAAACTCATTTTCTAACCTGACTCTAAAGAATCTGAAGAACTTCCACCTTCTTCTAAAAATGCCATGGTTACGTCTACTCCTCATAGATCTTACAGATTAAGAGGAAATATAAAAGGTAAATAAAGAATTAAAAATTATTATATTATATAAATTAATAAGGAATATAGAGAAAAACAAACTACCATTAGTCATGAATCACATGAGGCACTTAGTTTTGATAACCTAGAGACTAACAAGGAAGGATGTTCTCATTAAGGCAACAAGGAGATAAAGCAAGTGTAATGTTGTCTTAAATAATTATGAGAAGAACCAATGCATAAATAGGTATATAAAATAGATCAACCCATCATATAAGTTAATTTTTTTACATTTAAGTAAATCCTATAGGAAATAGAGTGTTCAAGGAAGAATCTATAAGATCAGTCAAGAGGAGGACTAGATGTGCTTGTTGTAGTAGCATCTTAGCCATAACCCTCTATAGAAAGCCATCTTGAAGCCATTATTTCATAACCTTCCTTTGTAATATAAAATAAATAGAAAAATCTACAACTACCTAAGATGTCAATCCTCACTTATTGTGTCTTCTAAATTGATGATATGAATAGATATGCAATATGAAATTTTTAGGGTATTAACAAAGGAGAATAAGAAATTAAAAGAAGAAGTCAGGTTGAAATAAGAAAAAATATCCAAACTATAGTATAAAATTAAACAAATGAATTGTTTTACTCAAGATATCATTTATTATAGGCCTCTTGTAAGGGTATATTCAGTTTCTCTTAAGGAACAATAGCATAAGTTTAAATTCATGAGAATTTACTGTGATATGCCTTATGAAGTAATCACTCCTCTCTCTTTCTTTTGATTATATAAAGAAAGCTCATAAAAATAAAAATCACAATTATGTGAGTTATATCTTCATAACTATGTTGTCCCTTATGACAGGGAATGGAATGCTAACTTGTATGTTGGAGATGTCCTTCTAAAGGCATTTTCATCATATCTTTTAAATGATCAAAGAAGAGGATGAGAGATGACTAAACATAGGAAAAATAAAATGTAAAGTCAATTAATTATCAAAATATAGTCAACTGCACCTAAGATTGTGTTGATAGAATGGGATAAAATCATACTATGGAAGGAAGTCAGGACTTGGTTTGCCAAAAATTATGATGCAACCCAGGATTTCTACTTGGGATTGAGAACTTTTGTTGCACCCACAATAAAAGAATCCTACATAGAAATATGGAATGAGCTCACTCTTAAGATAAAAAGGAAAGATACATATTCCCCTTTCAATTTAAAGGCAACATTTAATAGATTCACAAGACATATGTTATTTGTAGGTGAAATGGGATCTCAAATATTGAGCATAAAATTCTAGCCCCCTCTATTTTGGTACCTATTCTAGATTGGTAGGATAAAACTCAATTATATGAAGCTAAGGAGGTCAAAAATTGGTAGCTATATGAGCAACGACTTGGATATTATGCTCACTTATCAAGTGGTGCCATGGAGCCTATGGATTTTATAACTATTTGTGAAATTGAAATGAGCAAGTTTGTTGCTCAAGTATGATCAAGGTCTTAATTTGGGGGGTGTGATTAGCCCAAGAAATGTCATGTTTTTTCCCTATATATCATTCTCGTTCTTATTATTTATCATTATTCTAATCTACTTTCCCATAAATTTCTATCCTTAATCAACCATAATATTGAAAATAACATTATGTTCTCATAATTTTTGAATAGTTAGAACTGTCTTGAAATCAAGTATATATTAGTTATCTTCTACTATAGGATTATTTTCTTTGTAATTTGTTTTAAAGATGTTTTGAAGCAATATGTATATAAGATAGACCATCATACAACAAAAGGGATCTCATCACGTAGACACATCCTACAAGCACTACATAATGAAAGTCACGAATGAACAAAATTTGATTCTTAGTTCAACTAACTCACAAAAATGATAATAATCTCCATGGAGCACAATAAGTAGGTGCATGAACACTAAAACAACTTTGTTTATCCTAAAGTAGTAATAAAAGATTCACATGAATTGTGACGTTAGTATAAGGAGCTAATTTATATTATCCTATGGCCAAATGTTTCTTAATTTGGAATTTATATTATTTTATATAAAATAGTATCCCTTATTGTGTGTGTGTGTGTGTGTGTGTGTGTGTGTGTGTGTGTGTGTGTGTGTGTGTGTGTGTGTGTGTGTGTGTGTGTGTGTGTGTGTGTGTGTGTGTGTGTGTGTGTAGGTGACAACAAGGTTGATAAGGTAGTAGATACCAATTAGAGAAATATATCAAAAGTCCATTTTGTAAGACAAATATTATTTTAATTTTCTTACAATAATTTATTATTTCATTTTGATTAATATAAACAATAATTTTTTAGTCCATTTCATTATTGTAAGAGGAAGGATTGAATTTGGAGTTAGAAGGAAGAAGGTCCCCCTCAGAGGTCTTGCAGCAACAATACAACCTATTAAATAGATAAGCATGTTATTTAGTTTCTTTATATGTTATGTGTTTTATTTCTAAATTGTGTGATTTATAATCTTGCATAGAATTGTTTTAAGGAAGCTTCCAAAGATAAAATAGTGTAATCATTTAATTCATAGTATTTTATTCATATTCAATTCCAATATTCCATTTCTTGTATGGTTTTATCATCATAGATTATAACTAGCAAAAGGTCAAATTAGAAGACTGAGTGTGCAGATATAGTAACATCATCATATTAAGTTTACAATGAAAGTAAAAGATGCAGGTCTATGGTAACTCTCCTTGTTCATTTGTATCAAGAGAAATATATTTGATTATGAATCTACTACTAGTCATTCATCTTAATACACAACCACTTGTGAATGTTTTTAATAGTTAAATATTATTATTATCACTCCTTTATCTTCATACCAAACATTCAAATTATTTTCTAGGCCTTAAAGACACCTCATGTTATACTTTAAACACTCAGACACCAAATCTATAGTTTTCATCTTGACTAGGAGAAACCTCTATCTAAGACAAAATAGAGGGAATATCCCCTATATTACTAGCCCAACTGAGTTTATGAATAACTTGATTAGGTATTAATGACCCTCAATATAAAATTTGAGTGCCATATCACCTTTATAGGTCTCTCAACAATCTAAAACTTAAAAATAGCCTTCAAGACTATATAATGTTTACAGGGTTTGAATTGCCTGTAGATCAAGATTTGAACTTATCTTGATTTTTAATCACATATTAGGATCACCTAAAGATGTTTTTGATACGTTTTAATATGGTTTCAATGTACTCACTCACTTTATAGCTTTGATAACCACTCAAACCATCTTTTACCACTAGCTTAGGCTAGTTTATAAATCTTATGACTATGTCACCTATAGATGATGATCAAGGAGAGTGCAAAGAGCCCCTATAGGTAATACCCTTGTGTAATCACTATTATCCACCTCTTTGGATTGATCTTGAGGTAGTAGATCATATTTACTCCAAATAAGCTTATTATTCATGTAGTCCATTTCAGTTACCTCCTACTATCAACACACTATGAGTCTTTAGACTGACTATAGATACTATTTTAGGATAATAAGGTCCCCTATAGGTGATGACCTATGTCAAGAAATTGTACATCAACTTATCTAAATATTATTGAGGTCTTAGTTCATATATTGTTCAATTAAAGTCAGTTGTCTTAAAGGTATTCTTCCATTCTATCACTATTACATCATAAGACCATTTGGGCTTTAAAGGTTTTATAAATTACTAAAAATCTATAGTAAAAATATGTTTAAATTGGGTTCCTACTTACACTATCCTCTCATGAGAAAACAATAAATTTTATATGTCAAGACATTGCCCTTATCTTGGGCTACATGAGTGAAACAACTTAGACTACCTATACCTTAAGATACTCTACCATGAGACGACTCCTTATGAGGTATGATTCCCTTTTCATAAAGATTAAGGTAAGTTGTCCTCAAATGCAACTTTTCAAACCTATGATCATAGACTCAAGTCTATTTTCTATCTTATGACCTTACCATTATCATAATATCTTTATCCATGCTATTAGACCTTAATGAATGTCTCAAATGAGTTACAACAATTTCATTTTAGTACTCCTTAGATCTATGTTGGAGGTACCTATAGGTGTCACTATTCAAGAATATATGTGTTGAATTGATCATATATGTGATTTGCTAAGAATTGGTCCTCAAAACCAATTAATAAACCTATTTGAATAGCTTAATCTGACTGTTCACATGTTGAGAGTCTCCTCAACATCTTCAAGTCTTATTATCTCATCACCATGACTATTCAAATTTCCTTTACACTTTAGTATAGGTGATAGTCACAAGATTTCTTGACTATGTTTAATTTATGACTGTGTTCTTCATCAATCTTAGTATTGAGACAAATATCTTCATGAACAATGTGATTAGACATATGTTGAGTTCAACATACCCCCATTTATGAAAAATAAGGATGCTTGTTTCATTTTTTACAAATTTGTACTAAAGTTTAGATTTTATACTTGATCAGATTACCATTAGCATGTTAGCACATTTTGTTGATTTGAAGATCATCCACACTAATGGTTTATTTGGCATATTCACATATGATCCTTATTTTATTTTGTCTATTGTTGATAATGGTTGTTACTTGTGTTTTCATATTAAATGTTTAATGGAGTCCTATTGGATGGATAATGTCTAGGGTTTTGTGAATTGTTGCTAATTTAATCCTTTATTTTTACTAACCCTTGGTCCCTTATTGTCTAATTGAATATATGTTTAAATTAGGAAAAAACCCTAGTCTAATGTGTTTAACCTAGGTCCTTTTGAAATAGGTTCAAAATTACATGAGTTTATTTTATTCAAATTTGGGTAAGAATAATTTATATTGTTTTATACTAAGGTTTTAATCATGTTTTCAGCATGACCAAAACCTTAGGATAAAATTATTATGCTAAGATTCCTATATTTCTTGAAACCCCCTAAGTTTATTTTATCATTCACTTAGACTAACTAAGCAAAGGGGACATTTTTTTATGTTTTAAAAATTTAGATTTAAAAGTTATGTCCTAAATTATTAATCGTATTTATGAATAAAATTAAAGCCTTAGTCCAAGACTTATCCTAAGTTCTATATGTTGCCTAAGCCTTACTTATTTTATTTTGTCCATAGGAATGTAGCATACCTAAGAATGAAAAGTGACACATTTGTAGGGACTCATAAATATTCAATAAGTCAAGCACCTAAATCAATAGAATGCATTTAATTGGGAAAATAATATATAATGGTATGAGGAAAGGTTTAAAGGTCAAAATCCATATGAGAAAGCATGGATATGACAAATGTCACAATCATGACTCGTAGTTAAAGATTGATAACTATGTCAAATATCGATGATATGTAGTTCAACATACACATTATAATCAATGGTGATCATTAAGTTAAAACTTTAAAGAAGCCCTAAGTTGATCGAGAAGGTTATAAGTGTCACCATCATCGAGACTATTTTAGAAAATTAGTGGTACATGGATTAAAGGATAGAACCTACAGGATTGAGATCAATGGATAGAATTTATCCATGTAACTAAGATCCAATGGTGTGAGATGAAAGATGAATTCTCAAAGAACCTGGGATAAATGTGGAGCTACCACATTGTGCAAAGGCATTGGCCTAAGATGAAAATGATAGTTAGAAGCATAGATAAGGCCTATAGAAGAGATAAATGGAAAAATCTTAGATGTCAAGTATAAAGGTCAACTAATAGCGTTTGACCTCCCAGATCCAAATCGATTGTACAAGACAAGGGGGACTTTTTAGTGGGCCTAGACCCAATGAGGTATTGACACATGTCTGGTAATATTTTAAAAATAAATAAATATAGTGACATGGTTATGCCACATTAGTGTACAAGTTAGGTGAAAATATATCTTGGACCCAAAAATGCAAAAGTATAAATATGAGATCTTAATGCAATCTAAGTCACAAAGCTCACAATTTGAACTCCACCATCACCATTAAAACTCTATGTAAAACTGATTGAAATTCAAAAAATCCTTAGCTGATATGAAATCCCTAATTTGAACCTATTTTCATTGTAATTGAGGCAAGAAGAATTGAATTGTCTTCTATGTAAAGATAATTCAACCTAAAACTAAATTATAGTCCACTAGTGAGTAATTTTATAAAACTCACAATAATGGAATCTCAAAATAATGTTTTAAAGGAAGACATTGATATTTACTTGACCATAGATGTTGATGGCTGAGTGTTTAGGGACATATAATTTATTACCAATCTTCTAAACACTAGAGACAATAATTGGTCAAATTTGTTCTAGACCATTGAAAATCAACTAGCCATTACTCGAGAAGAGGAGAAAAATCTCTTGGCTAAGAGATTGTATGATGATATAGTTGCAATCTCAATGATGGGCCTTCATTATGAAGTATCAAAACCTAAGGTACTCCATTATATCAACATTCTTGCTCTTATTTTTAAAGATGGTAAAATTGATAAAGGCATGTTACTCAATGAACATAGTCATTGAAAAGTTTCATATATTTCTACTTTGGCATTTGAATCCTATTACAAGCTACCCCCACCCAAAATTGATCTAACCTCAATAAATACCAAGGCTAAATAACATGATTTGAAGAACACCCTAGCCATGAGTTTATACTCTAGGAAATAGGTCTTTTTACACTTCAATAAGAACATCCCCATTAGATAGTTTAGACTAGGGGTAAGGATGATTATGACAATGTTAAACAAATTATGTGAAAATGTAACCATTACCTACATTGAACCGTTATGGTTACCCATAGTATATTTTATGTTTGGAAAGGCAATTTTTCCCCCTCTAGGTGAAATAATAAGCATATCATTGAGTAGGTAGATATTTACAATCAAGAATAAGAATAAAACCTAGTTTTTCATGATGTCATACCTCTTAGATGCTTTCTATGAAACAACCAAGATCCCAAACTAAAGGGAATGGTTACCCATTATTTATTCAAATTTACACATATTTAAATATAAAGACCACATTTAATTAATTTGTGATTGTGTTTATCCATCCCTAAGTGAGGCTATATCTAGAATTCTAATGGTGGGGGTTAGCCCATTGATCAAAAAGTCTATTGAAGCAATAGGGTATATATGGCTATATCTAGACTACACTATTATAAGGGTTGAGGGAACACAATGTTCTCTTCTCAAGATAACTATTCATGTCCTTGACAATATAGATGATCAAGAAGTTACATATTAGATATTCCATGGCATATATGGTCCTAGAAGACCAAAAGAAAGGGTCTTATCCACAACATCCCAACAACAATTGGCAAAACCATATTTAAGTAGTAGAAAAACACTGAGGTAACATATAAGCATAAAACATCCTTCAATATGTAGTTGGATGAAATTAGATAATGGGACCCTTATCTTAGGGTTAAAGAACATTTGAAGATCAAGGGAATGCTAAATGTACTTTTTGATCATTAGCCCAATGCTTTTGACCTTGTTTACACAAAAGCATATTCATATTCTAAGGTCACTAAAAGGTTGAAGGAACATGACCTTGGACCTAAATCTAGACTTGAGAGGAATCAAAAGGTTGATAACAGATCATAGATGGGGCCCAGATAATATCATTTGTTAAGTAGTACACCTGCTAGACCTCTTCTATCATAACCATAAGTAGACCCTTGTTAGTGTAGGTATTTATTTTTCCCAATTTATTTAATTGGGAATATTATATTTGTGCATATGGAGTTTTCATACATTTGGGGGATGGACTTTCTTATATAGAGATTGTGTGTAATAGACTTGTCATAGTGTGTCATAGAGAAGTAACTCCTTTCCATGGTTATTCTAGGTATGGGAGTTACTCCTCTATTTTGGGCACATGTCACCACCTTTCATAGAGAGTTACATTTTATTCATGTGGTGCTTTGACCACCAATTGAGGAAGAGTTACAAATATGTTCTCCTATTTGTATGATCTATTTGAGCCTATTTCCTATAATGAAATATTGGGTTTTCTCCTATTTTTTTTGTGTAATTTATCTCCTTGTATAATTTCAAATTACTTTAGCATCACTATGGTGGGAACTAGCTTCATCTCATGTGATCACATCTCCATTGCATTTCCATTATCTAGATCCTGAAACAACTCTGATATGGTATTAGAGTAGCCCCAATAATCATCTCCCTGGTTATGTTGTTAGTTTATTTTGAAAACATGAGTGGAGTTGTTTTTATGTTCTTTTTCCTTATTTCTATATTTGATCTAAAAAAGCCTTTCAATATCTTTTCTTGTGTTGCTTTTTTATTTCATATATAATTCCTTCATGGTTTTTGGATCTACAAGTTTTTTTTTCAACTACTATGCACATTTGTTGTGTCAAAATGGCATTTCAGATCTAAGGTGTACTTGTTAGAGAAGTGGCACCATTTTTTGATAGCTCTACACTTGACATCCTTTATAGTTTCTATCTCTTTTCTCCAACATTGGTTTCACATTTTGATGCATGCCATTGGATTTTTTGATGTTCATTTGACCTATGTTAAAGGAGAAAAGGACCACTTTTAGATAGTGGGCATTGGAATCTCAAAGGAGTGAAGGATGCATGGAAGAAGTGCATGGAAGAAGGGCATAAGGAGTGGATATTGGCTTAGGGTGTGAGAGAGAGGATACTCTCATTGTCATCCTTTCTAGACATCTACTACATAGTAGTAGTAAACAATAAAAATCAAACCTTTTTTGGTTTTAAGCACCCCACTATTTCCAACACCCCATTTGGTGGGCCCACTCTCTACTAAAAAAAATTGGTAAAATCTTCTTTTGTCTAATTTCCTCAGCATTATTATGATCTTGTATTCATAAATTCATAATTTTATTTTTTTAATTAATGTCAAATTGGAAAATCAGCATTGAAAAGAGAATTTTAGAGGTTTTAAAAACTTGTATCTTTAACCTATGAAAATGAAGGCTGAGACCCAGGTTGGTAGGAGGCCAATTCCCCCTCACAAATCAAACCTCTATATTCATCATTTAACTCCAATTCCAATGATTATTTGGAAGGCTAGGTTGCCTTTTATTAAGTTCCTTTTTTTAAAGTTCAAAGTTGATTTTTTATCAATAGTCCTATTTTATGGGAAATTAAAACTTTAAAATCTTGCAAATCATAACTCAAAATTGAGTGCCATTTTTGGCAAAATTTATTTTTTTAATTTCCCATAGATTGGGATAATTTGTTTTGAAAAATACACTACTTGATAAAGTTCCATTTTTTGGGTCTCACCTTGGACACATTTTTTGTTGAGCCTAACATCCTATTTGCATAAACTTTTCTTTTTGACTTGCACTGATTGCTCTAGATGTATTATCAGCTAAGTCTAACATCTTTTGAGCATGTAATTGAAACATTTAGGAGGGGTTAAACATTTCACATTTATAGGCTATGTACCTAGCTTATTTTCACTTTCTATTTTATTCTTGCACTTTCTTTCTACAACAACTACAACCTACAACAACTCCACTTCACTTAATTTTGGCACTAAAATGGACTCAATTTCATTAAATCCACTAAAACCCTTCAATTATCATGAAAGGAAGATCAAAATGTCCATCATGATAAGAATTAAGGGACTATATAGGATAACAATGGGTAGTGAAGTTTAACCTAACACAAAATCTGAAAAAGTTAAGTGACACAATCATAGTGATGAAGCATATGGGTTACTATGTTTGTTTATGTCTCCTAGTATCTTTTTCCACCTAGAAACTACTAAAACTCCCAATGACGTATGGGTCACCTTAGAAACATTGTTTAGGAAGCTTGATGAGATGAGAGGTCATGAGCTCGAGAATGAACTCATTACCCTAAGTCTTAGTAACTATGATACCCTTCAGGACTTCTTCACTATGTTTAAGGCCTTGACATTATAGTTGAAATAATGTGGGATAGAAAATAAATATGACCAACTTATTCTTTATATTCTCACTAAACTAGGTCCTAGCTATTTATTCTTTGTCTCCACCTTCCATGCCACCAAAAGTGCTTTTGGCATTGCATGGAAAATGCCCTCTTCAGACACCTTTATTGCCATCTTGACCAGAGAGCAAGAAAAGTTGATCCAAACGGGCATAGTGAAGTTTAGTAAACCTCAAGCATTGATTGTTGGAAATGATATAGAAAATAATTCAACTAAGGAGAAGAAGAAAAAGAACAAGGATCAAGATACGAGTAAATAAAACACCTCTACCAAGAACAACACTAAAACTTCCTCTTCCAAAGCAAAACCTAAGAAGGAGAAGATTAGGTGTGCCTATTATAATAAAAATGGGCATGATGAACACAAGTTCATGAAGTAGCAAATATACCACCTAACTCATCTCTTATAGAAACACAACATAGGTGTTCCTTAATCTATCAAGCATAATTCATCAACCCAAGAATCTACTAAGGTAAAGCATAAAGGTAAAGATAAAGAAAAGGGAAAGGCTCTTGTAGTAGTTATAGCTTCCACTTATTTATGGGTTATTGACTCAAGTTCTTCTCACCACATGGGCTCTTCACTTGTTGAGTTTTGTTCCTTAAACCCTTGTAGCATGTCTTCTATTAGCTTGGGTGATGAAACTTTTGTACGAGTTATAAGGATAGGGTCTATTGAAATGGAAGGAAGAACATTTAATAATGTTTTAAATGTTCCTTATCTTTCAACCAATCTCCTATCTATATATCAAATCACTCATATTGGTAAGGGCATGAGGGTTAAGTTTTCACTAGATTCAATTATCACTAGGGAGTTGCATAATTATTCTATATTGGTAGTGGGTAGGGTAGATCACTAATCTAGGTTGTACACCTTCTCACATTTTGCACATGATTCTTGTCTAACTGCATTACTAACTCACTTAGATGGAGTTAGTAAATTGTGGCATGAACAGTTTGACCACCTCAAATACCACTACCTTGAACAACTTATAAAAAATAACATGGTCATAAGATTACCTTGGGTCCAATTTTCTAAGGGAATGTGTGAGGGTTGCTCTCTTGGGAAGCATCCTGAAGCAAAATTTGATAAAGACAAAGCTTGGAGGGCTTCACAAGCATTGGAGTTAGTATAGAGTGATTTATTTGGGCCATTTCCCAATACATGTTTTATAAGGTCTAAGTACATTCTCACTTTTATTGATGATTTATTGAGATACACATGGGTATACTTTATTAAGTAAAAGTCTAAAGTGTTTGAATATTTTTAATACTTCAAGGCTCTTGTTGAGAAAAAATCTAATAAATAAATAAAGATTCTTTGAACTAACAATGGAGGAGAATATGTCAGCAAGAAATTTGAGCAATTTTGCACTACATAGGGGATTGATTTGCATCACACAATTACTTACAATCCTTCATAGAATGGAGTTTTAGAATGCAATAATAGGTTCTTGAAAGAAATGGCTAGTTGTATGATTCAATCTAAGTCCTTGGCAACTCAATATTGGGTCGAAGCCATTACTTATGCTTGTTATATCTAGAATAGGGTTCCTTACAAAGCTTTGAAAGGCATAACTCCCTTTGAAGATTGGCGTAAAAAGAAACCTTGTGTGGATCATTTTAGGGTTTTTGGATTTCCAACTATGGCATGCATACTAAAGAAGAAACACAAAGCTATGGAACATCAGTCCCAACCTTGTATCTTTATAGGTTATCCAAATGATGTCAAGGGGTACCATCTTCTTCATCCTACCATACATGAGTTTTTTCATAAAGAGGAGTTTTCAATTTTAGGAGAGTCCTAAATACTCAAAACTTAACACTTCTTCTCCTTCATTATATCTACTTAGGATTCTTCTTCCAATTTGGATCATCTAGAGTAGGTTCTTGAGCTAGAGTCATCATCATCTTCTTCTTCTAGTTCAGATAATGAGGACATTGATGTAGAGTCATCTACATCCACCTCTAGTCATGCTTCAAAGAATGAGGAGTCAACACCTGACTCACCCACTTCTAGGCTAGACATACACTTGAGAGTGTAGGCACTCAGGTAGGAGATCTAGTAGATGATAGATGTACTTAGGGAGATTATCAAAATGGTCTACATGCCTTTTTTACTTTAGTTTTAGATCCATAGACATTTTGAGAGGCTTCAGGTATACCTAAGTGGGATAGTGCTATGTAGGAATAATATTCTTCCTTGATCCAAAATCACACTTGGGATTTGACTTCACTTTCTAAGGGAAGAAGATAGTTTGATGTAAGTGGATATATCAAACCAATTTTTCATTAGATGGGTCAGTCAACAAGTACAAGGTGTGATTGGTCACTACGGGATTTTCATAATTAGTTAACATTGACTACACTAAGACCTTTTCACTAGTTACAAAGATGACTTCAATCTAACTCACACTAGCTATAGCCATAACACATGGTTGGGATGTACATCAGATGGATGTGAAGAGTGCCTTTCTTCATAGAGACCTTAAGAAGGAGATCTACATGGAGTATCCACCTTAGTTTTTTCAATATTCATCCTTAGTTTTTAGACTTAAGAAATCTATCTATGGCCTCAAATAGGTCCCTTGAGCTTGGTACACTAAGATGGATTCCTTCCTAATTATAATAGGTTTCACCAGGTGTCATTTAGACCCCAATGTTTACTTCTTATGGTAGGATGATTCTCTACTGATACTAGTACTTTATGTTGATGATCTTTTTATGACCAAGAGTTCTTCATCAACTATTGTAGTGGTTAAGACATCTCTACAAGATAGATTTGACATGACAGACTTGGGTATTTTGTATTACTTCCTTATCATCAAGATTTCACAATCTGAGTTAGGGATATCTCTTTCATAGCCTAATTATGCTCTTGATATTTTCACTCAATTTCACATGGTTGAGTGTAATCTATCTTCAACTCCCTTTCTATCAAGAGTCAAGCTTGAGGCTAAATTTTCTACACCATTGGTTGATGGCACTCAGTATCAATAACTTGTTGGTAGCCTCATTTAACTGACTCATACTAGGCTTGATATTTCATATGCAGTGGGACTTGTCTCCAAATTCATGAAGGAACCTCATGATTTGCATTATAATGTAGCTAAGAGGATCTTACACTATGTATAGGGTTCTCATAGATTCAAGATTCACTATAGATTTGGCATAAAGGTTAACTTGGTTGTATTTGTAGATTCAAACTAGACTAGTGATTATTAGACTCACAAGTCCATGTTTGGTTATAGTATTTCTTTGGGTTTTGGTCTTATCAGTTGGTCTATCAAGAAACAAAATGACATTACTATATCATCCATAGAAGTAGAGTATAGGGGAGATATTAATGTAGCTACTGAGGCTATTTGACTTTCATGTATTATATCTAAGTTTGGCATTCCTTTCAGGTAGCCCATTGTCATCTATTATGGCAACTAGAGTACTATATAGATATGAAGAAATCTAGTTTAACACTAGAAGACCAAACGCATTTAGATTCACATGCATTTTATTGGGGAGCTTATTTTTGGTCAGGTCATTGACTTGATATTTTTATAGTCTTTAGAGTCGGTTGTATATATCTTCACCAAACCCTTCATCAAGAGCAAGTTCATTCATCTATGAGCTCTTCTAGGGGTGTGGTCTACATTAGTAGTAGCATCATGTTTGGGGGGGCTTCTAGCCTCTTCCTTTCTTTTATGTCTTTCTTTTAGGGGGGAGTTTTTTCATATGGGTTTTCTCCTTTTCTATACTCTATGAGAGATTACTTTGTATATGGGTACTTGATCAGGCCTAGTTGTTGGGACCCAGTATTTATTTACACATTTTCCACCTAAGCTATGCTTGTGGCAGGGGTGTGTGTGTGTGTGTGTTAGTGTAAGTATTTATTTTTCCAAATTTATTTAATTAGGATTATTATATTTGTACACATGGATTTTTCCTAAATTTGGGGGATAGGCTTATTTATATGGAGATTGTGTGTCATAGACTTGTCATAGTGTGTCATAGACAAGTAACTCCTTTGATCAGCTATTTTGGGTATGGGAGTTACTCCTCTATTTTGGGAACCTATCACCACCTTTTGTGGAGGATTTACATTCTATTCACGGGGTGATTTGCCATAACTTCATAAGGATTTACATTTGTGCTCTCTTATTTGTATGTTCCATTTGAGCCTATTTCATTTAATCCAATATGGGGTTTTCTCCTATTTGTCTTATGTAATTTATCTCCTTTTATATTTTCAAATTTCTTTAGCATCATTGTGGTGTGCACTAGATTCATCTTGTGTGATCATGTCTCCATTTATTTCACATTATCCAGATCCTAACACAACTCTAATAACCCAAAACCTAAAGTCTAAATTTAGAATAGGCTTGAGGATAAAAGACAAGATGAGATTTATTCCTCTTTAGCTCAGGTAGAAGAACAAGGATCACCTTTGGAAGAGGTTCACATGGTATCCCTAGACCCTCATGAGTCTATGGAGGATGCATTGAAAATGGTAACCAACACTTATGAGTTAGATGATGAAGAATCTCAAGTTGAAGAAACCAAGGAAGAGAAATGGAAGTATTAGACTTAGTTCTTATTGACATTCCCAAGAGGAAGGATGAGTTGGCCATTGTTCCCAAAGCTAAAAGACCCAAATTGACTTTCACTCCTATTTTGAGTGAAGTCAATATATTTAGTGAAGAAAACATCATTTATGGTCTAGCTATTCCAAAGTGGTTTATCTATGGACCTAAATTATAGATAGTGCCTACCATGCATCATCTTTGGGCCATGGTGAAGGGAAAAATAATCCCCTCAGATCAGGAAATGAAGCCATGAATTGTAGCTTTATGAAAGGAAGAAGAGGGACTACTAGCTACTCTAGGTCAATCAAGTGAAGCACAAGTAGAGATCTCAGCCCCTCAATTGACTCAATCTTTAGATGGATTCAATTTTGACCCAAAGATTATTGCCTTGATGAAGGTTATAGAGAAGAGATTATGACATGTGGTTAATAAATAACATATGAAAAGGTAGAACCTTTGGCTAGTTTGAATTAAGTAAGGAGACAAAGATTTGGAGAGGATCCAATATTTGAAGAGGATCCCTTAGAGTTAGCCCAAGTTCAAAATGAATAATTACAAGATATCATCAAAGGCATGAAACACCAAAAGAAGAAATTAGAGGATTTATCTATCTTATCTATCCTAGAATCTATGATTAATATGTTTTTAGTTTCTTTTTATGATATGTTCAATTCTTTAAAATCAATAAGGTCTAGATAAGGTTTGATGAGTCAACAGAGCACTGTGGCCATGAGCCAGAATCACCAATGGTAGAATTCAAGTAACAAGGTAATGGATTTGATTAATATTTTAATAGATGATCAAATCCTTAGCTTTAAAATAGTTATTTTAGCTCATTTAAATATGACGATGTTAGTATAGGTATATAAGATCAAAATTTTGAGCAAATGGTCCAAGAGCCTAGAAGATATTTTTGAGGATGGTAAGAAGTTGCAAAGCAGGATAGAGCATTTATTAGGGAGCTTATCAAGGATTATACTACACTTAACCCAATTATTCTAATAATAGATTATTATTTCAATTATAGAGCCACCCATGTCATGCATGAAGTGAAAAATTAGAGCTAAGGAAAGGTAGGAGATGACAACACAAAGATCTTATACATGATATTTACTATATAATAGAATATTACGTAGACTAGGAGCATAAAGGAAGATTTGGAAAGGGTTGATAAAGATCTCAAGATCATGGCAAATCAAGGGGATGAAACCTTCATGGAGCCCACTGTTAACTTAAAGCTAATTAATGATCAACATAATAAAGTAATAAAAATCCTACAACAGAAATAGGGGACTATAATAGCAAAAGGATCTCAAAGTTAAATTTATTGATTAAAGCATATTATTTTGTAAATTAAAATGTATATTTTTTGAAAAAAAATATTCTTTTATAAATGTATGTGCAACTTTTAAATCACAACACCTATAGGTCAGTCCATTATGAGATGGCATAGTTCTAGAGCCTTGTGGAAAGGACACCTATCTATGACCCATGTAAAACTATAATTTACTAATACTAACTGAAATACCTCCTTAGTTTTATATATAAGGGGTACTGTCAATTGTAAAAAAGAGGGAATTTTGAGGAAGAAAATTTTTTGCTAAATTTTGGAGTAATTAATGCAAGTAGAGAATTCAAAAAAGATGGTCTCATTTTTTTGTGTGAATTATTATTATGGCTACTCTCTCACTTGTTTAGTTAAATTTAAGATTTGAATGGCTATTATGAATTATGTATGTGGACTTTTAAATTCAAATTTTTTAATCTGTAATAATTCTAGATTGATTGAAAGTTCTTTGGTTCATTTCATTTTCTTTGCTCTTCTTATTGAAGTGCTAATGTTATTTACTTTCAAAGTTAAATATTTAAAGTGAATATGGTTCTTATTTGTATTATTTTCACTTCCTTATATGTTTTCCTAATGTTTGGTTGGATTTGAGCTTATGTTATTTCATGATATACATTGGTTTTAAGTGCATATTTGGATGCAATTTGAACTTTGTCACTATGTCTAGAATGAAGATCAACAAAATCAATATGTTCCTTCTCTACCCTACCCTTCCTTTTGATTTTTTTTTCAAATTCACTTTAGAATAAATTCATTATAAAAATACACTTTAGCTTAAACTTTAGATTCTGACCATAATTCACTTGACTAGGTTTAGCATGCTTTCATTTTCACAAAGTTAGCTATTAAGCCACAGTTGCTCCCAACAACCAAGATTTATAAATTTTATGAATAGTTCACTTGTTCTATCATTATTACACAAAATATATCAATAATATCATAACCTACAACTTATGCGTTGGATTCTCTAAATTCATAAATGAGTAGTGTTTATTAAACACTCAGAACCACTTGTGATACACTTTCAGGCATCAATAGGGAAACACATTCTGATACTATGTGTTCTTAGGTCAAATATATTATAATATTTCCCATTCATCTTGGGAACTTTGACATTTTCATCTAGTTTATCTATGTCAAATAATCTTTCTAAGGTAATCATGACTTTCAAAAAAAAATTGTCACTTAGTTTCATAATCTTGTCATCAATGTTGCCTTCATCAAGAGCATTTTCATTGACCTCATTAATGATGTGGGAATCAAACACTTCTAAACTATTCATGATGTTTAAAATTTTCTAGTCATCACTAGATACTTGCATATGGTTGATATTATCAAGGACTGAGGGATATGAAACTAACTCAATACTAAAGCTTCCTAGTTTAGACTACTGATTAGGCATAATATTAGCTATAGCTAAGGCTAGTTCATCTTCAAGCTTGTTCTTAACTCTAAGAATTGAGATAATATTAAAATGATCAAAATAATCTAGTAAGTCCCATACTCTAAACTTATACTTCTTAAGATATGACCATTTGCACTTTTATTTACTTCTAACTTGATTAAGTACTAGTTGTAAGCCACCATATACTAGTGGTTCTCTGAATTTATGCTTGATGGCAAATTACAATCCTAAAATCAGAGCTTCATACTCTAACAAGTTATTACTTCATGAAAAATAAATCCTATAAGAAGTATTAAATTTAATCCCAATGGGATTAATTAAAATAATTCCTACCCTAAATCAAAAATTACATCTTGCACCATCAAAATAAAGATTCAGTATTCCAAACATAGCATGATTATCTTTAGAGTCACATACCTTAGGAGTGTCAAGAGTATAAAATCCTAACTTAGAGTTGACCATGTTTACCTTTTCATTTGTATCATTATACTTGATGATCATATGCTTCATCTTGGGCTCTCTTTGAATGTAGATCTGATTTGGAACTCCCTTCCATAGAAGCCACATATGTGTATAGTTAGTAGACATGTAACCTTTCAAGGACTTTGTCCAATCTCTACATAGAAGCATTCCATAAGCATGAAGAATATCCATCACTTTAATTTTAAAGAACTGTTATATCATTGGCTCAACTACAAGCTACATATAAACATGTAATAATTCTCTAATTACTTTCACCCTAGATTTATCTAATTGAGTAACAACCCTATTAGATTTAATTGGAGTTAAACCCCATTTCTCATAAATACCTTTAGTAAAAATGTTAGTAGAAACACTTGAGTCTAATAAATAATTATGTAAAATCTTACCAAAAATTCTAACTATAATAAAGAAAGGTGGAACATCTACCTTGTTCTTATACATTACAACATTAGCATTTGCAACCTTGGGTGACTTACTAGGCTTTTTAGACAAAGATTTAAGTAAAAAATATCTATACTTAGTAATTTGTGTCAATTCATGTAATGTGATGTTAACATTAAATTTTTTCATATCCTTAACTATATTTTATCCACCCCTAGTAGTACAAGATGTATCAACATTAGGATTAGAAGTCCTTCCCTTTGGAGGCTCAGTATTGTTTTTATTTGTAGTATCTAGAAGAGTGTCAAATTTATTTGGTGGAGTTGAAGTGGTCAAAGTTTGTTTCTACTCCCTATTCCTTAGGGGTAGGTCTTCCTAAAATATTACTATAAGGCATGGACCTCTTCAGGAGTATCGTCAAGCTCATTCTCTTCTTGTAATAGGAAGTCAAAAGTTTTCACCATCAAGATTGTTTTTGCAAACTTAGATGACCTTGAATATCTAGATGTACATATAGAATTATCTCTATTAGGCCCACCTTTAGATGTACTCAAATCATCTTGAAACAAATCAAAAGCATTATATAATTCAATATAATCCAACTCACCATGCTTTGAATTATTATCAACCATACAATATTTAGTTAGAGATACATAAAAAATATTAACCTTAGGATTGTTCTTACTTGATGATGACTCGTTGTTGTTTTCATTATTACCATTGTGAAATTAGTTGTTAGGTATATTGGACCTTTGATTAGCATAATTCCTATTGGGGTTTTCCCCAGTATTACCTACTTGTTTTTGCAACTAAAGGAAGTTAATACTCACCTTTTGAACCATCTTGAGAATGGATTCATTATCATTATTTGGTTCCTCATAATTATGAACTTGAGTGCTATTACTAGCAGCCAACACGAAATCTCTCTCTTATTATGGTTGAAATACACTTGCATAACTATACAATAATCTTAAGTTTTAGCCAAGATGTGCTTGAGTCAAGAGCAATTAGCTCAAGACTATTGTTTGATTTAGAATAAGCATGTTATGATTTGAATTTGGAATGACATTCACTATAGGTAAATTAGGATTGATATTGGTAATGGCATATGCATTTTGAGCTTGAGGCTACATTTGATCATTGATTATGATAGCTTCAACATAAGCCATGGCCAATGTATTAATAACTCAAACATACCTCTTAATAAATATAGAAGTCACGAGAATTAAAGCATCCTTGTAAATTTAAAAAGCTAAGACCTCATCAGGTCTATAATGAGATATGGTTATACTAAACATGTTCTAGAATATAGTGTTAAAGGTTGTAATGGTCTCACTATAATCTCTCTTTATAGTGGTGAATTGTTGATAAAGAATGAAAGGACTAATGATCTTACCAAATTGATCAATAAATATTCTATTTAAATCATTCCAACTAGTGATATAATTCTTTGGAGGGATGAGAAACCACTCATATGTAGCATATTTAAATGTAAATGGAAAAAATCTACATGCTACATCTTTATGAACTACATTAAACAGTCTTAAAGAAGCTTTGAAATATTTAATATGTTATTTAGCTATGACAACAACATTAAGACTAAAAGATGGCAAATATTTTTTCAAGGTTCCTAGGTAGGTCATGTATAGGTCTACATAGATTGATGGAAGATCCACCTAACCAAGACATACCTTGATAAGGATTGAACACAAGAGAACCATGAATAGGATAAGTGCGATGGGATTTATAAACCCTTTGCTTACCATGATCTTCTGTAGCTTTCCTATGAACTTCTAATGAAGGGAGAGGTAATATAGATTTAGACCATGACCTAGTCCTGATTCTAGGTAGTTCTAGCATGTAAACCTTGAGTTCTATTAAAAAATATGCATTAGAAACCTTATCTTTTTAAATATGAATGATATTTAGCTCAACTCTTGAAAATAATTGTCCAATTGTTACCTATGAGTATATTTTTGCATTTAAGATTCCTAAGTTAGGCAATATTTGTATAAATTTATATAAATCTCCTCAAAGGACAACTATCTTTGACTAAATAAGCTCAAAGATATATCTAAACTTGAAAATATTAATGATATTTACACATCTAAGTTCAAATAAAGCTAAATTTGTAAATAATCAATCAATCTTTGAACAAATTTTCCATCACTAATTTAAAATGATGAAGATTTACAAAACTTAAACTACCTTTCCAATTATTTACCATGAATCTTCAAAGAATGACAATCTTCAGCGAAATGAGCCTAAAGATTGGTATGAAACCAAGACTATGAATGATGTTTACATAATGGAGCTAAAAATAACACAATTATGCAAATAATTCATTTATCTTTGAACAAAATTGACTAAAATTAGAAAAGATACTATAAATTCACAAAGATTAACTAAAGTCCCTCCTTCTAGTTCTAGTAGAATGCATTTCCCTATTAATGTTTGAAAGTGTATCATAGGTGGTTTTGAGTGTTTAAGAAACACTACTCATTTTTGAATTCAAATAATCTAATCCATGAGTTATAGGTCATGATATTCTTGATATCTTTGGTTGAATAATTATAGAACAAGTGAACCATTTCACAAAATTTATAAAGCTTGGTTGTTGGAAGTAACCATGAATTAATATCCAACTTTGTGAAAACGAAAGCATGATAAACTAAGTGAAGTGAATTATGATTAGAAAATAAAATCTAAACTGAAGTGTCTTTTTACAATGAAGCTATTCTAAAGTGAATTGGTCAAAAAATAAGCAAAAGGAAGGGTAGGGCAAAAAAGGAACATATTGATGTTGTTGATATTCATCTAGACATAATGAAAAAGTTTAAATATCATCCAAATATTCACTTAAAACCAATGTATAGCATGAAATATCATAATCTCAAATCCCACCACACATTAGGTAACCATCTAAGGAAGTGAAAACAATATAAATAAGAACCAAATTCACTTTAAATATTTACCCCTACAAGTAAATACAATTAGCACATATACAAAAATAACAAAGAGAATAAAATTAACCTAATAACTTTAAATCAATATATCATTAGCACAAATTGATGGCTCTGCATTTAAAAGTGCACATCCAAAATTCATAAGAATCATTCAAAACTGAAATTTAAACTAGACAATTGAGAGAGCAGACATAATAACAATTCATGAAAACAAATGAGATAATCTTTTCATAATTTTATACTTGCATTAATTGCTCCAAAATTAGCACAAAATTTTCTTGATTAAAAATCCCTCTCTTTTTAACAATTGATAGTACCCCGTATATTTAAAACTAAGGAGGTATGTTAGTCAGTATTATCAAATTACAATTGTACATGTATCTTAGATAGGTGTCCTTTCCATAATGTTCTATAATTATGGCATATACTAATGGACTAACCTATAGCTAATGTGATTTACAAGTTGCACATACATTTATAAAACAATATTCCTTTTCAAAAAATATACATGTCAATTTATAAAAGATGATTTAATCAACAAATTTAACTTTTAGATCAATTTTTGATTATGTCATCCCCTATTTCTATTATAGGATTTGTATTGCTTTGTCATGCTAATCATCAATTAGCTTTAACTTGATAATGGGCTCCATGAAAATTTCATCCTCTTGATCTACCATGATTTTGAGATATTTATCATCCCTTTCTAAATATTCATTGATGATCTTAGCCTTTGAAATATTCTCTTCTACATTAGATATAATTCCCAATATCTTTGTGTTATCAGCTCTTATCTTCCAGTGTTTTGATTTCTCACTTCATGCATGTTTGAGGTGGATCTATGCTTGAATTCATCATCATTTATTAGACCAATTAGGTTGAGTATAGTGGGATCCTTGATTATAATCCCTAGTATATGTTATGTCCTACTTTGCAATAGCTTTCCATCCTCAGAAATATCTTCTAGGATCTTAGACCATTTTCTCAAGCTTTTGATCTTATCTACCAATTATGCCATGTTTGTATTCAAATGAGCCAAGTTGACTATTTTGAAACTAGGGTTTTGATCCTCTATTAAAATATTGATCAAATACTTTACCTTGTTTATTGAAATCTATCATTCATGAGTTTGGCTCATGGCCACAATGCTCTACTAGCTCATCACACCCTAGCTAGACTTTATTGATTTTAAATAATTAAACATATCATACAAAGAAGCTTCAAACATATCGATCATAGCTTCTTAGATAGATAGGATAGACTTATCCTTCAAGTTCTTCTTTTGTTGTTTTATGCCTTTGATGATATCATGTAATTATTTAATTTAGGCTTGGGCTTACTCCAAGGGATCCTCTTTGAATATTGGATCCTCTCTTGGTCTTTGTCTCCCTACTTGAGTCAAACCATCCAAAGGATCTACCTTTTGGTATGTTATTTCTTCACCACCTATCATGATCCTTTTCTCTGTCACCTTCATCAAACTAGTAGACTTTGGGTCAAACTTGACTCCAACTAAATATTGAGTCATCTGAGGGGATAGGATCTATACTTATGCTTCACTTGATTGACCTGGAACAACCAATATTATATATTCTTCATTTCATAAAGCCACAATCCATTGCTTCATTTCTTTCTCTAAGGGGATGTTTATGGCCTTCACCATGGCCAAAGGATGATGCATATAGGCACTCCCTATAATATAGGTCCATAAATGAACCACTTTAGAATAGCTAGACCATAAATGATGTTTTCTTCACTCAATAGATTAACTTCACTCAAATGAGGAGTGAAAGTCACTTTGGGTATCTTAACTTTGGGGAAAATGGCTAGCTCAGCCTTCCTCTTAGGGATGTCAATAAGAACTAAGTTTAATACTTCTTTCCATTTCTCTTCCTTAGTTTCTTCAACCTGAGCTTACTCATCATTTAACTCATAAGTGTTGGATAGAATTTTCAATGCATCCTCATGGGGTCCAAGGCTACCATGTGAACCTATTTTAAAGGTGATCTTTATTCCTCTACCTGATCTAAAGAGGAAAAATTCTCATCTAATATTTTTTCCTCAAGCCTATGTTCAATTTAGACTTCAAGTTTAGGCTCTACTTGTGGTTGAGCTAGTGGAAGTCTAGCAAATGTGATACTTATCAAATGAGACTTTATGGGGCCCAACTACCATCTATCATCAACCTTTTTATTCTTCTCATGTCTATATTTATGTCTAATGTTTTGTTCCTTCAACCTTCTAGTGACCTTAGAGTATGAATATTCTCAGGTATATATAGGGTTAAAAGCATTGGGCTGATGATTATTAGGTACATTTAGCATTCCATTGATCTTCGAATGTTCTTTAACCCTTATAAAAGGGTACCACTATCTAAGCTCATCCAAATGTAGATTGAAGGATGTTATGTGATTGGATATTGCCTCAATGTTCTCCCACTACTTGAATATGGTCTTCCCAATTTTTATTGGGAGGTTTTGGAATGGTCCCTTTCTTTTGGTCTTGCATAGACCATCTATGCCATAGAATAGTTTATATGCAACTTCTTGCTTAGCTAGCTTGTCAAGGACATGAATAGGTAGGATGAGAGGATAAAATTGTGTTCCCTAAACCCTTATAATAGTGTAGTATAGATATATCCATATATCCCTTATTTCTTCAAAATTATATTTGATCAATGTTTTAACCCTCACCATTGGAATCCCAGTTATAACTTCACATAGGGATAGATAAACATAGTAACAAATGAATTGAATGTGGTATCTATATTTGAATATGTGTAGTTTTAAATAATACTATGAAATAGTTTAGGTTCTAATGGGTGACCATTCCCTCTAGTTTGGAATGTTGGTTATTACATAAAGAGCATCTAAGAGGTATGAAATCATGAAAAACTGGGTTTTCTTCTTGTTCCTGATTGTAAAAATATGCCTACTTAATGAGATGCTTATTATTTATCTTAAAGGAGGAATAGTTGGATTTTCAACTATGAAATAGACTATGGGTACCCATAATGGATAAACATAGGTTATGGTTGCATTTTCACATTTTTTTTAACACTATCATAATCATCCTTACCCCTTGTCTGAACTGACTAATGGGGATGTTTTTGTTGAAGTTTGAAAAGATCTAATTCCCAAAGTATAACCACATGGATAGATTGTCCTTTGAATCATGTTTTTAATCCTAGGTATTGATTGAGGTAAGGTCAATTTTGGGTGGGGGTAGTTTGTAATAGGATTCAAATTCTATAACAAAACTATATGAAAATTTTCTATGATTGTGCTCATTTATTAACTTGCCTTTATCAATTTTACCATTTTCAAAATTAAGATCAATAATTTTGATACAATGGAGTACCTTGAGTTTCACTATTATATAATGAAATCCCATAATTTGGATTATAACTATATCATCATACAATCTTTTATCCAAGATATTTTTTCTTCTTCTTGAGTAATGACTTGTTGATTTTTAATTGTCTAGAACAAATTTGACCAATTTTTGTCTTCGATGTCTAAAGCATTGGAAATGAATTTTGTGTCCCTAAACACTCATCCCTCAGCACATATGTTAAAATAAATCTTGACATCTTCCTTTGAAACACCCTTTTGAGCTACCATTATTGTGATTTTTATCAAATTTCTCACTAGTGGACTATAATTTAGTTTTGTGTTGAATTATATTTGCATAGGAGAAAATTTAATTCTCCTTAGCTCAATTAAAATGAAACCAATGTCAAATTAGGGATTCCATACATTCTATGGATTCTTTTAAGTTAAATCAAGTTTTCAAAAATCCTTAATTATGGTATTATAGTTAAAATTATGATCTACATGACTTAGATTGCATTTAGATCTCATATTTATACCTTTAAATTTTTGGGTCCACGAGATATTTTAACCTAATATTTACATTGATATGGCACAACCATGTCACTATGTTTATTTATTTAAAAAATGTGATTATTTTCCCTTAATATAAGTGTCAACACCTCACTGAGTCTTGGCCCATTGAAAATTCCCCCTAATCTCACACTATTGATTTGGATTTGGGAGGTCAAATGTTATTAGTTGACATTTATAATTGGAACCTAAGATTTTGCCATTTTTTAGTTTTATGGGCCTTCTTTATGCTTATAATGATGATTTTAATCCTAGGACAATGCCTTTACACCAAATGGTATCTTCATCTTTATCTCAATTTCTTTTAAAAATCAACTTTCATCTCGCACCATAGATGTTATTTGTATGGATCAACATGCGCCATTGATCTTGATCCTCTAGTTCTATCTTTTTCTTTGTGTACTATTGATCTCCTAACATAGGCTCTATGATGTTGACACTTGTCACCTTCTCTCTCTCTTTTGAGGATTCTTTAAAGTTTTGAATTAATGCTCACCATTTATTAGAATGCATACATTTAACTATGTACTGTCAATTTTTGGGATAGTTCGCAATATTTAATTGTGAGTTGTAGTTGTGACACTTGTCATCTTCACTCTTGTTCATAGGGATTTTTGACCTTTTGACCTTACCTCACACCATTTAATATTCTTTTTCTAATAAAATTCACTCCATCATTCTTGGTGCTTGACTTATTGACTTTGTACAAGTCCCCACAAGTGTGACATTTGTCATTCTCGAGTTTGCTCTATTCTTATGAACAAAATAAACTAAGGATAAGGGAACATATATAACTTATTATAAAGTCTTAGACTAAGGTTTTAATTTTATTAATAAATATGATTAAAACTTTAGGATGAAACTTAAAAGCTAAGTTTATAAAACATAACAAGGTGTCCCCTCATTTAGTTAGTCTAGGTGAATGATAAAATAGACTTAGGGGGTTTCAGTGAATATAGGAATATTAGAATTAGAATTTATCCTAAGGTTTTGGTCATGTTGAAAACATGATTAAAACCTTAGTATAAAATATAAACTAAGTCTAAAATAATATAACGTGTTCCTACCAAATTTGAATAAAATGAACCTACATAATTTTGAATCTATTTCAAAAGGACCTAGGTTAAACACATTAGACAAGGGTTTTTCTTGATTTAAACATAGATTAAATTATAAAATAAGGTACCAATGGTTATTCAAAATAAATTATCAAATTAGCATCAAGGCACAAAACCTTGGACATTGTCCATCTAATAGGACTCCACTAAACATACAATATGAAAAAATAAGAAATAACCATTAGAAACATTAGACAATATAAAAAAGGATCATATATAAACATGTAAAAAATAAAACATTAGTGTGGATGATATTAAATTAAACATAATGTGCTAACAAGCTAATGATAGTTTGATCAAGTGGGAAATCCAATCTTTAGTACAAATTTGTAAGATTTGAAATAAGGGTCCTTATTTTTCAAAAATGGGAGTATGTTGACCTTAACGACATACTCTTATATTTTTAACTCAAGAATTACATCCTTGTTCTTAATTAATTTATATGAAAATGAACTCTATAGGGTGAAACATAATCCAAAACACTTTCATAGTGTTTGTACTAGTAGAATGAGATGTTTATGCTGACTCCTTCACACCACACCTGTAAACTAAGTTTAAAACCTTGTGAGAAGGATTATCATACCTTGATAGAACACTTACACAACTTGAATTTCATATAATAATGAAGGCCATGAGGATGAGCAAACAATTTTGAGAAGTTATCCTTCTTAAGGATGATTCATGGAACATAGTGCATCAAACCTACAACTCCTACTACGAAAAGTAAGTGACTAAAGTCTACTATCACTTAACAAATATATTCATCTCAAATCCTCTTGTACTGCTCATACTAAAGGTAGACTAGTTGACCTTTTTAGCTTGTCTAAGAGAGCAATGGATAATATGAACTAGTTTATACCATTTCTAGACCTATCATAACTTTTTAAGCATTGAAATGGACTAAGGGGACCTAAAAGGACATCCCTGATCCTTCCCATGTGCTAATTAGACTATAATTGATATTATAATTACCTTAAAATTATTTCAAACTACTTCTATCTCCTCCTTTGCTTGTTAAATTTGTATTTTTTAGTTACCAAACTACCATCTAACACTAAACTAACATCTTAGATGTTAGAAAATAGTTTGACACAGTTCTCTTCTTGTGGAAACCATAAAAGTCATTAGAAAGGCCAAAAAGGTTAAAAAACCTTTATACATTTGGATTTTCTTAATTTAGACATATATCAGACAATATAAATATTCAAAATTTATATATTATTTACGTATGTATTAATCCAAAAGAAGGAAAAACATATTGGTGAACCTATTTATTACATTCAACACATCAAACACTAAATTTTCCTTAGGGTTTCATAATTATTTATAGGGTCTTAAGTTTATGTATTTACCACTTATTTTCAAACCTATGTTTTGATTTCCCATCATTTACATAACTCAGTCATGGTTATAATCAGTATATGTAGTTTATATTTTATTAAATCAATATATTATGTTGATAATTGCACATTTTTTCCTAAAATACATAATATATTTAACAAATACGTAATTAAATGGGTAAAATCTATGTGCAAAAATACTAAGGCTAGAATTAATCATGAGAAAAAAATTACTCTTCCTTTGTAAATCATGTTATTTAAATATTCAGTCAAAAATTATATTGATTAATAATAAACACCAAATATCATGTATGAATAATTTATTTACTCCCCCTAGACTTTAATATGGTATTGGATACATCTCACTTGAATTTTTCATGCTATGATTATATTAGATTTCACAAATTATGGTACAATGAAATGAAGTAGTGTGACCCATCCTATAGTAAATTGGAGATCATCATAATGTTACTTCTCGTATCTCTACACCTTCCATGAGTCTATCTATCCAACCTAAATAATAAAACATCATTCATAAACTTTGAGTATAATCTCTAAAATATCTATTCTAGAATTATTGAAGAAGATGCAAGTTTTTAAGGATATACTTCAAGTGACATTATGTGACACAATTGTTCCATGTGATGTAGAACCACTCAATGTTTCTTTCATCATTAATATATTATTATGGATGGAGGAAAGTATATTTTTTGAGAAAGAGGATTTACCTCAGAAGGAATTATGATTGAGTAAGGAGGAAACATAGATCCTTAATATCTAGCCATAATTCCAAAACCACTAACAAATAAGCTTATGAATGCCAAGAAATGATCACACTATATCTATTATTTTAAAATATTATAATAATAGTATATTATTTCCACTTATAATTCTTCATACAAATTCACAACAAGAGTGTCAAATATATATGAGAGAAGGAGGTCTTAGAAAACTCATAGTTGGTTATAACAACCTCATAGAGAAATGTCCAAGACATGTGCACAACCTAATAAAGAGTAAACATAAGATTAAAAAATAATCACATGTTAGCACAATTAATCCCCTAAATAGAGTTTAAACTAATCTAGTGGACACTAAATTGAACACTTGAACACCCTCCCTTAAGTAATAGTTAGGGAGAGTAAAAAATATAAATAAATATGGATTTTAGATACTAGGCCTACTAAGGTACCGATGTAAAAATAAAATAAAAATGATGAAGGAATTACTTCATATAGAAATAATAAGGAGAAGCCAAGGGATTAGTCAAAATGTTAGTAACATTCTCAACTATAGGCATGAACCCTAAGGAAATGAACCCATCCTAAATTAGTTATTGAATGAAGTGCATGTGTATATCAATATGTTTATTTCATTGATTCTAAAATAACTACATGAAAAATCAACCACATTTTGGTTGTCACACTAAATAATATTAGGAATCTATAGTGTAAAGACAAACTTTCCTTATAATTGTCAAAGACAAAGTACCCCTTGAATAAAATTAATAGATCCTCTACATTTAGAATCAATGGAGGACAAGTAATATCTATCTAATATTTCCAATCCCATGCAACTAGACCAAAACTAAGGATTTAGACAAATCTATAAGTGGATTTATGAGTATCAACACCACTAGCCTAATCTAAATTGGTATATCTCATAGGCTATGGAGAGGTATGTGGTGTGTACTATATACCAAAGTATGTGGTGCCCTGAATGTAGTTAAAATTAATTTTAATAATTACCAATGATTCTTATGAGTTTCATATGAAAAATAAGAGATAAGGTTCACAAAAAAATTGATATCAGGATGAGTGTGTGTCTGATATAAAATAATACCTACAATTTTTTGATACAAATTCAAATCAATGAGAAGAGTCATACAAGTAGTAGACAAAACACAACCTAAATTATATGGAGTGGGGGTAGTCTTAAAATCATCCATGCCAAATTAATGAGTAGTATATGTACCATACTTGTGATTCCTAATAGAAATATCCTCAAGAGATTGATTAACTTATAGCCTAAGAAAAAAATGTAAAAATCCCATATTTTTCATATCAAACCTATCTACCAATTTGTCCTTGATGTCTTAAATTAAGGATTTATAAATATCAATGAGGATGAGGTCATCAACATAGAAAACTTATATAAAAAAAATCCTCACCATGATTCATGATATAAACATTGTGATCTGACTCACAAAAATAGAAATTGAAAGTTAGCGAAAAAATTCTCCATCTTCTTGTACTAAACTCTAAGAAATTATTTGAGGCTATAAATATAATGATGGAGTCTACAAACCAATTATGAGTCTTACATAATCCCCAAGGTTTTTTCATATATATATATATATATATATATATAAAATTAGAGATCACCATGCAATAATTCACTCTTCACATCCATTTTACAAACTGAACAATGTTTTGAGGAAACAAGTGAAAGTACAAACCTAATTGAATCCATATTAGAAACAAGGGAATTTTTTTTATATTAATAAACCCCTTCAACATATTAAAAGCACTTAGCTACAATTTTATCATTTTGCTTATCAATTGATCCATTTGTAGAATATTTAGTCTTATAGATCTATTTACATTATATAGGTTTTATTCCCTTAGGAATAGGGACAATATCCTATGTATTATTATTCATAACTAAATAATATTTCTCCTACATTGTAGCATCCCACTCAAGATTACCTATTGCCTTATAAAATAACATTAGATCATCTCAAACGACATGACCCAAAAGAGTAACACTAGAGGTCTATGAACAAGTGTGATGAGTATTATATGGATCATCAATCAAAGAACCTAACATTTATAAAGTGTTATGTGCTCACTTAGGCATGGAATATAAATGAGGTGGCTATGGTGGATGAATATAAATAATAACATACCCATCATAAAAAATAATAGGAATTATGTCCTCATAATAAATTGTAGAAGGAGATGAAGAAGAGTTATAAGTAGACTATTGTGGAATGGGTTGCTCATAAAATCATACATTCCTATTGGAGAAAACATATTTTGTGATCATACAAATAAGCTAATAAAATTTTACATCTTCATAATATCCAACAATAATGAGTTTTTGGGCCTTATTCTCTAAATATATGTGCTAATGATTAAACACCCATGCCATATTTTTGAAAACATGAAAATTATAAATATCAAGATTGATGCTTGACCAAAATTATTTAGATGTCATACTAAACATAGCCTTATATGTCATATAGTTTTTTATGTCATAAGAATATATAATTTCCTCAAACCGATATCATGGTATAAAATTTTTAGAATGAAGCATACAAATTTCCATCTTTTTTAGAGTCTTATTCTTCCGTTAAAATATGCCATCTTTTTAGGTCTATATGAAATAGTGTACTTCTAGATGATTTTATGAGCAATACAAAAATAATGGAAATCATTAATATCATATTACCACCATTATGAATGTGTTCCTCTTTGTGTGAAATATATGATTATTTTTACACAAAGGATTTGAAAGACTTAAAGATCTCAAAAACATCACTTTTCAACTTGAGAAAATAAACCTAAGTTTGTTAAGTGTAGTCATAAATGAATATGATTGCATAATTTTATCCTATAAAATAATGATTTTGGAATGCCATCAAGTCACTATTTACCAACTCTAAGGGTGCATGTTTATGTTTGGACTTACCTAATAGAAATGGATCTTGATGTTATTGTATAACTAGACATCCAAAAAACACTCCATCGATACAAGAGATCTTTGGAAGGCCATTGACAATATTCTTATCTATCATTTGTTTCATGTATCTATAATTCAGGTTCCCTCTCTTCTCTTGCAACAATTTTTTAATTGATCACCATAAATAACAAGATATGAACAAGAAGAAGACTCAAACCTATCAAAAGTGTATAACCTTTAACTATGGTTAATTACCACTATAGATACCATATATTTAGGATATTTAAACTATATTGTCACATCACATGGAGATAAATCCATAGTTTTTCCATTATTGGAATTAAAAATATGACATCCATAAATAATATTATAAAATATTTTAGGTACAAGTGAGACATTATTAATGCACCCATCTTGCATGTAAATTGTGTCATAATGCAACTTATCAACTTATTAGGAGTTTATCATAAAAATTTCTAAGGTACTAAAATCAAAAAGAGAATAAATAATATCTTGGGAGTGAGTGAGATGGTGTGAAGCACCTGAGTCTAAGATCCAATCATCTTGTGAGGCATTTGTAGCCTCACCAGAAAGTATTTTCCCCTTTCTTGAGGAATGTGTTGTAGAAGAATGATTATAAATAAAAAAATTATGTTATTTGAATAAATTTTACAAAGTTTTTATATTTTTGAAACATCTAGACTCAATCATTTATCCAACCATAAAAACCACAAGGACCATATTCCTTATTTTTTCTAAATTGGTGTTTAGACTTTAGAGACATAAAATGTGTAAGATATTGGGAGATAAGTTTTAGAGTTTTATTTGAAGGCATTACCTTTGAATTATTAATAGCATTAGGTTTAGGTTTTAATTTATAGAAATTATCAACTATCTCATTACCAGGACTAGCTAGAGAATCTAGGGACATCAATTTAGTTTTTTCTTTATTAAGTCTTTCACAAAAAACCTCAAAGGAAGGCAATTTAAAAATATAACTTAAATTATCCATCATGGTATAAAAACAAAAGTTAAATACATTATATGGACCTTTTATTTTTGATATAATATAAAAATACACTCCTTGTGACTCTTTATGTAACACTAGCCTTTAATTTTGATCTTAAAAACTTGAATTTTATCAAAATTTCATCAATGGAAGGAAATTATAAGGGTGAAATAGAAATAAATTCTAAATATAATTATAATATATTAAATCCATTTAACTTTCAAGAAAACTATTGAATTTTATCCCATACCTATATAGGAGTCTTAACATTTACAATATGGAATTGGAAGTTATCTAAAATATTGATGCCAATAATACTACAAGCCTCATCCTATCTACAAGAATATCCATAGTTTTAATTATTAGAGGTGAATTAAGGTATAATTTCATCTACGTTTATCCACAAGACTATCAACATGTGGAGTTAATACATTTTTTGTTTCTATACATGATAGTTGTAATCATTGAGGGGCCTAAATAAATGGGTATCCATTATCAAAGAAGAGGTAGAAGGTGAGGAGTTGAAGAACCTCAACATGAAACAATAAAGAAACACACCCCCCCCCCCACCTTGAAAAGAAAAAAAAGGATCACACTTTATTATTAAATGTCCTTGGATGTAAAATATCCCCTTTATAATTTAACATCTCTCAATAAAAAATAGCCCCCTTACACAAAATTGCCTCTTATAATTCAAGATGGCACTTTTATAAACTAAGGGCCTTTACAAAGATTTTTATAAAAAAAACTTCATTTACAATAGTTTATAAAAAAATCATCCCCCTTGAATAAATATCATCACCAATTTTATTAAATCCCCTCCTCAAATTGTGACCCCCAATTTAGAAATATATGCTTACCACTTTGTAATGGTAGAGACACAAACTCTTAACCACCAATATTGAAGGATATAATAAAGTCATTATAGTCATAATGGATATAAAAATACACAAACATTACATGTAATAATATGAATTCAATTTTGATTAAAGGAAAAAAATTCTTTAAATAAAATAATAAATCTTTAACTATATGATTGAGGCATGAGCTTTATGGTGTTTTGATCCAACTCATTTATTACATCATGATTTCCTCACTAAAAGTTATTTGATTATTAAACAAATATTAATGGGGTCAATGTTATTTAATTACTATTATACCAAACTATTTTCATTTATGTTGATGTATGGACAAACATATAATGATTACTTTGTGTGACTCATTACTTGATTTACTAGTTGTACATGAGTTTTATATGCATGTGGATTATACTTATTGAATATTCTTATTCTTTAGTAGAATTATTATTTATTATCATTGTTATATGATAATTACCATTTACATTTATGAGGTGGTTTTAGGAGAAATTACACTCTGCATATATATATGGAGGGATAGCAACATCAAGGAGGGTGTTGCAAATGGAAATGTTAGAGGTGTAGAGATTCAACAAAGAACCTAGCCCACACCATATAGTAAAAATAAATAAATAATTTATTTAATTTTGGTTGTATTTGATTAATTTATGTTTGGTCATGATTGATTTGGTTTTGATTTGTGTTTTGATGTTATTCAATCTTAATTATAGCTATTACTATTTGCCAATATTATGACATAGTTTCCATTAAGTATTATTATAATTGTATATGTTCTTTATATAAATTTAATTATAGTTAATTGTATAACCCATAAAGTCTTGTACTTTCAAGAATTCAACATAAAAGTATCATTGGAATATATATATATATATATATATAAATGGCATGGAAATTAATTACATTGTTGATCATATAAAAGAATGATTTCTATAAAATATGTCTAACCTAAACCTAAGTGTAAATTACTAACGTGGTACCTAGGGTGACATAGCTCTAAATACTGAATGGTTAACTAGGTATAAAGATTTGAATGATTAATGTTTAAATGTTTAATTTGGGATAGGAATTTGAGATTTATTAAACTTATTGACATAAGTAAATGCTAACCCTAACTTTTTAGTGATCATTTGGTTGTATTTGTTTTGTTTTAACCCTACAAAACTCAGGATGGTTGGCTTTGACTTTGAGTTTGAGGAAATATTGGGGTGCCTGTGTTGTTTGGTGGTTAAACTATGAATTGTTGGAAGAATTCCAAAAATATATGGTGTTATGGTGAGTCATTCTTGGGGAAATAATGGTGGAGAATGGTTTGTTATGAATTTCATGTAGATGAATGTGAAAACATAAAATCAAGAATGGAGTTTTTGAAATGCATAGAGGTAAGTTGATAGAGGATAAAACGAGGAAAGAAAGAAAATTTTATCGATAGACAAAAGGAGAAAGACTAATTAAGATAAATTAAGAGGTAAGGTTTTGTTTTTGGTTCACTCTAAAATTTGTTATTCATGTTATATACTCTACTGATGAAATTATTTTGGAATTTTTTAAAATGGTTTTTTAGATTTATAAACCCTTGGGAGAATCAAATATTTGACCTTATGGGAGGAAACATCCCCAAAATAGATTCAAATAAATGATTAAATTTTATAACATGGGTATAAAAGGTTAGGTAAATGTTGAAAAGAGATATTTGTCTGGTTTGATTTACATGACTATGTGTGTTAATTTTTGTAAACCAAAGGACTGCATGTTATTTTGTGTGTTAGTAAAATGGCTGAATTTTAATGAAATAGCTTAGAAAATTGTTTTGATGGGGGTTTGAAATAGGGTTTTTTAATGGTCAATGATATTTATATATACTTATATATTGAAATGGCTATGTATCTATTAAGCTATACAGCTTAGTGAGATTGTTTTAGGTACTGAGTTTGCTAGATATTACTTGTTTATGTTCATTTCATTTCAAATAATGTGAATAATTACTTTTTATCACCTTTTAAAATTGTTGTATGGGATGACTGGAATTTGTTATTTGACTTAAATTATAGTTGATCATGTAAAAATTAATTATGTGTAGACTATGTATAAATGACTATTTTGAGTTTGAATTAATTTAGTTAATTGCCATACCAAAAATTTAATATTATTTGGTATTAATTATATATTATTGTATATATGTAACTATAGTATACATGATAAGTGCGAGTTAATATAAATGGTTGGTAGTTATATAAAATGATTAAGTTATTAAGTTCTTTAAATAGAATTGTTATTGTTGAGTAGTCATGATGATTTTATGTTGAGTAACTTGAATAAGTATTCAATAGATTGGCTAAGTATTATAAAAATTAATATCGGTAAATTCGTCTTAAACATATATACATAGAAAAGTATGAAGATATGGATATAATTTATCAGTTGGATTGTTTCTTTATATTAATTGACTATGTGTAATATGGATCAATGAATGGTTTATTATTTTTTATCAGACTCATTAAAAGTATGGATCAAACTGAGTGTAAATATTTTAAAAATGTTTTAACTATTTTAGGGTCATGGATATTTAATTTTGGGGTTAAAATTGTGTCTAATGATCTTAATATGTTTATGTACCATATGGTACATAACATAATATTTCATATTTCATGTTTATGTTTTAATGCATTTAATTAGGTACTAAGTGTTGTGTGTTGTTAATGTGATTTATATGTTAGTTTTAAATTGATTTTGTCTCTTAAGTATAAACATAGTAAATTAGATAAAACTCTAAACATATATAAATATGTATAAATGTAATTATGGATTATACATACAGATGATAAAATATTCTTTATGAATAGCTCATAAAAACACATACATATATGTGTGTGTGTGTGTGACCATTTATATGTATATATCATTCCATTAATAAATTAATGGTAAAGAATTTTTAATGTATATAAATATAAGTGGGAATACTTAATATATGTGTGTATGCGGATAATTTGGTATGTAAGTACATATTTGTTAATAGTGAATAGATGTGTTCATATACAAACTAGGATGCATATTATTAATTTATAATATGTTGATTTAGTTATTAATGATGATTAAAATGATTAATTATTGAATATAAAAATAAATATTTTATTTATTATTATTTGGTTAGCTTATAATTTATTGTGAAAATATCGAATTATATTATTTTTATTATAATACTTGTGAGCAATGGATGTTTATATGGAATTGGTAAATTCTTAAATATTATGAATATTGTTAGAAAAAAAATTATTTGTAATATTTCCTTATTTAAAATGGACTTTGGGATGTGTTAGAATTTAGAAGGTGTGATAGAAAATATTAAGTTATTAATCTATTACGTGTAATTATTTCAAGTTGTTTTTTGTATTTGATTAATGTGGTATTAATAATAAATATATATGATAAATCCATGGAATTCTTGTATATGAGTTATTTAGTAAATATGGTATTAATGACACTAAGGAATATTATCATGAGAAGGTTTTCATGCATTTATTTAGAGTCATTAATACATGAATTAAACGAAATATGATTGTGTGTGTGTGATTAAGATTGATGTATTGGATCATTAAACTATATGAAAAATTGGTCCAAAGTAATATTTATATTTAAATGTTATCATTTCAAATATTTCATTTACAAGCATGTATGCATGATGTCATGTTATAATTGAATTCTTTATGATATGATGCATGTAGTTAAAATCTTACAACACATGTGTTATAGTTGACTTCACCTTTATCATCTATTCATCCATGAAGGGAGGTCCATTCTCTATTTGGGAAATTATGCATGGGATATATGGTCTATGGTTGGTGTGGAAAATCACACTAATGATGCTCTATATCTCCTCCAATTGTTAATTGATAAAGACTTTTACTCATGATTTTAGTTGATATACATATGAAAAGTCTATGGATACTCATTAGTTCCATGGAATAATGTATTTATTTACATTTATTATGATGTAAAATCTTTGTATTATTTTACTTAGATAAATAACACAAGGTTTCTCTTATTGTATAAACATTCAGTAGTTGGCTGAGTTATTATTTAGCATTTATACTTAATGTGATGGATTGAATTTATAATTATGTTAAATGTGTTAATTTGATCATTATCTAAATGAATCATATTTATATTATTATGAAAGATTAATTTAGCTAAAGATAAATTAACTTATCTTAATTGGGAAAAATTTAGTTAGATTATTAAAGTTAAAAAAATTTACTATTTACGAGTTAAACCCAATGGGGTTCTAACATTGTGGTATCAGAGCTAAGGCTCAAACTCTAGGTCTTAATGAACTTGATAACATATTCATAATATCTTAGTAATCAAAAAGGATAATTTTGTTTGGTATACCTAGAGGTGAGGGTACTTCAAAAACCAACCCTTTAGTAGATCCAAACTAATTTTCCATAGACTAAGCTACAAATGTGGATCAGATTATCACATATATGCAAGAAACTAGGGATCAAATCATAACCTTGGAGTAGGAAGTGCATTGGGATGTTAAGGAATTCAATCAATAAGAGCTTAAAGATCAACCTATTTAGAAAGAATCTCATCAAGAGCATAGGCATGATGAGGTGTCATAGGATGTGAGGGCTCATGTAGCTATAGAACTTGCATGAGACATGAAGAAAGTTAATCCTCATAATTTCAATGGAACTATGTTAGGTGATGGTGTTTAAGATTGGTTGATATAAATGGAAATGGATTTTAAGATGTGTAATTACTCAAAATTTAGTGAGGTAGTTTGGGGAGTGTATTAGCTTACTAGAGAAGCAACAACATGCTAGGAAATTAAGAAGATATAGATGAAGCTTGAATCCACTACCAACACATGTGAAAAATTCATGGTTTTATTTAGATCATGATGGTTTCCCTAGTTGTATTTCCATTATAAGATGATAGATTTTTTAGAATTTGAAGTAGGGAGATATTTTGGTGAATAAATACTAGGAACAGTTCACTAATCTCTTAAAATGTGTTCCTTAATATTAGATAGGTGAAAGGTTTCAAATTTGAAATTTGTATATGGTATTAAAACCCAAAATTAGGTGTGAGGTATTTTTTAATAGGCCATCAATAATGGATCAAGTCTTTGAGAAGGTAGAGTAAAAATTAAAGTTTCTTGCTCAGGTTAGAGATAAGTTCAAGAAGTTTTGAGGTTCCAAACCCACTCTTAAGAAGAAGAACTGGAAAAGGAATAGAAATTCAAAGAATCAGTTCAGGAATCAAAATGCTTAATTTAGTAACTTCTCAGGTAACAAGAAAGAAGAAGGTGTATTCAAACCTAATTTTAAGGGGAACTAGTAGTCAGAAAGGAAAGGACCATCTATCATAAGTTTATTATATGGAGGTGGTCACTATATTAGGGAATGTACTCAAGTAAAGTCTGAAGGTAAAGCTAAGGGTATTACTAAACAAGAAAAATTTCAACATAGAATCCATAAAGTTATTAACAATCATTAAGTTAATTTTCAAATATCACATATTAAGGTTATAGGTAATATTTTTTGTTAACCATAATAGAACTATCGAATGTTTTATTTCTCTACATATGCTTTCTAAGTTGTCTATAAAAACTAGTTAAATGGAAAATTCATGGTTAACACAATATGGGAATGAAGCCAAGGTCAAAGTTAATGGGTGCTTAGTGGAATTTGAGATTGAATTAACTAAACTCAATATAATAGTAGATATTTATATAACACATCTATGGTCATATTATGTAATCCTATGGGTGAATTAGCTTTCTAATCATAAATCTAAATTAGGTTTCTATCTTAATAAAGTATAATTTTGGGAATTAGACTTATATTCAGGGTGAGAAAATGTAGTTGAAACTTAATTTTTTTCAATTTTTTGAGGTCAACATACCCCCAATTTTGAAAAATGGGTACCTTTGTTTTAAATTATGCAAATTTGTACCTTAAAATCAAAAATTCACTTGATAAAATTAATAATGGCATGTTTTCACATTGTATTTATTTGAATATCATACACACCTAGTTCTCATTTTGATTAATTGTAATATTCTAAAATGATCATGCTTTTACCCCTTCTAATGTTGCTAATGATTATTGACAATGTTTCTATATTACAGGTCTAATAAAATCCCATTTGGGATTGAATATTCTTATGTTTTGGTGATCTAATATTAAAATGATCTTTTACTAACCTTTGGTTTATCAAAGATTAATCGAATCTATTCTAAGTCATGTTAAAACTCTAGTCTAATGTTTTAAGCTAGGTCAAACTTGAATCAAATTCAAAATTTCATGGGAATAATTTGCATAAGAATAGTTATTTATGCCATGGACGTAGCTTAATTTTTATACTAAGACTTAGTCATTTTTTTCGACATGACCAAACCTTAGTCTAAAAATCTTATGCTTGGTCCCTTTATGTCTCATAGCTCCTTGGTATATTTTACTATTAGCACAGTCTAGCTATCACATGGTCCCATTTATTATGTTCTAAAATTAGCTTAATATTTAATCCCAATGTTTTAATTCATGTTTATTAACATAAATAAAAACCTTAGTATTAAGAATTTACCCTAAGTTATTTATATATTCTCAAGCTTGACTTAATTATTGTATTATCCACAAGATCAATGGTCCATGTTTTCTTGAGCAATCAAGATCTAATCATGTGAGATTAAAATTGAAAAGTCATGCCCCAATCCTAAAATAAAGTTTGAGCATATTTCAAAGATAAATGGTATGCATTTTATTGAGAAACATTTATTTAAAGATGCATATTGAGTAAAGACTTCAATGGAGACTTGGGATAAGTGAGAAGGTGATAAGTGTCATATAGCAAAAGAACACTCAATAAACAATGGCATTTGACCTTATAGATAAAGATATAATGGAGTGTATTTTATTAAGTAAATATGATCAAATAGTGTGTAACAAACATTTAAAAGTCAAGAATATTACAAACAACTATAGTGATGATAAGTGGCATAGCCACAAGTCATAAATTAAAGCTTGAGAATATTCCAAAGAATGATGGTACATGGATGAGCGTTCACATTCCAATAAATGTTATATGAAGTAGGAGGCACAAATAAGTAGATTAAGATCAACATAGCATGATTTATTCATGAAAATGGGATCAATGGTGCAAGATTAATATTGAAATTTCAACAAACCTCAAAGCAAATGCAAAAGTGAAAAGTTTCATAACCATATAGAATGTAAGAAGTAGACTATAGTGTTTGAGTTATAATATCAAGATTAATGATCCACATTGATCTATGAAAGGAAAATCTAACAATGTGATATTAAGGAGTAATTATTAAAAGACAATGATCACTTTTTACATAGTAATGAAGAAAGTGCCATGAAAATTCCATGGAGATACCATGAAGCTCAACCATTTAAACTAGTTTCCACCATTAAATCACTAAGCAGACCTTTAAAAGAGACCTATCATGTAATAAATCCCTAATTCAACCCTATATTGATCATAATAAATCCTAAGAGATTTTAATTATCATTTATGTAAGAATAACTCAATACAATACCAAAGTACATATCACTAATGAGCAATTTTAACAAATTCATGGCCACTATGTCAAATTGCAAAAACTCCTTACTCTACACCATTTTTGGGTAATAAAAAAGTATATCAACATCAATATGCATGAAGAGCTTAAGACATAGATTATTGATCTATAAAAGGAAGAGGAAAAAAGAAATGCTACCCTAAGAGCATTATGTGGAGTATAAATAGAAACTCTAGCTTCAAAAGTGACTCAATCATTGGTGGGGGTCCAGTTTAATCCATATACCACTAGCTTGGAAAGAGTGATAGAAAATAAGGCCATGATTTTTGGAAATAAATTCAAATTTCAAAAGTGAAACCATTTATTGGTTTGACCTAAGTGGAAGGATAGAGGCTTGGTAAGGTTCCTATCTTTAAAGAGGACCCATTGATGTTGGCTCAAGCATAGTTTGATCAATTGTAGGATGTCATCAAAGGCATGATGAAATATTATAAGAATTTAGAATGGATTTCCATATTTTCATTCCAAGAATTCAAATTCAAGCTATTTGAGGCCACCATGATTGACTTATTCAATTCCTTAAAGTCACTCATAACTAAATAAGAGGAAATAAGTAAGCAAAATTCCATGGCTACAGGCCAAGTTGGCCAATGGTAGGCTACCAGTTATCAAGTAAAATATTTGATCAAAGCCTTAACTAAGAAATAAATCGTTGAATTCAGAATAATCAGCCTAGCTCATTTGAATATGGCTATGGATATATTAGTGAATCATATCAAAGCCCTAATCAACTAGTCCAAGCAGATAGAGAACATTTATAAAGAACTCAAATAGTAGGAAGATAAGATGCTATACATATTAGATAGCTTAATAAAAGATCCCACCTCACTTATTCCTTTGAGATTTATCACTGATGAGGATCTCAAGCATATAAATTCTCAATTAATACAACAAAGAACCAAGGCCAATGAAAGATAACAGATGATAATAAGAAGATAATGGGCCTACTATTGTCATCTAAAGGGAAGATGGGAGTTACTAGTAGAATAAAGTAGGACTTTGAAAGAGATGAAAATGACCTTAGTAACTTGGGAGATCAAGAAAATGGAGTTGTTCATGAGACCCATTTTTGACCTCCAACTGATCAATGAGCAAAATTAAGGAATGAAGATCTTGTAAGAAAGGCAGAAGGCTATAGTAGTACCAAGGTCCTAAAGATATATTAATAATATTACTTTGCAAATAACATTGTATATTTTATAATGGAATATTCTTTTTGTAAAGGAATGTATAGCTTATAAATTACATTGCCTATAGATTAGTATATTAGAGAAGGTCATTTGTTTTAGAATGTAATAGAAAGGATAGTTGTCCTATACACATTTAACAATGTAATTTTTCATTAATAACCGACATACCTCATGAATGGTCTATATAAAGAGGAATTTCAAATTGTAAAAAGGAGAGATTTTTTAGACCAAAATACTATTTGTAACTTTTGATAAAATTAATATAAACAAGGAATTCTATTAAATTTGTCCACATTTGCTTGCGTGAATCACTATCATAATTTCTCTCACATTTATTTGGTCTTATTTTTAGATTTTAATGGTTCTTGTGGATTCTAGATGTGCATCTTTAAATGTAGAGTTTCTAATTTGTGTTAATGCTAGATTAGTTTAAATTTCTTAGGTTTACATTGCTTTCTTTACTCTTCTTAAATCTGGGCTAATGCTATTTGCTTTTAGGGGTAAAGTTCTTAAAGTAAATCTTGTTCTTATTTGCATTTTTTCATAATTATCTTAGATGCTTGCTTAGTGTGTTGTAAGATTTGAGCTTATGCTACTTCATATTTCACATGTGCTAAATACATGTTTAGATGAAATTGGAACCTTATCATAATGTTTGAAACAAGGATCAACAACACCTCTCTTTTATTTTCTACTCTTCCTTTTACTCCTTTTTTTATCAATTCACTTTAGATTAGTTTCATTAGTAATATTCATATTATTTTATATTTAGAATTAGGTTTTAATCACAATTCACTCAAATTAGCATAGGTAATCTCCAAAACAAAAATCAACTATTAAGCCATGGTGGCTCCCAACCACCCACTAATACAAATTTGTGAAACAATGAACATGTTCTACCTCTATTCCACCAAGGACAACAAGATTATTGCAACTAGAAACTCATGCACTAGATTATTTGAATTTAAAAAAGAGAAGTGTTTCTTAAACACTATATGAACTGATGGATACATTTAGGTGCATCAACAAGGGAAAAAATAGATCTAGAAGGAGGGCATTTAGCTAAATCTCTATGAATTTGAAGTATCTTTGCTAACTTTGGTTAATTGTGTTCAAAGATTAGTTGATTATTTGCATATTTGTGTTTATTTTATCATATTTGTGTTAATATAATTGATCTTAGTGGTTTTAGAATAGTCTTTAGGATTATTTAGCTAAAGATTTCTTTTCTTTCAAAATTTATGTGAAAATCTTACAAAGGTTGCTTAAGCTTCATTATGGATCCATTTATCTTTGAAAAGATTTGGTTTCTATGTTGTATTATGAATATGATCTAGATATGGATTGGACACAAGTAAGATCTTCATCAAGGTATGGCATGATCAGGTATATCTTCTAACAATGTGCATGGTCAAGTGCATGATTTTCCTCAAAATATTGAAAGGTATTTTCCTTCTTTTAGTCCTACTAGTGTTGTGACTTTTGAAGAGCACATCACATGCTTTAAAGGCACCTTAGGATTGTTAAATATTATTCATGAAGATGTTTCCTATAGATTATTTCATTTTACTCTTAGAGATGAGGCATATGATTGATTACTCAACATTCCTAAATATTTCATTATCAATTAGAATGATTTTAATTATTATTTAATTGATCAATTTGGAAATACCATCAATCCATATGTCCTTTATCAATAATTAATTACTATAAATAAGGATTCAAATGAAAGCATTAGAGATTTTGATGTTATATTTCAAAATATATTGAATTGAACCATATCTCATTATAGACCTATTGAGGCTTTAGCTGTAAGGATTTATAAATATGCTTTAGATCCATTAATTTCTATGTTTATGAAAAGATCTATTAGAGTCATTAATATATTCACTTTATCCTATGCTAAAGCTTTGCTAATTAATGACCAAATTTAGCTTCAGGTTTAAATGGCATATGCCATTCAAAATCTCAATCCTAATTTTCCCATGCTAAATGTCATGCTTGATGTTAATAAAAACATGCTTACTTTAAATTAAACTCTAGTTTTAAACCAATCACCTTTGAGTCATGTTCATCTTGGTCAAAACCTAGGATTCTTGAATAACATTATAAATGGGTCTCATCCATAAGACCAGAGAGCTTTGATTCCTACATCCAGTCACAATACTCAAGTTTATAATTTTGAGGCACCCAAGAATGAGAATGATTTTATCCTAAATATGGTTTGAAATCTAAGCACTGATTTCATTCAAATGCAAATGCAAGTTATCAATACTAGGGAAAATTATAATAGGAACTTTTCTTCCAAATATTCAATAGGCCTTCAAATAGTTTTCAAAATAATAATAATAATAATAATAATAATAATAATAATAATAATAGCCACACTAATGAGTCATCCTATAATAAGAATGCACCTGATATAAATCTTGGTGATGTAACTTTGCCTGATTATTGTAGAGTTCATTAACTTTAAAACATGGTGAATTAGACTATCTAGAATTTTGCAATGCTTTAAAAGATTTTTAAGAAGAATTACATACCTTTGAAGTTTTACCTAATAGAGATAATGGTGTAGGTACCCCTGTTTCTTCAAAGTCATCTAAATATATTGATTCAAGTCTCATGGTGGAGACATTTGAATTTCCATTCTAAGAAGAGAATGAGCTTGAGGATATCCTTGAAGAGATTCATGATTTTTAGTAATATATAAAGAAGACCTATCCCTTAAAATAATAGTGAGAAAAAATGACCTTTAACTACCTCAACTCCACCAATTTTTTTTGACAATCCTCCTGATACTACATCAGATAACAATCCATAACCTTCTAAGGGAAGTACCTTTGAACCCAATGTTGATACATCTAATTCTTCCAATAGGATTAGATATAATATAGTAGAGGAAATTAAAAATATCCAAGCTAATGTTACCTTTCATGAGTTGAAAAAAATTATAGAATAAAGGGATCTATTTTTTGAATCTTTGTCCAATAAGCCTAGTTAGTCTCAAAAGTTTTCACATTCTAGCATTGTAATACATAAAAATAAGGCATATATTCTACCTTTCCTACTCATAATTAGGATCTTTGGTAATAATTTACACAGTTGCTTAGTATATTTAGGTGCATCTACAAACATCATGCCTAAGGGCATTTGTAAATAATTAGGTTTGACTCTAATTAAATATTATAAGGTTGTGACACAATTAGATAGATCAAGATTTAAAGTGATTGGTGAATTGTTAAAAGTTCACATGCATATTACTTCTGAACCAAGGATCCAATATTTCATTGAAATCCAAGTGGTGGATATTATTTATCCATATGGAATGTTTTTAAGTAGAGACTATGATCCAAAACTTGAAATATTTGGTTGAAATATAATTCAAGAAATAATAACAAGACAATTCAAATAATGTTATCTCTGAGAAGAGATGTTTTATTGATCAAATTTGTAGACCCAAACATATGCTTATCTCTGAGAAGAGATGTCTAATTTCCATTTTAGGTTACATATTCATTTATAAATGTTTTGAAGGTGTGGGGAGGATGTGGAAGGTCACCAATCTTGAGGGAGATGAATTGTTTTGACTTCCATGATTTACAACAATACATAATTTGAGGAATTACTATTTTTAGACTGCACTACTAAAATTGAAATTTAGGTAAATTACATTTGGTTTTAAGGGGGAAAAATTGATTTATCAAAGATACGTGTTATCTCATGATGTTCTCATCTTTATTATATTTCCAACGGTTCAAACGGTGAGTCAATTAGAGCTATGGTGCAAAAAGTTATGGCTCCCAAAAATTTCGTCATCAATTCGGGTGGACCCATCACCCAAATTATCATCTGAATTATTGCCCGAATCATTCCTCCCTCCTTGAGAAGAAATGGTCTGCATTGCATCAAGAGTTTTCATCAAGTGTGGTAGTTTTACTTTGATTTTATTCCTAATGCATACTTAGAATGGATTGTGATTTATAGAACTATGTAGGGCCTGATTGTTCACCATTTCTGTCTGACCATTAGTCTATGGATGGAAGGCTATGAACTTCTTCATCTTGGTATCTATTTGCTTCTATTGTTGTGTTTTTTGTGTAGTCATGGATATAATATCAACCCTTTTAGATTCTTTTGGCTTGACCACCATGAGAAAAAATTTCTTGGCACTAATCAGAGAGACAGGTGTCGAAGGTGGTACTTCTGGTACCCTATAACACCATGTTCCAAGAGTGAGAGTGATCCTTCGAGTTCTTGATTCATATATGCCATGTCGATCATACATGAATGGCTGACCAAAGAGTACATCAAAAACATCTATATTGGCCACATCACATAAGATTTCATCTTGGAAAGGTTTTATTGCATATGAGAGAAGACATTGGTGGATGACACAGAGGTTTCTCCCTAGACTCAACCATCCAATACTATATGGTTTTGGGTGAGGCTTCATGGATATATTTAGGCTTCTCACAACATTAGTAGAGATTAAATTCTTTTGACTTCCACTATCAATAATGAAATGTAGAGGCTTACCTTTCACCCATAACTTAGAGTGAAACAACATTTCATTGTCATCCAGTGTCTCATCATGGGTTTATGATGAAGCAACAATGGATTCAGGATCAACATCTACAATTTCTTCTTCAACCTCTTTAACTACAGGGTCTATATGAGGTAGGGTAGTAGATGTTGAGGATTACAACTCAAAAAGTAGTGACTTGATGGCTTGACATTCTTCTTTGGAGTGAGTTCTAGATTTGTGATAATCACACCACTTCCCAATCTTTCCTTCCTTTTTCTTCTAGTTTTGGCATCAGTTTTGACCTTCTTTATCACTTTTGCATTTTGAAGACTGATTTTCTATATTCATTCTTCCATGCTTCTACTCAATCTTCACTATGAACTTGTATTCCTCATCGATGGTTTCCAAATTGAAGAGTTCCATTTCTCCCCATATGTACCATTGTATTCCACCATGATACTTGAGAACCTTATGTTTCTCACTTTCTTGTATGCCCAATCTCATAGAGAGAGAATGAAATTTTTTAGTGTAATCTTGAACAGACTATTCCTTACCTTGGCGAAGTTATTTCCACTCTATATACAGATTGTCATATGCCCCAATGGGGTAGTATTCTTCCTTTATAGCATCTATTAAATCATCCCATGTAGGCTTTATCTCAAGGCCAATATCATCTACACTGAATCTCTTTTTGTACACTTCCCACCAATTTTTGATAGGTAATGATGCTTTCAGAAGAGCAAAAGTAATCTTCTCTTTATCGGTGAATTTATGTACAAAAAAATAAGATGACAATTGATCCAACCAATTTTCTACTACATCAACATTGATTTTTCCTTCAAATATAGGGATATCAAAATTCACCTAAACCTTGAAGGGTGTTGGGGCACTGAAAGGATGTGTGGGTATGGATGAGAAGCCAGAATTTTCCATTGATATTTGTTGGATAATTTGAGAAAATTGTTATATCATATGTGCTTGCTACTATTGGAGGTCTTCATTCACCATTTCCTTCAAAGGATTAGATGTCTTAGTGTTGTCTACCATTTGAAGTCATTTAGAGCAAATAGGTGGATATTTTGCTAGTTCTATTTTCCAGCCAAGCTTCCTGTAATTTGACCTCATCCTTAGGATCATACACTTTAAAGACAAACCACTCTGATACCACTAATCTAAAACTCAAAAGCTTTAGTTCAAATATACTTCAATAAATAAGAACAAGACAATTAAAATAATGTTATCTCTGAGAAGAGATGTTTTATTAATCAAATTTGCAGACCCAAACATATGATTGTCTCTAAAAAGAGATGTCTAATTTCCATTTTGGGTTACATCTTAATTTATACATGTTTTTAAGGTGTGGGAGAATGTGGAAGGTCACCAATATTGAGGGAGATGAATTGGTTTGACTTCCATTATTTACAACAATATATAATTCTAGGAATTACTATTTTTAGAAACTTATTTATTTTAGATTGCACCACTAAAATTGAAATTTGGGACTCTTACATTGGGTTTTAAGGGGTCAAACTTCATTAATCAGAGCTCCATGACATCTTAATATGTTTCCCTCTTCATTATCTTTCCAGTGATTCAAATGGTGAGTCAATTGGAGCTACAATGCAAAACTTATGGCTCCCACAAGTTTCGTCATCAATTGGGGTGGACCCATCACCCAAATTGTCATCTGAATTGTTGCGCAGATCAGACTAGACCAGATCTCTTAATGGTTACATGTCTACTAATTGTTCACATATGTGCCTTCCATGGAAGGGAGTTACAAATTAGATTAGGATAAAAATGAGACCTAAAATCTAGCATAAGATCACTAAGTAAAATATAACCACTAAGAGGTTTAACATGGTTAACTTAGATCTAGGCATTTACACTCCTGACACCACAAAGGTATGTAACTCCATAACTTCTCATGTTATGCCTAGATTATGGAAGCTATATTTTTATGGTGCTAGATGGAAATTAGTTTTTACAATAGGATTTGTATTAATTAATCCCATTGTGAAAGAATATATTGACTCTTATAAACTACAATTCCCATGCATTAAAAATATTATAGAGTATGAAGCACTTATTCTTGGATTATAATTTTTAATTAAACACAAGGTCAAGGAGCTATTAGTTTTTAATGATTCAAAAATGGTAGTTAATTAGGTAAAGATTAAGTATCATTCAATTTGTCTTATCTTAAGAAATATAAATGTAGAGTGTGGGACTTAATTGAATGTTTTGATGATTTTAATATTGTATCAATCCCTAATGAAGAAAATAAGGCTAATGATGAACTTGCTTTAGATGCAACCAACCTTATACCTATTCAAAGTTCCAAGTTATAAAAAATTACCATTAAATTAGTCCTCTATCCCTCAATGTCAGATAATTTCAACCATTTACAAGTGTTTAGTGATGATCAATAGATCATATACTTCACGACTAGGTTAGGAGTTTTTGAGGCTCACATCATTCATGAAGCCAACAAAAATACCCTTGATTATGACAAAATTGAAGGCAAGCTTGATAAAAAGGAAATTTAGCAGAGTGAAAATAAGATCCTCAAAGGGATGATATCCTTAAAAGGACTATTTGATTCAAATAAACTATTTGAGACTATCAATATTCCCAAAGTAGATGGGAAAGAATATAAATTAAATGACCTAGGTTGCTAAGGTCAACCTCAGCTGGTGAACATTGGTAAAACCTATACAAGCATTGAAACCAAGAGAGCCAAAGATTTTCTAACCAAGTATAAGGATATAATAATATGGTCTTATGATGACTTGAAGATCTTTGATCCTAGGGTCATAACCCACACCATACCATTGAAGGAAGCTTGCAAGAAGAAAAACAAAAGCCAATCAACCCTATCCTAGAACCACTATATACAAAGACGTCAAGAAGTTACTAGATGTCAAGATAGTGTTTCCCATTAGACACTCCACTTGGGTAGCTAACCTACTTCTAGTAAGCAATAAAAATGGTGAAATCATATTGTGCATTGATTTTATAAATTTGAATATAGCATATAAAAAGGATAATTACCCCCTACCTTCTCTTGACCAAGTAATACAAATTATTTCTAATTCTACTATGATTTATTTTCTTGATGGTTTTTTAGGGTATAATTAGGTGCTAGTGAACAAGGAGACAAAATGAAGACTACATTTATTACTAAGTGGGACACTTTTTCCTACAAGAGAATGCCCTTTGGAGTAGTCAATGTAGATGTAACCTTCCAAAGAGAAATGGATCATGAATTCCAAGGACTCATAGGTAAGTGCATTATTATTTACATGGATGACCTAATAATCTTTTTAAATAATAAAGAAGATCACATCATGCACTTACAACAAGTATTTGAAAGGTGTAGAAGGTATGCAATTTATCTAAACCTAAAGAAGAGAATTTTTTATGTAATTGAGGGAAAATTATTGTGACATGTTATAACTGAGGGGATTTCTATAAACCTAGATAGAGTAAATACAATATCAAAGATATAACCCCGTAATAAAAGGAAGGAACTAAAGTCTTTCTTTGGTAAAATAAACTTTGTGATGAAGTTTATTTTTGGTTTTATAGAAATAGTGAGACCTTTGGATGACATGTTGAAAAAAAATTTAAGATGACTTGGAATGAAGAGACCAAGAAGGCCTCTAAGTAAATCAAAGAAGCAATTGGAAAAGCTTCTATGATGATAAGTCCAAACTTTTCTAAGGACTTCTATCTTTATCTTTTGATTCTGACCATACAATTGTTGTTGTCTTAACTCATAATATAGATGTATGTGATCATCATATTTCTTTCATGAGTACTAATTTTTAAAATTTTGAATTGAATAATTCTCTTATTGACAAACAAGCATGTGCTCTAGTCAAGGTAGTGAAGAAATTTAGGCATTATATCCTTAGAAATAAGGTACATGTAATACTACAAGACCCTATTACTAATCTCATGATAATCAATGTGAACTTGGAGAAAGGAGAGATAATTGGATGTTTTTTCTCTAATAATATGATGTAGAGATGAAGACTACAAAGTTGGTAAGATGCTAAGGTTTAATTATATTGATTACCAATAGTAATCCCAAACTAAGTGTCATGCAGGTAGAACAACAAAATTTTCAGCCCAATGATTGGTATGATCCTAGTATTCATTTATTAATCAATGGCTTTTGTACTACAAGGTTAAGTAGAGAGCAAAAAAGAGATTTAAGGCTTGAAGCAACTCATTTTTTGATCAAGGATGGAATGTTGTATAAGAAGAAATTTGAAGACATTTATATAAAGTGTGTTTCCAAGGAAGAGGCAATTGAGATCTTAAGGACTTTCCATGAAAAAATGGTAGTGGACATCCATCCAGAAGGACGATAACCCTTAAGATTCTTAGGGCTAGTTACTACTAGCCCATTGTATTCAAAGATGCTCACAATCATATGAGTGAACGCCACTCATGTCAAATATTCAACACTAAATATCCCAAGGCTACCATGCTATTAAAACAAATAATGATTGATAAACCCTTTTCCCAATGGGGATTGCATTTTATGGAGGTCATCAACCCAATTCATTATATAGTCACAAGTATGTTTTGACTATTACTAGCTACTGTACAATATGGACTGAAGTAATATCAACTAAGAAGTGCAAGACTGAATAAGTGATCATTTTTTTCAAAGAGAACATATGCATAGGATTTGGGACTCTTGTATCTCTAGTCTGTGATAATGGATCTACCGTTATATCCATTAAGATGATGGAATAGGCTTATGACAACAACATTGTTATCAATTTCTCATCAAGACATTACCCTCAAAGCAATAGCCTATTTGAATCAATGAAAAATAACTTGATGAAATCCATAAAGAAGTTTTTAGCTAATAAACCAAGAACATAACATAAGGTACTTAAGTGTGCCCTTTGGTAAGATAGAACTAGAGTCAAACAAGCTGTCAAGGCATCACCATTCTTGGTGGTATATGGTAAATAACCTATATTTCCCATAATGGTCAAGCTTCCAACCTACTTGTTCATGAAATAGTACATAGAGGAAGATCAATAATTTACAATTTCGAGGTTACTTGACATCATACAGATGGAGGATGTATGAGATGAAGCTTTTGCCAATTTTAGTAGACACCAAACCACAATCAGGAGGTGGTTTGATAAATGTTCAAAGATAAAGGTGTTTAGATAAGGATACCTAGTTATTATTTGGGATAAGGCCTTAGAACCAAAATGAAAACATGGGAAGTTTATAGCTCTATGGATTGGTACATATCAAATTGTTGAGATCCTAGGGGATAACACCTTCAAACTAAAAGACTTATAAGGATCAAAGTTTACATTGCCAACCAATGGGAAATACCTCAAGCACTATTTATCTTCTTCCCCTGCTGGAGTCTTCATGGAATGAATTGTAATACTAGTTAGAGTTAGTGTAGGTAGGCTTTAGATTAATTTCTTTCCTATTTCTTTCCTTCTTCTCCATTGTTTGTACATAGTATTTTTATATATTTGTTTCCTTGTTTACTTTGTGTTTTTTTTTTCATGCTTTGTTTTTTTCTTTTAATAAGATATTTTGGATAGTTATCAACTCTAAATACATTTATATGATCTAAAGAAACCTCACATTTTAGGAATGTATGTATGTTTTCTCAACATTGGTTGATCATGGATAATTGAAATATGAGCTTAATATTATGGTTTAGAGAAACTAGTAAAGACTAATAAATAGGTTAATTATTCCTTAAGATTATAAAATTTGTTCTAATCTAATTTTGGTTCTAATAAGGATTGTACATATAGGGTTAAAGATTAGATTATTAGGATACAATCATGCTTGCACTTAAAAAACATTAATTACTTAGGATAAAATTTACAGTGAATGATGATTGTTTAAAGATCAAACATGTGACCAAATACTAAAACCTAGCTAATCTAGTTCTCAACCTTTGATAAAAATTCAAAATATCTAAAAATACAAAAAATAATATCTTATTGCAAAAATTAAAAGGATTTCTAGTCAAATTTGATTCCGATAATCTCCATCAGGGATATGGACACTTGGTTGGTAGTGTAAAAAAGCCTCAAGTGGATCTAAAGGTATCTTTATTAGGGCTATGAATTCATAGATGTAAAAAAAACAATGCCCAAGCCTTTCTTAAGCTAAATCATGATTCTTAATGAACATCCAAATCTGCTATAAGTCAATGTTAATAGTTAAGCTCATGAATCTAGAAGTTGTTCTCTAAATCCTATGGTAATTAGTAAGTGGAATCAAAGCACACACACATCATGGCTATGTCTTGATGTTTGATCCTAATTCTACATGTGAAATATTTGTTCTAACCATGAACTAATCTTAATAATAGTGCTTGATCAAGTAGAATAAGTATCCTAATTATTAGTCTAAACTAGATTCTCTATAATCTAACATATTGTTATGTTTCCCCTAGAAGTTGCCATTTGTTGAGGTCAACATACCCCCATTTCTAAAAAATAGGGACCCTAATTATAAATTATTTAAATTTGTACCTTAAAATTGAAAATTCACTTGATCAAAGTACTAATAGAATGTTTACACATTGTCTTTATTTGAAGATTATCCACACGTGGTTCTCATTTGGATTGATTATCATATTCTTAAATGATCATGGTTTTACCACTTCTAATGTTGTGAATGATTTTTTACTATGTTTTTTTATTAAAGGTCTAATAGAATCTCATTTGGGAATGAACATGCTTAGGTTTTTGTGCTTAAATATTAAATTGATGTTTTACTAACCTTTGATCTATCAAAGATTAATTGAATCTATTTTAAGTCATGTTAAAACCCTAGTCTAATATTTTAACCTAGGTCCCTTTTAAATCAAATTAAAAATTATATGAGAAAATTTTTCATGGGAATAGTTATTTATGCCATTGACTTAGATTAATTTTTATCCTAAGGCTTAGTCATGTTTTTCAACATAACCAAACCTTTGTCTAAAAATCTTATGCTTGTCCCTTTATGTCCCATGGCCTTTTGGTCTATTTTACTATTAGCATAGTCTAACTAATCACATGGTCCTCTTTATTATGTTCTAACTTAGCTTAAGATTTAATATCAAGGTTTTAAATCATGTTTATTAACATGAATACAAACCTTAGTATTAAGACTTTACCCTAAGTTATTTATGTATTCTTGAGCTTGAATTAATTATTTTATTATCTTCAAAATAAATGATGAACATTTTCTTAGGTGGTTGAGATGTAACGATGCTAGATTAAAGTTGAAAACTCAAGATTTTAACCTAAGCTAAAGTTCAAAAATATTTTGAGGATCAATAGTACATGTTTACTAAAGAAATATTGATCTAATGGTGTGTATTGAGTCAAGACTTCAATGGAGCCCTGGGATAAGTGAGAAGGTGACAAGTGTCACACTCATGGACAAAGATCACTCAACAACCAACATAGTTTGAAATTAAAAATCAAGATCAAATAGAGTGATTTTGCTTAAGAAAATATGATCAAATGGTGCATAACATTTTTTTAAAATTCAATAATCCTAAAAATAACCATGGAGATGACAAGTGGCATAGCCATGAGCCACAAATTGAAGCTTGAGAATCTTTCAAAGATTGATATTACATGGATGAGTGGACACATTTTGATCAACACTTCATAGAGCATGAGGCATAATTAATAAGATCAAGATTGATAGAGCATGATTGATCCATGCAAACAAGATTAATGGTGTGAGATCAATGTTGACATTTCAATATAGCTCATAATGAATGTGGAAGTGATAAGTGTCATAACTGTAGGGAATGTAGAAAGTAGCCAATAGAATCCAAATTCTCATATTGAGATCAATATTCCACACTAATATTTGCAAGAATTAATCAATGGTGTAAGATCAAGGTGTAATTTTAAAAAGACAATGGTCAATTTTTAAAAAATAATGAGCAAAATGCCACAAAATGCCATAGAGATGTAATGAAGATCATTATTTGAACTAGATACCACCATTAAAACACTAATTAGAACTTAAAAAGATCCTTACCATGTACTAAACCCCTAATTCAACCCTGTATTGATCATGATGAAGCCTAGGAGAGTTGAATTATCATTTGTGCAAGAAGAATTCAATCCAAAACTAAAGTGTAGACCACTAGTGAGCAATTTGAATAAATTCATAACCAATATGTAAAATTATAAAATGTCCCTACTCTATACCATATTTGGGTAATAATAAAGTCTGTTAACATCATTGTTCATGAATAGATTAAGCCATGGATTGTGGATCTACAAAAGGAAGAGGAGAAAAGAATGTCTACCTTAGGAGCATCAGGTGGAACACAAATAAAAACCCCAACTCCAATAGTGACTCAATCATTAGTGGGGGTCTAATTTAATCCAAATATTGCTAGCATAGAAAGAGTGATAGAAAAGTAGGTCAAGATTGTTAGAGAGGAATTCACCTTTCAAAAGTGGAAACATTTATTGGTTTGACTCCAATGGAAGGACAAAGGCCTTGTAAGGTTCCTATATTTAAAGAGGACCAATTAAAGTTGGATCAAACATAATATGATCAATTGGAGGATGTCATCAAAGGCATGATGTAACAATAGAATAATTTAAAGGGACTTCCATTTTGTCAATCCAATAAGATAGATTCAAGATATTTAAGGACACCATGATTGACTTATTCAATTCCTTAAATTTAGTCATAACCAAACAAGAGGCAATAAGTAAGCAAAATTCCATGGCTCTAGGCCAATGGCAGGTTACCAATTATCAAGTAAAGGATTTAATCAAAGCCTTAACCAAGAACTACATCCCTAAATTCAAAATAGATAGCCTAGCCCATCTGAACATGGATATGGCTATATTAGTGAATAAGATCAAAGACCTAAGCTACTAGTCCAAGTAGATGGAAGATGTTTCTAAGGACCTCAAATAATAGGAAGATAAGATGCTACACATATTGGATAATTGAATCAAAGATCCTACCTCACATAGTCATTTAAGCCTTATCATTGATGAGGATTTCAATCATATAACTATTCAATTAATTCAAAAATTAAGGAACCAAAGACATGGAAAGATAGGGTCTAATAATAATAATATCATGGGCCTACAATTGTCATCTAAAGAGAATATAGGAGATGTTGGGAGAATAAAGATCCTTGAGTAAAGAGCTGAAAAGGACCTCAGTAACTTGGAGATCAAGAAAAGGGATTTGTTCATGAGACCCATTATTAACCTCTAGCTAATCAATGAGCAACATTAAAGAATAAAGGATCATGTAAGGTAGATAGAAGGTTACAATTGCACCAAGGTCCCAAATTTAGTTACATTAGGAATATTCTTTTACAACTATCATTGTATATTTTTAAAATGGAATATTCTTCTTGTAAAGGCATGTACGACTTGTAAAGTACATTGTCTATAGGTTAGTATATTATAAAAGGTCATTTATTCTAGAATGTAATAGACATGATAGTTGTCCTATACACATGTATAAAAGTAATTTGTCATTACTGACCGACATACCTCATGAATGATCTAGCTAAAGAGGTATTGCCAATTATAAAAAGGAGAGTTTTTAGAGCCAAAAAACTATTTGTAACTTTTGATAAAAATAATATAAGCAAAGAATTCTACAAAGTTTGACCACATTTTCTTGTGTGAATTAGTATCATGTTTCTCTCTCATTTGTTTGTTCTAATTTTCATATTTGAAAGGTTCTTGTGAATTTTGGATGTGCATCTTTTAATGCAGAGTTGCTAATTTGTGCTAATGCTAGATTAGTTGCATGTTCTTAGGTTTACTTCACTTTATTTTCTCTTCTTGCATCTAGACTAATGATATTTTCTTGCAAGGTTAAAATTCTTAAATTAAATATTGTTCTTATTTTCATCCTTGCCTACTTTCCGTAGATGTTTGCATAATGTGTGGTAGGATTTGAGCTTATGCTACTTTATTTTGTACATTGGTTAAATGCATGTTTAAATGAAATTATAACATTGTCAGAATGTTTGAAATAGAGATCAACAACACCTCTCTTTTTTTCCCTACCCTTCTTTTTACTCCGTTTTGTATCAATTCACTCTTAGATCAGTTTCATTATGAATATTCATCATAGTTTAGATTTAGACTTAGGTTTTGAGCACAATTCACTTATATTATAATAGGTAATATCCAAAATCAAAGATCAAATATTAAGCCATGGTGTCTCCTAACCACCAACTAATATAAATTTGTGAAATAGTCAATCTATTATGTCTCTATTACTCCAAGGATAACAAGGTTATCATAACCAATAACTCATGAAATGGATTCTTTGAATCCATAAATGAGAAGTATTTCTTAAACACTATATGAGCTAACTGATACATTTAGGTGCATCGACACAATTCAAAATAAGAATGCTCATAAGAAAGGATGTCAAAAATTTATTTTTTAAAATAAATGAAATAGATGAAAGAAAGGAATTGTCTATTGAGATTTACCCTTTTTGTAATAAATTTTATGATGTGTTTCCATAGGAATTATCAATATTACCATGCAAGTTAGAGTTTGATTATTTAATTTACATAATACCTAGTTTAGAACCATAATCCAAGGCACCTTATAGGATTATGACTATAGATTTATTTAAGTTAAAATCTCAACTACAAGAGTTGTTATCTAAAAGGTTGATTCAACCAAGTGTGTCACCATGGGATGCACTAGTCATGTTTGTCAAGAAGAAGGATGATACTTTTACCTTGTGTATTGATTAGAGTATGTTAAATAAAGTTATAATCAAGAATAGGTATCCATTGTTTCACATTGATGATCTCTTTGATCAAATTCATAGGGAAACAATTTTATACAAGATAGATCTTTAAGTGAGATATCACTAGTTGAGGATTCGAGAAGAAGATATTCCTAAAATAATATCTATAACTCAGTATGGGCACTATGAATTTATAGTGTTACCTTTTAGGTTAACAAATGCTCTGTTAACATTCATGATTCTCATGAATAATGTGTTTAGGCATTATCAAGATCACTTTTATTATTTTTTATGGATGATATCCTAATTTATTATAAGAATAAGGAGGAACATCTACAACACTTGGAGTTGGTTTTGTAGTGTTTATAGAAGCATAGACTATATGGTAAGTTGTCTAAATGTGCATTTTCAAATGTAAAGTTTAATATTTTGGACACATTATCTTTGAATATGTAATTTTAGTGATCTGGTGAAGATAAGAGCTATAATGGATTATCTAACACCCAAAATTTTTCATGAGGTGAGAAGTTTTATAAGACTAATAGGGTATTAAAGGAAACTTTATCTAAATTTATTGAAAATAGATAACCCAATTACCTCTCTTTAGTGGAAGAATCTAATTTTTGTTTCATCAGATAAGTGTGAGAAATATTCTTAGGAGTTGAAAAAGAGGATTATGTTACTACTTGTGTTAAGAGTTACTGATCCTAATGGTCAATTTTCACTAATCACTTATGCATCTAGTGATAGTTTTGGAGGAGTTCTTATGCAAGATGGTTTAGTTGTAGTATATAAGTACAAGAATATTAAACCATATGAAATGAATTATATCCTACATGATCTATAACTAGATGCAATAGTACATGCTTTGTAAGTTTAGAGGCATTATATGTTGGTAAAGTTGTTTGATCTTAAGATTCACAACTTGGGGCTCAAATATACCTTCACCCAATTGAACTTGAATGTTCATTAGAGATGGTGGTTAAATTTATTATCTGACTATGATTTTTATATTAACTTCATCAAGGACAAATGAATCATATTTTTTGACACCCTAAGTTGTCGAAGGTATATAACAACTTTGGCTACTATCAGGAGTACCTTTCATGATCAAGTTGTTAAATTATCTTTTGGAGATGAGTTTTATGATCAGGTTAATAAAGCATTATTAGAGGATGCTTAGAACCCTAATTTTAAAGGATTTAAGTTGGATAATGATGGTTTTTTAAGGTACAATGGCTAAATGTATGTACCTGATAGAGAGAATTTAAAGAGTACAATGCTAAAGGAATTACACAATGCCCTTATTTAGGTCATCTAAGAGTGACTATTCATGGCTAAGTTAAGACCTATTTATTTTTGGAAAGGAATTAAAAGGGATGTCATATATTTTGTGTCTCTTTTTTTGGAGTGTTAGCATGTGAAGGTTGAACATGTGCATCTAATAAGATTATTATATCATCATGATTTACTAGAATGGAAGTGGTAGGTAATTATTATGCACTTTGTCCAAGGTTTGTCACTATCATGGAACTATCATGACATGATGTTGGTGGTAGTTGACAACCTTACTAGGGTATCACACTTCCTATGATGTAATTTGACTGATGATGCACTAATTCTTGTTTAAAAGATTCATGAAAGAAGTGTACCAATTACATGGGTGTCTAGAGAAGATCATTTCTAATCAAGATCCAAGGATAACATATAGGTTTTGGTTGACTCTAAATTTATATTTAGGAATACATTTGAATTTTAGTAGTGCATATCATCCATAAATAGATGGACAAATAAAGAGAGTAAACTAGGTTATGGAAGATATTATTTAAAAGTATTGCATGGATCAATAATGCAAGTGGGAAGAATATCTTCCAATGGTAGAGGTTGTTTATAATAAATCTTACCAATCATCTTTAAATATGGCTCCATTTGAAAGATTGTATGGAATGAGGTGTTGAACACCAATAAATTGGGATAAGCATGAATACAGGGTTGCCTTTAGTCCTAAAATTCTTATATAAATGGAAGAAAAGGTCAAGTCAATCAAACAAAGGTTGGATGAAGATAATGATAGATATAAATGTTATGATGATTTTAAAAAAATAACAAGATAGTTTTCTATTGGTGATAATGTATTTTTGAGAGTTAAGCCTCAAAATTTCCCAATTAAGTTTGGTAAATTATTGAAGCTTTCCAAGATATGTGGGACCCTTTGAGGTCTTGGAAGTGATCAAACTTATTGCATATAGGATTTACTTGACACCAGCTCTAACTCTATTACATAATGTTTTTCATATATCATATCTTAAAAGGTATGTATTTGATCCTTATCATGTATTGGATTGGAAAGATTTATAGGTTTTGGATCCTAGGATGGTCATAATAGACCTAGTCAGAATAATTGACACTCACAAACTTAGTTTATGTAATAGGGAAGTTTGACAATGCAAGGTCAATTAGAACCAATATTTTGAGGATAGTACATCTTAGAACTATGATGATTTCTATAGGGTGTTTCTACATTTATCTATTTAGTAACATTTATTGTTGTTATGTGATTTACTTCTATGTGTTACTTGATTTCATAACTTTAATTTGAAATAAGTGTCATTGGGATGATGAATAATTTTAGAGGGAAAGGATGTTACATCTCGATTTCCTCACTAACATTGATTTGATTATTAAAAATATATTAATGGGGTTAATTTTGTTTACTTAATATTGTATAAAACTATTTGAATTTATCTTGTTGTATAGAGAAACATATAATGATTGCATTGTGTGACTCATTACTTGATTTATTGGTTGTACATGAGTTTCGTATGCATGTGGATTATGCTTATTAAATATTATTGTGTCTTAGTATAATTATTATTGATTTTTTATGGGATAAATACCATTTGCATTTGTGAGGTGGATGAAGGAGAAATTCCACTCTTTAGATAGATATGGAGGGAGAGTATTATTAGGGAGGGTGATACAGATGGAAATTTTGGAGGTGTAAAGATTTGACAAAGAACCCAACACACACCACACATTACAAATAAATGGATTATTTATTTAATTTTAGTTATGTTTAATTAATTTGTGCTTGGTCATGATTGATTTGGTTTTTATTCATGTTTTCATGCTATTCAGTCTTAAAAATAGTTATTACTATTTTCCAAGATTATTGTGTAGTTTCCATTAAGTAGTATGATAGTTGTATACATTCTTTATATAAATTTACTTATGGTTGACTTCATAACCCATATAGGTATGTACAGTCAAGAATTTAACTAAAAAATATTGTTAGAACATATATGTATGTCATGGAAATTAATTACATTATTGATCGTATAACAAAATGATTTCTAAAAACTATATCTAACCTAGACCTAAGTATAAATTACTAAGGTGTTACCTAAGGTGACATATCCCTAAATACCTAATGGTTAACTAAGTATGAAGCTTTGATTGTTTAGTGTTTAAATGATTATGTTGGGATAGGCATTCAAGTTTCATTAAACATTATCATTATGTTTATTGACATAATACACTATCAACCCTAATTTAGGAGTGATCATTTGGTTGTCTTTTTTTCTCAAACCATGCAAAACTCTGGATGTCTAGGGTTTGACTATGAGTTGGAGTAAATATTGGCGTGACTATGTTACTTGGTGGTCGAGTTGTGATTTGTTGGAAGAATTCTAGGAATTTATAGTGTTATGGTGAGTCATTCTTTGGGAAATAATGGTGGAGAATGGTTCACCATAAAATTAGGGGTTTTTGAATTGTGTATGGAGGACTGTGAAAGCATAAATGAGGAAAAGATTTTTTCAAATGCATAGAGGTGGGTTGACAAAGGATAAAAAGAGGAAAAAATGAACTTTTTCTAGCATATCAAATGAGAAAGAATATTTTAGAGGAATTAAGAGGTAATAATTATTCTTTGTTCACTCTAAAATCTGGTGTTCATGTTATAAATTTTATTGATGAAATTACTTTTGGGTTTTTTAAATTAAGTGTTTAGAGTTATGAAGCCTTGGGAGAATTAGGTATTCAACCCTATGGGAGGAGGAATCCCCCCATAGAATCTAATAAATGATTGTATTGTATAACATGGGTATAAAAGGTTAGGGTAACTATTGAAAATAGATCCTTATCTGGTTTGATTAACATGAATGTGTGTGTGTTAATTTGTGTAAACCAAAATATTATGTTTTAGTAAGAAATTTGAATGTTAATGAAATAACTTAGAAACATTGTTCTGATGGGGGTTCAAAATAGTGTTTCTCATGGTCAATGACATGACTAGGTTTTTCAAAGTTCATTTGTATATATTAAAATTATTGTGTATCTATTAATCAATAAATCTTGGTTATATTGCTATAGGTTTTGGTTATGTTTGATTTTGGTATATGAACTGGGTTTGTTGGATATTACTTGGTTATGTTCCTTTCATTTCAATGGATGTGTGTAATAAATTTTTAATCACCTATGTAAGATTGTTCTATGGGAAGGCTAGAATTTGTTATTCAAATTTAATTAGTATAGTTAAGTATGTATAAATAATTATGTGTTGACTATGTATAGATGACTATTGTTGATTGTGAGTTAATTTAGTTTATTACCATACCATAGGTTTAAGATTATTTGGTATTGGTTATATATTAGTGTATATATGAAGGTCTAGTATACATGATAATTCTAAGCCAATATAAATGGTTGGTAGTTTTATAAAATAACTATGTTATTAAGTTATTTGAATAGATTTGTTATTATTGAGTAGTCATCATGATTTTATGTTGAGTAACTTAAGTAACTATTTAATGGATTGGATGAGTAGCATAGAATTTAATATAGGTCAATTTATATTAAACATATATATAGAGATAATTGTGAATATATGGATATAATTTATTAGTTGGATTGTTTCTTTATATTGATTGATTGTGTGTAATTATGGATTGATGAATAGTTGATTGTTGTTTGTTAGACTATTTTAAAAGTAAGAATTAGACTAAGTGTAAATATTTATAAAATGGTTGAACTATTTTAGGGTCATGGATGTTTAATTTAGGGTTAAACTTGTGTTGAATGATCTCAATAGGTTGATGTACCATATGGTATGTAACATAATATTTCATGTTTGTGTTTTAAGACATTTAATTGGGTTATAAGTGATGCACAGTGTTAAAGTTATTTCTATGTTAGTTTTAAATTGAGTTTATGTTTCTTAAGTAGGGAACATAGCATATGAAAATAAAATCAAAACATATATAAATATGTATATATGTAATTATGGAATATATATAAAGATGATAAAGAATTATTTATGAATACTTCATAAAAACACATACACATAGAGATCTATGTATACACATAGAGTGTGTGTGTGTGTGTGTGTGTGTGTGTGTGTGTGTGTGTGTGTGTGTGTGTGTGTGTGTGTGTGTGTGTGTGTGTGTGTGTGTGTGTGTCTATAAAAACTTATATGTATATATCATTTTATTAGGAAAATAGTGGCTAATGATTTAAAATGTATATAAATATAAGTGGACATAATATATGTGTATGTGGATAATTTGATATATAAATACATGTTGGTAAATAGTGAATATATGTGTTCATATGAAAACGATGATGTATATTATTAATTTATTATATGTTGATTAAGTTATTAATTATGAATAAAATGATTAATTTCCGAATAGAACAAATAATGTTATATTTATTATCTGTTGATTAGCTTAGGATTTATTATGAAATTATTGAATCGTATTATTTTTATTATAATACTTGTGAACAAAAAATGTTTGTATTGAATTGGTAAATAATTAAATATTATTTAGATTGTTAGAAGGCAATTTATTTTTAATAATGCCTTATTGAAAATGGATTTTGGGTTGTGTTAGAATCTAGAAAGTGTAATAGAAGATATTAAGTTATTAATGTATTGCATGTAATTATTTAAAGTTGTTTCTTGTATTTAATTATTATGGTATTAATACTAAATCTATATGAAAAATTCATTTAAATATTGTATATGAATTATTTAGTAAATATGGTATTAATGACACTAAGGAATATTATCATGATAAGGTTCTCATGCATTTATTTAGAGTCATTAATACATGGATTAAATGAAATTTGATTGAGTGTGTGTGTGTGTGATCATGATTGATCTATTGGATCATTAAATTATATGAAAATGTTGGCCAAAGTAATGTTTATAGTTAAATGTTATTATTTCACTTATTTGATTAATATGCATACATGATTGATGTTATGTTAGAACAAAATTATTTATGATATGATGCATGTAGTTAAAATCTTACAACACATGGGTTCTATTTAATGTCTCGATACTTGCACCAGTATCATCTCCACATCCATGAAGGGAGGGTCATTCCCTAGTTGGGTTATTATGCATGGTTTCTATTATTCATGGTTGGTGTGGAAAAAACTCTAATAATGCTCTCCCTCTCATCCAACAGTCAGTCGATAAAGACTTTTACTCATGATTTTAGTAAATATACATATAATGAGATTATGGATACTCATTAGTTCTATGGGAAATTGTATTTATTTACGTTCACTATGATGTAAAAAATTTGTATTATTCTACTTAGATAAATATCAAATGGTTTCTCTTATTTTATAATATTATTGTATAAACTTTTAGTAGTTGGTTGAGTTATTATTGAACAATCATACTTTATGTGATCAATTGAATTTGTAATTCTGTTAAATGTGTTAATTTAGTCATTATATAAATGAATCATAATTATCTTATTATGCAATATGAATTTAGTTAAAGATAAATTAACTTATCTTAATTGGGAATAATATGGTTAGATTATTAAATAAAATTTTACAAAAATTACTTTTTATAGGTTAAACCCATTGGGGTTCTAACATCATCACCGTTTTGAAGCTTCACAAACATAGCCTTCAAACTAAGTGTGAATGTGTTTGAGGTGAAATTGAAGTGGAGGAGAGAGGTCATATATTGAGGTCAATAAAATGGGGATGGTTTAATATATGTATTTGAGGTGAAATGCTAGGTAGTAGCCATTAAACTAAGGGAACTTAGGATATAGAAGACTTGTCTAATGTAGTGTTGGTTGTTGATAGTGTGTATAAAATATTAGGTCAAGGACTATGGAAAAAAATTAGACTAAGGACAAAATTGAGTAGCAAACATAATAGTAAGAACCTAATATTACATGGTGGTAATATAGAAGATAGTAGAGCATGCAATAAATAGTTTACTAGAGCATAAAAATAGCTTATTGAAGAATTATCAATCTCAAATAATATTAATATATATGTCATCAAAAAATCTTAGGTCAATTCATCAGTATGGATTAAATCACCTTTACTTTTCACTATATAAAAAACCCATGTATGGGAATTATTTAAAGCTTACACCTTATTTAGGCCTTACCTTAACTCAGGGGTCATTAAGAATGATAAGAATTAAATTATAGTCCAAGGCATATGAAGCATCAATATGGTGTCAATTAACATGAATGCTAATATCTATGTTGGCTAATGATGTAAATAGGAGTAGTCAATTCAATTAAATAAAGGATAAATAAATTATCAAAGCTACAGTCTATACATAAATAAATACTAATATTAATCTAAATTCTTTATAACAAGAGCCAACATTAATCAAACTCAGTCTAAATGCTTAGATCAAATAAAAAATATTAATTATTGTTGATTTATCAAAGCATAGAGTATGACTGAGTAGACATAGAAATTACACAGAAGGGAGATAGATTTGAAGAAATAACTATAAATAAAAATACCACAATGAATGATATAGTTTTTATACAACCAATATAAAATAATGCTTCAAATATCAAACAAATTATCTAATAAGATTAAATATATTAGCTTGTAAATATATAAACCAAATCTGTAAGAACTTCAAAATACACAAGTTATTGGAGATAGCTATTTGACCTTGAAAAAATGAAAAAAAAATCAAAGATTGCAAATAACAATATTGAATTGAGGCAAACTAAATCAAGAGTGTAGGCACAAATTTTTGGGTAATGGATTCTAAGAAGACTTGAATGCTCTGATACCACAAAGGAATTATGTGCAATGAGTAAACATAGATCCTTAGGATCTTATTGGAATTCCAAAACCAATAACAAACAAAATTATGAATCCTAATAAATGATCACATTATATCTATTAATCTATGTTAGTATAGATTTTAACTTTAAAATTATTTAGTTAGTTGTTAGTTTATAGATAGGATTTATGGTTGGGTAGAAATTAGTAGTTACAAATCTTATAACTATTTTTTTAATGTATATATTAACCTATTGTATCAACAAATAGACATAGAAGCATTCATTACTCTTCATATATTGATAAATTAGTTAGTGCCTTAGGCATACGAAGTCGAATCCATTTGATAGGTGGTGGTAACCAATTGACTATTACAACACTAAAACCATAGGTCATGCTCCCAAAAAGACTGGTTCCTATAAATAAGTGAATACAAGTACCAAACTATTTAATACTACAAGGTTAATATTATCTTGAACCCACATAAGGAGGCAAGTTCATAAGCATTTGGTATGTTTGAATGAATTATGTAAATTGCACTAGAGTTTATTTTTCTCTATAATATGCCATCCAAAACATTGGTAATATTCAATTAGATAAATTAGTTATCCAAGGCCTACTCAAATATTTTCTAATTGATGTGAAGTGATAGGAATGAAAAATTTTCATAAATCTTGATGAAGGATACACTGTAAATGACGAACGTGAAGAGAATTATGAATAGAAATATTTGTGTCTAACTACAAAAGCATACTGAGCCCACTTTCATTCCACTTTTCATCCATAAAAAATATATACTTTTTTGTACATATAATAATTTTAAATTAATAAAATATTATTTTGTTATCTTTGTGAAATCTTGTATAAATATGTAAAAGCAATATCTGCATGAAAATTACTCTTGTTCGATGCCCAAATTTTCAAAGTGACAAATTTTGTGGCATAGAAGATGAAGATGTGAACTATTATTCAATTCAAATAATTATGGGGCATCATCAATGGTACATTGAACTATCATATTAAATTTTATAAGCAAATAAAATATGATAATTCCAATGTCAAAGTCATAATATTTATCTCACTTAGTGTCATCAATGAGGTTCAACCTCATATTTGGGATGTGTCAACATCTAAGTAATACTGGGATATACTATACATTATTAATGAAGGAAAAAACTAAACCATGATCCTCCATCTCTAGCTAAAGCTTCATAATCTCACTATGAAACATGGTATGAAATTTGTGTTTTTATGTTGTGTGGAAGAACTTTGAGTAGAATTAGTTATGATTGAAGAAATTATCAAAAAAAGTTGTTGGTTATGATCACATTAAGAGATCTACCCTCTCAATATTACACATTAATCACAACACTAAACAATACAAATCAAGAAGTGTATTTTCAATAACTAGTGAATTTATTTCAACAAGAAGAATCCATCCAGTCCATGCAAGATGAGTTCCAGGATAAAGCCCTAATTCATAAAAAACATGGTTAAAAGTTCCCAAAAACATAAGTAGAGTAGTCATAAGAACAATATAAATATAATAAATCAAAATGGTGGACTCATATGTAATGCATCAATATGCATGACATTGATCACTATTGGTATAATGCCTTGACACAAGGATCATCCAATCAAGAGGGCACATTCAGTGGAGATGATTCAAATTAATAAAAAATACATATTCAGTGCTAGAATAAGTGCATACATGTAGTGACAAAACATCAAATAGATTAGGATGATCTATATAAATAGGAGATACAGATTAAATAAAATTGTAATGCATATAAGAACATAGTTCTTATCTCCCAAACCTCATCACTAATGAGCAATTTTTGGTTGATTGAACTAGGTGCTAGTAAGCATATAATAAGATGTAAAGAGCTCTTTGATTAACTAATTAATAAACCCACTAGATATTAGGTTCAGATCATAGATGATAAGGAGTATGTTATAAAAGGAATTATAACTATCACCATTCCTCTCAAGATGATAACTTTTACTCTCACAAAGGTTTTATATGTCCCTAACTTGACAACAAATCTCTTATATGTAAGTTAGCTCTAGAATCATAAAGTTATGGTGAAGTTAATTATTAATAATGGAACTAAATTCTATCTCCTCTCATAATAAGAAAGCTAATTAATATAGTTTTTCTGAAGTATCATTTATTTTTTGTATATGTAGTTTCATTTGATGCAGTTTCTCTCTACTTGTACAATAGAATATACTACTCTTTGACATTATCAATATGGGGACATTTATATTTTCTCATTTTATTATCTCATATATAAGGCCATGGTATGTGGACTTACTCACCTATCTTATTATTTACATATATGCCCTGAATGCCTTGAAGGAAAACAACATATGGTTCTATTCGAATTGAGTTCCTCTCATGCCAAATATCATCTTGATGTGGTGCACACTGATCTTGCAGACCCTTCCCTACTTCTTTTTAAGGATTCAATTACTTCTAATTATTCATTGATGATTTATCTTTAAATACATGGGTGTTATTTATGAGTAATAAGAGTGAAGCCTTTAGTCATTTTAAAGTCTTATACTAGCTTGTTGTTACCCATTGAAGGAGGGATTTTAATCTACTCCACTTAGATCAAGGGGGGAATTCTTATAAAATGAGTTCTTGGCATTATTGAAGCAACATGACATCAAAAAATACCTAACTACTCCATATACACCCTATTAGACTATAATTTTATATTGATGCAATCATTTAATCATAGACATGGTTCATTTCATGCTTTCCACTATAAAGTTAGATACACCATTCTAAGTAGAAGAAGTTCAAGCAATAATATATCCTCTCAATAGGGAACATACAAATATCTTGCAAGACAAGACACCAAAAGAGGTATGGAGTGGTCATAAACATTTGATCTCCCATCTAAAATTATTTGGTTATACATCATATATGCATGTCCCAACTAAAAAGAGGGAAAAAATTGAACCAAATACACTCTAATGTATTATATTAGGGTATAATACTACCTTCAAAGCATATCATCTCATGGAGCCTGAGACACATAATATTTGTGAAAGTTGAGATGTGTTTTGTGATGAGTCATAATCAGAATCATTACCACACAAGGGGTGACAACATACCACCTCTCATAGATTATTCCCATAGTTAAATGATGAGCATGAAGAATCTTGTCACAAAGAAGGTCAGCTATAAGGAGAATTGTTTGTTGCCCTTAGAAATATGGAATAAAATTCTTCATTAAATTAGTGGTAGTATTAATTTCCAAAATGGGTAGAAATCACCATCAAGGACTCACACATAAACTCTATTCCATATACTCCATCATAATTTTAGACCAAAACATAGGTGAGTAATGAAGTTACTCTTGCACTGATGAATTTAGTAGTTGACAACACCAAACTAGAGATAGTTTGTGAGGATTTATGTCAACCTCAATGTAAGAATGCAATGGATGTTGAATATTAGGACCTCATCAAAAATAATACATGTTAAATTATTGATCTCCCTATAGGAAATAAATCCATTGGCTACAAGTGTATTCTCAAGATAAAATACAAGACAAATGGATCCATCAATAAATATAAAGCATGACTTATTTAAAAGTAGTGTGCTCAATAAGAAGGAATTTATTATGAGGATATATTTGCATCCACTACTAATATCAAGACCATTAGAGTTATTTGTGCACTCAAATAACAAAAAATATGGAAACTTTAATAGATGGACATTAAAGGTGAATTTTTAAATGGTGATATCAAAGAAGTGTACATGACCCAACCACAAGGCTTCATTGATGAATGACATCCATAAATGGTATGCCATATATTTAAGTCACATTATGGACTTCTAAAAAAACCAAGGGAAATGTGCATTAAGATAGATGATCATGTATTTCACCATGGATTTATCTGTATCCCCTCATATTAAAATTTTTATATGAATAAGGTAGGCACAGATATTGTCATTCTTGTTTTGTATATGGATGATCTTGTAATCACAATAATTTTAGATGGTCTTATTAAAGAAGTAAAGAATGACTTGAATAAATCCTTTTACATGAGAGACTTGGGGCTACATCGTTATTATCTTAAATTAGAGATATGGCTAAGAAGAATAACATATTTTTCTCATAGATGAAATATGCCAAGATTCTACTTGATAAACACAGGATGATAGAGTGTGAAACATTATCAAAATTGATGGATAAAGGTTCATAACTATCCATATTTTAGGTTTAACCTTATGTAGATGAAAGTCACTATAGGTAACTTTCTGGAAATCTCATTTACTTGACAAATACCAAATTATATATATGCTTTATTGTTAGCTATATTTTGATATTCATGTAGGAACAAAAAAAGTGTCACTGTGTCTCAACAAAGCATGTTTTGAGATATGTTTAAGAAATATTATATTAAAATCTAGGATATAATAGGAACTCACATTTATTATATATTTAATAATACTTTGGATCTATTGATGATAGGAAATCAAATTCAAGATATAGCTTTCATCTCAGATCTAGACTAATTTTGTGGATTAGTAATAATCAATCTATATTTTCTATCTCATTTATATATGTAAAATGTCATGCCACATGAGGAACTATGTGTGAATGAATTTGGGTGCATCACATTTTGTTTGACATAATATTTTTTGAAATAATCAAGGTGTTTTATATATTTTCAATAATCTAGTATTTCATGAAAGAACCAAACACATTGAGGTCTAGTTCCATTACATTCGATAACAAGTCTTGAACTACCACATTCAGCTCTATTACTATCCAATAGATTTATAAATAGTAGATATACTCACCAAGTCACTTGGAAAGGTTATATTTTATCTATTTTTGGGGTACATTTGTAAAATAATGTAATAAAGGGGGAATACTAGTATAGAGTTTAACTATTACATAGTTTAGTTAGTTATTGGCTTTTGTTGGGAGTTACGATTAGGTAGTAGTGAGTAGTTATAGATTTTATAACTATTTTTTTGATGTATATATTCACCTTATATATCAATGAATATACATCAAATCGTTAATTGGTCTTCACTCTAAATTTTTATTAAAATATTGAATTCTCTCCACTTCTCATTATTGTTAAAATTTCACTACATGAGTTCCACATATATAGGATATAAGGATGTCTTAGATAATTAATATATTATTATAAAAAACTCATATGGAAATGTCAAAGCCATGTGCACAAATTAATATGGCATAATCATAGTATTATAAACTATTAACATGTTCTCACAATTAAGCCCTTACATAAAGCTTAAACTAATATAGTAGACACTAAAGTAAACACTCCAAAAACCTCATAAACATATTATTTATCAACACTTTCTACTATACATTCAATGTGTGTTATAAATAAGGTAATCAAATAAGTCTTGTTGGATAATGGATACAGACTTAATATATACATTATATCATTATAAATATGCCTGGTATAAATTCAAAAGATATCATTTATTCAAACATGAATATTCATGGATTTTGAAAAATACCTAAAAAAGTGTTTGGAAACATTACATCGGATATCACTATAACTCCTATAACAATAGCTTGTAATAGTGTATCAGCGTATTCCCAATGATCTCAAATATAATATTGTTATAAATAATACAATGGTTTTTTGATATTAATGTAACGCCCTCTATCTTACATGCATGTCTCAAGTTTAACCATGAAGGACATATATACATGTCCTTTATATTAGTAAAGTTTTAATAATTATGTAATGACTCAACATATGGACCATTACATACCTTTTATGTAACCCTCCCATTAATAGTGTTGACATCTTGTTTCACACATTCATATACCAACACCATTATCTATTTCATCTACATCTTAATCACTACCAAAAAACCTAAATCAATATGGTTTTGGCATACAGATATTTGTAAAAGATAGGATAAATAGGATAATTATTTGTAAAACATGCATAAATAATTATCAATCTCATTACTACACATACTCATAAAGTATGATAAGGCCTTGAATTCACAAAATATTCAACAACTATAAAGTAAATTAAATCCAATAATGTCAAGAATTTTATATCCATTTCATTAACTCAAAACCTAATCTTGTGAAAGTTCACAATGTATCAACAGTATAATTAGTATACCTAGACCTCATTGATGGTATGGTTTATATTGATATTTTTACATTATATTAATTTTATAATTATTAGTCTCTCTTGGAATATATGGGGGTATTTTAGGAACTCCCTTATTTTTTCATCATAATACGTTTCTTAATATAAAAAATTCCCATGCATATTTTGCAAAGATTGAAGATTCAAACACAAATGTCTAAATATATAGTCCAATACAATTCCCACTACATGATATGTGGAAGATATATCAACATTGGTAAATGAATAAACTAATTAAATTTAATTATGGAACAAATAGAGTTATAAGGCCAATACTCCCTCCTTCCATTCTCAAGGATGATGAAAGATATTTCTAGATAATTATTACATGATTACCCTAAATCATTCACTCGGTATTATTAAAATATGGTAGTAATTGAACATGTAGTTGAAATTAATAATATACCACTTTAGCCACATGCAAACCCAATTAAAGTAAAGACACAAAAGATGCATTTAAAATTAACAATACTGGTTAAAGATGAAATTCATAAATTATTAAATGCAAGCTTTATTATATCCATAGATTACCCCAAATTATTTTCTAATATAGAATTAGTTTAAATCTTAATAGATTTTTTTTTATGTTTTAAAAATTATTGTGATATATCGAGGCTTGTCCCAAAGATGGATTTACATTACTAAATATTTATATGATTATTTATTATACACCTATTTTTTATTTTTTGTCATTCATGGATAGTTTTTGTTTCTACAATAAAAAAAATAATAATCCCAAAGATCAAGAAAAATGGCATTTACCACACCATGGAGGACAATTTATATGGGGTCATGATATTTCAATTTAATAACATAGGGTCCATTTATCCAATGTCTATGGCACACACATTCATTATTTTGTACATAAAAACATGGAATATTATATTGACAACTTTCTTGAAAAATATAAATATCAGTATGATCAAATAACATGATTCTAGTAGATATTATAATGTTTTTAAAATATAATATATGATTGAATCCAAAAAAATAAGTGTATTGGGTGTGTCTTTATAAATTTATTAGGATATATTTTATCTCATAAAGGCATATAATTATACCCAAATAATTTAAAATCTATTATGTTTGTTTTGTGTGTGTGTGTGTGTGTGTGTGTGTGTGTGTGTGTGTGTGTGTGTGTGTGTGTGTGTGTGTGTGTGTGTGTGTGTGTGTGTGTGTGTGTGTGTGTGTGTGTGTGTGTGCGCGTACGCGCGCACGCGTACGCATACGCGCGTGCACGTGTGCCACCACCAAAAGTATTGAAATATTTATGATAATTATAAGAAATAATTTAGGGAATAAAATGTTGTGTGGCTCAGTTAGCTGATAAGATGTAACATTTTAGATGATTACTAAATAAATATACAAATTTTGAATCATATTTAAATTATGAAAAGAGTGTTATGTCAATAAACTAATATATAATTAATCCACCTATTCTCATGTCTCCAATATTGGACAATATTTTTTTATTATAAATTTCTACTATGAATCACGGCATAAGGGATTTATTGGTAGAACATGATGATCATCAAATAAAATGCCCAATATATTACATTCTTCTTATACTAGTGGACTATGAAATAAATTATTATGCTATGGAGAATCTATATCTATAATGTGTGTTCGGAAGACAAAAACACCAACACTATATACTTAATTATTAAATTAATGTCATCACAAAGGTGGAGCCACTAAAATTTTATCATGACAAAACCACATTTATTAGGGTGTATCTATAAATGATAATGTTACTTATGGAATTTGACTCAAAGTTAATATCTCAAAAATCCATCAAAAGACAAGTCATTATAGATAAATTAATAACACCATTAGGTGACACATCAATTATCAATGATGATTTTCATGATAATTTTATTATATATCATATTGATTATTATAATTAGACTATGTACTTTTATGTATGAAAATTCATTTAGTGGTGATATAGGGGGTATAGTTCCCATCACTCCTTAGGGATAGCCTATGTCATTCACATATCATTTAGGGTTTTCATGTACAAATAATCTAGTAGAATATGAGAATTTAATACTTGAATTATGTGTTATTCATATATTTTAAATCAAATACATTAGTGTATGGGTATTATAAAGATTTTAGTTAATTAATATTTATTATATTTATTAGATCAAACAAGAAATTTTTATCCTATACAAGAAAATTTTACAATGATTAAGGACATACTTAGAGATAATTATGATTTAGAACATACCTTACAAATATAATCAACATATATATGATATGGACAATGAAAATCCTATGATACATATTGAAATCAATGACAAATATACAAATTTTGCCATATTAAAATTACAATACTCATAAATTACTATAGTAGATGTAGATTCCTTAGCAATAGTTGTAGTTACTCATGGTGAAATTATTTTTGACTGGTATAAATACATCTATATTTTTTTATATAAATATTTTATCCTAGATATTTAAAGTTGTTTCTTGTATTTAATTATTATGGTATTAATACTAAATATATATACAAGAAATTCATTTAAATATTGTATATGAATTATTTAGTATATATGGTATTAATGACACTAGGGAATATTATCATGAGAAGGTTCTCATGCATTTATTTAGAGTCATTAATACATGGATTAAATGAAATTTGATTGAGTGTGTGTGTGATCATGATTGATCTATTGGATCATTAAATTATATGAAAATGTTGGCCAAATTAATGTTTATAGTTAAATGTTATCATTTCACCTATTTGATTAATATGCATATATGCATAATTTTATGTTAGAACAAAATTCTTTATGATATGATGCATGTAGTTAAAATCTTACAATACATGGGTTCTAGTTGACTTTTCGATACTTGCACCATTATCATCTAATAATACATGAAGAGAGGACCATTCCTTATTTGGGTAAGTGTGCATGTTCTCTATTATTCATGGTTGGTGTGAAAACTCTGATGATACTCTCCCTCTCCTCCAATAGCTAGTCGATAATGACTTTTACTCATTATTTTAGCAAATATACATATAATGAGATTGTGGATACTCATTAGTTCCATGGGAAAATGTATTTAATTAAATTCACTCTAATGTAAAATTTTATTATTATTCTACTAGAATAAATATCAAATAGTTTCTCTTATTTTATAATATTATTGTATAAACTTTTAGTAGTTGGTTGAGTTATTATTCAACAATCATACTTTATGTGATGGATTGAATTTGTAATTTTGTTGAATGTGTTAATTTAGTCATTATATAAATGAATCATAATTATCTTATTATGCAATATGAATTTAGTTAAATATCAATTAACTTATCTTAATTGGGAATAATCTAGTTAGATTATTAAATAAAAGTTAAAAAATTACTGTTTATAGGTTAAACCCAATGGGGTTCTAACATCATCACCATTTTGAAGCTTCAAAAACATAGCCTTCAAACTAAGTGTGAAGGTGTTTGAGGTGAAATTGAAGTGGAGGAGAGAGGTCATAGATTGAGGTCCATAAAATGGGGATGGTTTAATATATGTGTTTGAGTTGAAATTCTAGGTAGTAGCCATTAAACTAAGGGCACTTAGGATATCAAAGACCTGTCTAATGTACTGTTGGTTGTTGATAGCATGGACATAATATTAGGTTAAGGATTATGGAACAAAATTAGACCAAGGACAAAATTGAGTAGTGAACACAATAGTGAGAACCTAAGATTAAATGGTGATAATCTAGAAGATGGTAGATCATGCAATAAATAGTTTACTAGAGCAAAAAAATAGCTTATTGAAAAATTATCATTCTCAAATAATATTAATATCTAGGTCATCAAAAAATCCTAGGTAAATTCATTAGTATGGCTTGAATCACCTTTACTTTTCACTATATATAAAACCCATGTATGGAAAGTATTTAAAGCTTACACCCTATTTAGGCCTTACCTTAACTAAAGGGTCCTTAAGAATGATAAGAATTAAATTATAGTCCAAGGCATATGAAGCATAAATATGGTGTCAATTAGCATGAATGTTAATATTTATGTTGGCTACCAATGTAAATAGGAGTAGTCAATTCAATTTCAGCAAGGATAAATCAATTATCAAAGCTATAGTCTATACACAAAGCAATGCTAATATTAATCCAAATTTTTTATAACAAGATCTAGCATTAATCAAACTCAGTCTAAATGCTTAGATCAAATAAAAATATTAACTACTATTGATCTATGAATGTATGGAGTATGATTGAGTAGACATAGAAATTACACAAAGGGGAGATAGATTTGAAGAAAGAACTATAAATAAAATTACCAGAATGAATGATACAATCTTTATATAACTAATCTAAAATAATGCTTCAAATATCAAACAAATTATCTAATAAGATTAAATATATTAGCTTGTAAATATCTAAACCAAATTTGCAAGAAATTCAAAATACACAAATTATTGGAGATAGTTATTTGACCTTGAAAAAATGGAAAAAAAATTATCCAAGGATTGAAAATAAAAATATTGCATTAAGGTAAACTAGATCAGGAGTGTAGGCACAAAGTTATGGGTAATGGATTCTAAGAAGAGTCCAATACTCTGATACCATGAAGGAATTGTTAGCAAGGAGTAAACATAGATCCTTAGGATCTAGTTGGAATGCCAAAACCACTAACAAACAAGATTATGAATGCTAATAAATGATCACACTCTATCTATTAATCTATGTTTGCATAGATTTTAACTATAAAATTATTTAGTTAGTTATTAGTTTTTAGATAGGATTTATGGTTACATAGCAATTAGTAGTTACAAATCTTTTCACCATTTTTTTGATGTATATATTGACCTATTGTATCAATGAATAAAAATATAAGCATTCATTACTCTTCATATAGTGACAAAGTGATTAGTGCCTTAGGCATGCAAAATCAAATCCATTTGATAGGTGGTGCTAACCAGTTGACTATTACAAAACCAAAACACATAGGTCATTCTCACAAAAAGATTAGTTCCTATAGAGAAGTGAATAAAAGTACCAAAATATTCAATACTACAAGGTTATTATTGTCTTGAACCCAAATAAGGAGGCAAGTTCATAAGCATTTGGTTTGTTTGAATGAGTTATGCCAATTGCACTAGATTTTATTTTTCTCTATAATATGCCATCCAAAACATTGGTAATATTCAATTAGATAAATTAGTTTTCCAAGGCCTACTAAAATATTTTATAATCAATGTGAATTGATAGGAATGGAAAATTTTCACAAAGCTTGATGAACGTGAAGAGAATTGTGAATAGAACTATTTGTGTCTGACTACATAAGCATACTGAGCCCACTTCCATGCAACTTTTCATCCATAAAAATAGATATACTTTTTTGTACATATAATAATTTTGAATCAATAAAATATTATTCTGTTATCTTTGTGAAATCTTGTACAAATAAGTAAAGACAATATTTGTACCAAAATTACTGTTGTTTGATGCCCAAATTTTCAAAGGGACAAATTTCATGGCATGGAAGATGAAGATGTGAACTATTATTCAATTCAAATAATTATGGGTCATCATCAATGGTGCATTGACCTATCCTATTAAAGTTAATAAGTAAATAAAATATGATAAGTCCAATGTGAAATCCATAATATTGATCACACTTAGTGTCACCAATGAGGTTTAACCTCATATTTGGGATGTGTAAACATCTATGGAATCTTTGGAAATAATATGCATTATTTATGAAGGAAAAAACTAAACTATGATCCTCCATCTCTAGTGAAATCTTCATACTCTCAGTATGAAACATGGTAAGAAATTTGAGGAGTTCTTATGCTATGTGGTAGAACTTTGAGTAGAACTAGTTATGATTGAAGAAATGATCAAAAACAAGTTGTTGGTTACAATCACATTAAGATTTCTCCCCTCTCAATTTTTCACATTAATCACAACACTAAACATTACAAAGCAAGTAGTGTATTTTGAATAACTAGTGAATTTACTTCGACAAGAATAATCCATCCAGTCCATGCAAGATTAGTTCAAGGATAAATCCCTAATTTAAAATAAACATGGTTAAAAGTTACCAAAAACACAACCAATTTAATCATAAAAACAATATAAATATAAAAAAGTAAAATTATGGAGTCACATTTATTGTACCAATATGCATGACACTAATCACTACTAGTATAATGCCTTGACACAAGGCTCATACAATCAATAGGGAACTTCTAATGGAGATGATTCACATTAATCAAAAATACATCCTTAGTGATAGAATTAGTGCATAAATATAGTGACACAACATCAAATAGAGTACGGTGATCCATTTAAATAGGAGATATAGACTAAATCAAATTGTAATGCATATAAGAACATAATATTTATCTCCCAAACCTCATCACTAATGAGAAATGTTTGGCTGATTGAATTAGGTTCTAGTAAGCATATAACAAGATTAAAAGAGCTCTTTGATTCACTAATTAATAAACCCAATCGATATTGGGTTCATACCATAGATGATAAGGATTATGTTATATAAGGAATTAGAATTTTCACCATTTCTCTCAAGATAAGAACTTGTACTCTCACAAAGGTATTGTATGTCCCTGACTTGACAACAAATCTCTTATATGTAAGTTAGCTTTTGAATCATAAGGTTATGGTGGAGCTAATTATTAATAATGGAACTAAATCCTATCTCCTCTCATAAGAAGGAATATAATTAATATAGATTTATTTAAGCATCATTTATTTGCTTGATATGTTATTTTTTCTGATGTAGTTTCCCTCTACCTCTACAATAGAAGATACTACTCTTTGGCATTATCAATATGGGAAAATTTATATTATCTCCTTGTATTATCTTAGATCTAAGGCCATAGTATGTGTAGTTCCTCACCTATCCCATTATTTATCTATATGCCCTAAATGACTTGAAGGAAAACAACATATGGTTCTATTCAAGTTGATTTCCTCTCATGCCAAATATCATCTCAATGTCATGTACACTGATCTATGCAGACCCTTGCCTACTTATTCAAGGATTAAAGTACTTCCAATTATTCATTCATGATTTATCTTGAAATACATGGGTGTTATTAATGAAGAAGAAGAGTGAATCCTTTACTCATTTTAAAGTCTTCTACTATCTTGTTGTTACCCAATCAAGGAGGCCTTTTAATCTCCTCCACTTAGATCGAGGGGGGAATTCATACTAAATGAATTCTTGGCATTATTAAAGAAACATTGCATAAAAAAAACACCTAACTACTCTATATACACCCTATTAGACTATAATTATAGATTGATTCAATCATTTAATCATAGACATGGTTCATTTCATGCTTTCCATTATAAAGTTAGATGCACCATTCTAGGTAGAAGAAGTTCAAATAGTTGGATATCTTCTCAATAGGGAAAATACAAATATCTTACAAGCCAAGACACTAAAAGAGGTATGGAGTGGACATAAAAATTTGATATCCCATCTAAAAATATTTGGTTATATATCATATATGCATGTCTTAGCTAAAAAGAGGGAAAAAATTGAACCAAAGACACTCCAATGTATTATATTAGGGTATAATACTACCTCAAAAGCATATCATCTCATTGAGCCTAAGACACATAATATTTATGAAATTTGAGATGTGTTTTGTGATGAGTCATGATTTAAATCATTAATACACAAGGAGTTAAAACATACCACTTCTCATAAATTATTCTCATAGTTAGATGATGAGTATGAAGAACCTTGTCATAAAGAAGGTGATCTGCGAAGAGAATTGTTTATTACCATTGAAAATATGGAAGAAAATTCTTCATTAAATTAGTAGTAATATTGATGTCCAAAATTGGTATAAATCACCATTAGGTACTCACATCTAAACTCTATTCCATATAATCCATCATCATTTTAGACCAAAAGACATGTGAGAAAGGAAGTTACACTTGCACTGATGAATTTAGTAGTTGACAACACCAAACCAGAAATAGTTTTAGAGGATTTATGTCAACCTTAATGGAATAAGGCCATGGATGTTAAATATAAGGCCCTCATCAAAAATGGTACAGGGTAACTTGTCTATCTCCCTATAGAAAATAAATCCATTGGCTACAAACAAATCTCAAGACATAATACAAGGTAGATGGATCCATCGACAAATACAAAGCACGACTTATTTCAAAGTGGTATGCTTAGCAAGAAGGAATTTATTATGAGGATACCTTTGTATCCACTATTAATATAAATACCATTAGATTTATTTGTGTACTCATAACACAAAAAGGATGTAAACTTTAGTAGATGGACATTATAAGTGAATTTTTAAATGGTGATATCAAAAAAGTGTATATGACCTAACCATAAGGCTTCATTGATGAATGACATCCACAAATGGTATGTCATATAATTAAGTCACTTTATGGAATTATAAAAAAACTAAGGGAAAAGGTACATTAAGATATATGATCATGCTTTACACCATGGGTTTATTTGTATCCTCTCATATTCAAATTTGTATATGAAGAAGGTAGGCACAAATATTTTCATTCTTGTTTTATATAGGGATGATCTTATGATCACAATAATTTTAGATGATCTTGTTTAAGAATTAAAGAATGACTTGAAGAAATCATTTGAAATGATAGACTTGGGGCTACTTCATTATTGTCGTGGCTTAGAGATATGTCTAAAGAAGAATCACATTTTTGTCTCACAGATGAAATGTGCTAAGATTCTACTTGATAAATATGGGATGATAAAGTGTGAACCACTATCAAATTTTATTGAGAAAGCTTCACAACTATCCCTATTTTATTATTCCCCTCACTTAGATGAAACTCACTATAGGTAAATTGTTATAAATCTCATTTACTTGATAAATATCATACTAGATATATGCTTTATTGCTAGCTAGCTTGTGTTATTCATGTAGGAAAAAAATAAGTGTCATTGGGTTTTGAAAAAGAATGTTTTGAGATATGTTTAAGATATAGTAGATTATGATCTATAATAAAATAAGAACTCACATTTCTTCTTATAGATTTAAGACTATGTTGGATGTATTGATGATAGGAAATCAAATTAAAGATATAGCTTTCATCTCAAATCTAGACTAATTTTGTGGATTATTAATAAGCAATCTATAGTTTCTATCTCATCTATATATCTAGAATACCATGCCGCATGAGGAACTATGTGTGAATAGATTTGGTTACATCACATTTTATCTAACATAGACATTCCTTAATATCAACCACTAGTCTTTTTTTCCAATAATCAAGGTGTGTTAAATATTGTCAATAATCTATTATTTCATGAAAGAACCAAACACATTGAGGTCTAGTTCCATTACATTTGATAAAAAGTCTTGAACTGCCACATTCAACTCTAGTACTGCCCAACAGATTTATAGATAGTAGGTATACATACCAAGCCACTTGGAAAGGTGATATTTGATCAATTTTGGGGGAACATTTGTAAAATAATGTAATAAAGGTTGGAATTCTAGTGTAGATTTTAACTATTACATAGTTTAGTTAGTTATTGGCTTTTGTTGGGAGTTATGATTGGGTAGTGGTGAGTAGTTATAGATTTTATAACTATTTTTGTGATGTATATATTCACCTTATATATCAATGAATATACATCAAATCATTAATTGGTCTTCACTCTCAAATTTTATTAAAATATTGAATTTTCTCCACTTCTCATTAATATTAAAATTTCACTACATGAGTTCCAAATATATAAGATAGAAGGATTTCTTAGATAACTAATAGGTTGTTATACAAACTCATATGGAAATGTCCAAGATATGTGCACAAATTAATATGGCATAATCATAGTATTATAAACTATTCACATGTTCACATAATTAATTCCTTACATAAAGCTTAGACTAATATAGTGGACACTAAAGTAAACACTACAACAACCTCATAAACACATTATTGATCAACACTTTCTAATATATAATCAATGTGTGTTATAAATAAGTAAATCAAATAATTATTGGTGGATAATGGATCAAGACTTAATATATACATTATATCTTTAAAAATATGCTTGGTATAAAGTCAAAAGATATCATTTATTCAAACATGAATATTCATTGATTTTGAAAACATACCTTAGAAAGTGTTTGAAAACATTACATTGGATATCGTCGTGGTTCTTTTAGCTGGATGTAATATTTGGTTCCATTTTCTGGTTTTTGTTTTCTTATCACTATGGAGTTTCCCGGTCTCTATAAAACCTGGGGTTAGTCTTTTGTTTTTCTAGTTTAGTGGTTTCAGGTCCATGTAAAACTTGTTTTTGATACTTCTTTGAAGTAGGTTATAGGCTTCACCTATGGACATATTTGTTATATCCTTCTCCCTATGTTTTAGGGTTTCAGGGTCCCTTCAAAACCTGTTTTTACGTTAATCTAAAAAATTACATTGGATATCACTACAACTCAAATAACAATATCTTGTTATAGTGTATCAAGTTCTTCCCAATCTCAAATATTATATTTTTATAAATACTACCACGGTTTTGTGATATTGATGTAACACCGTCTATTTTACATGCATGTCTCAAGTTTAACCATCAGGGACATATATACATGTCCTTTAGGTTAGTAACCTTTTAATAATTATGTAATGACTCAACATATGGACCATTACATACATTGTATGCAACCCTACCCTTAATAGTGTTGACATATTGTCCTACACATTCATATATCAAAACCATTATCTATTGCATCTACTCCTTAATCACCACCAAAAAACCTAAAGTAATATGGTTTTGGCATTAAAATATTTGTAAAATATAGGATATATAGGATAATTATTTGTAAAACATGCATAAATCATTATTAATCTCATTACTACACCTACTCATAAAGTGTGATAAGGACTTGGATACACAAAATATTCAACAACCATTAAGGAAATTAAATCCAATAATTTCAATAATTTTATATCCATTTCATTATCTCAAAACCTAAGATTATGAAAGTTCACAATGTATCAACACTATAGTTAGTATACATATACCTCAATTATGGTATGGTTTATCTAGATATTTTTACATTATATGAGTTTTATAATTATGAGTCTCTCTTGGAATATATGGGGGTACATCAGGATCTCCCTTGTTTTTTTCATCATAATAGGTTTCTTAATATAAAAATTTCCCATGCATATTTTAGAGAGATTGAAGATTCAAACATAAATGTCCAAATATATAGTCCAATACAATTCCCACTACATGATATATGGAAGATATATCAACATTGGTAAATGAATAAACCAATTGAATTTTATTATGGAACAAATAGAGTTATAAGGCCAATGCTCCCTCCTTCCATTCTCAAGGATGATGAAAGATATTTTTTAGATAATTATTACATGATTACCCTAAATCATTCACTTGGTATCAATAAAATATGGTAGTAATTGAACATGTATTTACAATTAATAATATACCAGTTTAGCCACATGTAAACCCAATTAAAATCAAAATATAAAATTAACAATATTGGTTAAAGATGAAATTCATAAATTATTAGATGAAAGCTTTATTATATCCATAGATTACCCCAAATTATCTTCTAATATAGAATTAGTTTTAAATCTTAATAGATATTTTTTATGGTTTAAAAATTACTATGATTTAGCAAGGCTTGTCCCAAAGATGGATTTACATTACTAAATATTGATATGATTTTTTATTATATACCTATTTTTTATTTTTTATCATTCATGGATAGTTTTTATTGCTACAATAAAATAAATAATAATCCCAAAGATCAAGAAAAATTGCATTTAACACACCATTGGAGACATTTTCTATGGGATCATGATATTTCAATTTAATTAAATATGGTGCACTTATTCAATGTATATGGCACACACATTCATTATTTTATACATAAAAACATGGAATATTACATTGACAACTTTCTTGAAAAATCTAAACATCAGTAAGATCACATAACATGATTCTAGTAGATATTATAATGTTTTTAAAATATAATATATGATTTAATCAAAAAAAGGTGTATTGGGTGTATATTTGATAAATTTATTAGGATATATTGTATCTCATAAACACATATAATTATACACAAATAATTTAAAATCTATTGTGTGTGTGTGTGTACATGTGTGTTCTTGCGTGTGTGTATGCCACCACTTAAAGGATTGAAATATTTATGATAATTATAGGAAAGAATTCAGGGAATAAAATGTTGTGTGTCTTAGTTAGCTCACAAGATGAAACATTTTATATGATTAATAAATAAATATACAAAGTTTTAATGAGATTCAAATTATGAAAAGAGTGTTATGTCAATAAAATAATATCTAATTAATCCACATATTCTCATGTCTCCAATATTGGATAATCTTTTGTTATTATAATTTTCTACTATGAATAATGGCATAAAGGATTTATTAGTATAACATGATGATGATCAAATAAAATTCACAATCTATTACATTCTTTCTATACTATTGGACTATGATATAAATTATTATGCTATGGATAATCTATATCTATAATGTGTGTTCAGAAGACAAAAACATCAACACTATATGCTTAATAATTAATTTAATGTCATCACAAAGGTGGAGCCATTCAATTTTATCATGAGAAAAGCACATTTATTAGGATTTATCTATAAATTATAATTCTAATTATGGAATTTGACTCAAATTTAATATCTCAAAAATCCATCAAAAGACAAGTCATTATAGATAAATTAACAAAAACACCATTAGGTGACACATTAATTATCAATGATGATTTTCATGATAGTTTTATTATATATCATATTCATTATTATATTTTGACTATGTACTTTTATGTATGAAAATTCATCTAGAGGTGTTATAAGGGGTATAGTTTTCATCACTCCTTAGGGATAGTCTATGTCATTCACATATCATTTAGGATTTCATGTACAAATAATCTCATAGAATATGTGAATTTAATATTTGAATTATGTGTTATGAATATATTTTAAATAAAATGCATTAATGTTTGGGTATTATAAACTTTTAATTAATATATTTATTAGATCAAACAAGAATATTTATCCTATACAAGTAAGTTTTATAATGATTAAAGACATAATTATAGATAATTATGATTTAGAACATACCTTAAAAATATAATCAACATATATATGATATGGAGAATGAAAATCCTATGATCCATATTGAAATCAATGATAAATATACAAATTTTATCATATTAAAATTACAATACTCATCAATTATTATAGTAGATGTAGATTCATTAGCAATACTTATAGTTACTCAAAGTGAAATTATTTTTGAATGGTATAAATACATCAATAATTTTTTATATAAATATTTTATCCTTGATATTTTTTCTTGAAATTATACATGAAAATTTAAATGTGCAATAATTTTGTATGTTATAATTGGTGGAACCTTATTCAAATAGTCATTTGATGGAAATTTACTTCAATGAATTAGCCATGATTAGACTAAGATATATTTTCCTGAGGTACATGTTAATGAATGAGGGGGATTTTTAATGTAAAATAAATGTATTATAATTTGTTTATATAGGTCTACCATTAGTATAAAATAGATTATGAATGTGATAACATGAAAAATTATGTCTATAAATTCATAAACTTGGTAATTTGAATCATACACCTTCACAATAATTACAACCTATCATTTCACTATAGCCATTTTCAATTTGGTCCTTTGATATGATGAGAAAGATAATAATATAATAATTATAAGGTCAAAAGTTAATTATTATAACTATAAATTTTTTATAAAATAGATTGAGGTTGTACTACTACAATCCACTATAAGGGAGGACATATGTAAGTTTTTATTGACAAAAATCACTTTGTGATTTGGTATCCCATTAACTATTGTAATAGATAATGAATGACCTTTTAAGAATAACTTTTTTTTACTAAATAAAATATTTTTCATGAATTTTTGTTTCCTTATTATCCAAAATAAAATGGAAAAGTAAAAACAATAAACAAAACAGTTACTAAAATATTAATGAAAATGGTTTCCAAACATGGTACTGACTGGAATAATCATATAATTTGTGCTTGATGGGAATATCAAAGTAGCATTCACACTCACAAAAAGGATAGTCCTTGCTATCTTAAATTTATAATATGAATGTATTGTCTTTAGCTTTATATATACTATATTTTTATATTTCCTTGAAGTATAATATCAAAGATAATGATTATTAGGAGAATTAGTTGCATGAGTTATAAATGTTGGATAACAAATTCATAGAGCATATTAACCATATCAAAGTATATTATGATATTATTAGGAGAGTATACATTAATAAGTCTTTAAATCATGAACTTGAAGTTGTTTAATTGGAACTAAAATAAAATAAAATGAATACCAATGTAAATAAGGAGAGTAAAGGTAAGTCCAAACCAAACAAGTTCAACCCATTTCTAGTTTAATAAAAATGTGGGTATATGAGTTTATAGTTTTTATAAAATTTAATGGAACCCCATGACAAAAAAATTTAATATCAATCACTTAATTAAATTTTGAACATAAGCATCTCAAAATTATTTCAAAAAAATGTTTATATTTTTCAAAAATGTAAAACATTCTTAAAAAAATAAAAATTAGTAACTAAGTATAATAGTTATTATAGTTATTATAATGGTTTATATTATTTATCACATTTTTTATATATTATATTTTCTTCCATATACACATGAATTTCATATTATATATATGAGTGAGATAAAAGACATGTATGCTACAAATGATTCATGGATGTATAGATGATGGACATTTGTACACTTAGGGACCATGTAAATGTTCGGGGCATCTCATTCCATAGGTCAAATTTTTATACGTTATATATTTATATGAAATTTAAACTTATCATGTTGATCTAAATTTAGTTCTTACATATACATTTCTCTTGCATATTTTATTTATAGTGTTAAATTTCATGGATGTGTTAATTTTTTAGGTTATGAATTTGACATAAATTGATCATGTAGGCCATTTTGACTTGTTCTATGATTCATTTTTATTATTTAATTTCACATATGATAATAATTTATTATTAATTTTTTGTCTCTTTACTTATTTTATAACATTTCTTGATTGAGTGTATCATTATATGAATCTTTATTTTGTGTAGACCTTACCTTCTTGTGTGATTTTTTCTTAATAAAGTGTATCATTGTATGCCTTATTTTAAGAAATAAAATATTATTTTGATGAATTATTTTACAAATATAAACATCAATAGGATTACACAAAAAATTACATTAAATATTATAATGCTTTTAAAATACAATATATGCTTAAATCCAAAAAATTATGTATTGGGGGTGCCTTTGAGAAAGTTATTAGGCTATATATTATCTCATAGGCATAAAATTATGCCCAAATAATTTAAAATATATTATAGATATTTAATAAACCTAATTTTGTTAAAAAAAATAAATTGAAGTTACTAAACAATGTTTCAAACCTAACAGAAGAAAAAATAATTCATAAAAAGCATGATCAAGTCCATAATTGTGTTATACCAAACAAAGGTAATTGACTAAGGTTAAAAATTCCTATTGATTATATTAGTAAGATAATTTAACCAATCAATAATCATATTTAGGTGTATACGTGTACTAAATGTACATTTTTACACTCAAATTTGATTACTAAAACTATGACTTTGATTAAAAAACTCAATACCAACATTAAGCCTCAACCAAATGCCTATACTTGATAGAAAATAATTATCATTATGGACATGTAGGTAAGATAAACTCTAACTAATTGTAAAAATCAAAATCAATAATATTTATAAAAATATAAGATAGAGAGAATTTAATTCACCATAGAAGAATAATCATACTAAGCTTTTATATTCAATGATTTACATAAATATGTGAATAAAAAGGATTAACTTAAATGTTAATTCCTAAAGAAATACAATGCAATTTGTTTGACATTATTTCATTAATTCATGTTGCTCAAAATATAATGCCATCAATTAGGGATACATGATTATGTGATCATGACTTTAGGTAAGATCACTACCCTCATGGATTTAAAATTTATAATATTTAACAACTTATCTAGGTAATCTAAATTAAGTAAAAGTACATTGTTGATCTGTTTATTAATGAACATTACCATATATATAGATATTTCATCAATTAGAATTACCTCAAATTTATAAATCACAAAATAGTTAAATCCACACCATTTCAATTAAGTGTATGCATACGACCATCCCATAATATCATATAGTAATAGCTCACTATATGTAATGTGTGCAAGTCATATGGTTTATTTATATAAAATAAGGAATGAACAATAATCAAACAATAATTTTAGACTTTAACATGCTATGATGTTTCAAAAACATCCATATGTTTTGCATGGTACTAGCTTAATAATTTCATGAGTACTTTATTGCTTCAACTTTTTTATGTTACACATTAATCATTTTTTTATGACATTCAATGAACATGTACATTTTTATTTAACAAAAGAAAAAGTCATTCAAAATTTTCTCTTTTATTAAAGTTACAACATATTAAATATTATCAATTTATTTACTAGTATGTTATGACTTAATAAAATAAATTGAACATAACAATTATACAAGAATGTAAGTCATCTAACTCAACATCAAGGATTACCTTCAAGAAAATGTTTTGAAGATTTAAGTATTCATTTATAATTAAGTTTTTTAATAAGATAAATATCATTGATAAAAGTATTAATTAACTTAATACAATTAATATTCATAGTATATTTTAATAATTGGCATTATTTTGAAAATATCAAACCATTTACCAAGGCTAGTACCAAGTTGAATAAATAGAACAAAATTATAACTTCATTTCAATGAAATTAAACAAAATTGAAAACTGAAGTAAGCCGTAATATTCACACTTTGGTTATGCCCATGTTGAACCTAAGATAATATTTAAAGATTGATATCATTAATATACATAATATAACCTCATTATTTTTAGATATAAATAAAAGGTCGAAAGGATGAGAACAAACATTTTTTTATAATTTCTATAAGTTACATTATAAAAATTTAACTATCTAAAATATAATAATTAACCAAAAGTATACTACTAATAAAATGGATTAGTTTTCATCCAATGAAGAATTTAACCAAAGAGTAACACTTCCCATAATTAATCATTAGTATACTAGAATATATATTCTCTTTAGAGGCATAAGAAATAATTAATATATCCAAATCAAATAACATGTTTGCCTTTCAAAAATAACATACAAATAGATATCTCAACAACTTAAATGAATGTTATAAGAAAATCACATCAATTATTTAATAATCATTCGTTTAAATTTGTAATTATAGAAAAAGATAAACACCATAACACCATATATAAAACCATAAAATAATTCTACAATCACTTTATAACTAAAAATATATGATGTATTGTTTCCATCTTTGAATAACAATTAAATACACTTAATTAATATGACTATATAGATAATTGTATTCACTATCATACAAAAATACATTGATTTATATCATAGATTTATAACAAATAATCACATACTAATAAAAAAAATTATATGAAGAGACCAAACACTCAAATCATCTTCTAAAAATTAGCATGAAAATAACCCACCCATCCTACCTAATGAGTCCCCCATCGATGGCCCTAGACCACCCCATCCATCAGTTGTATGTGGAGCTCAAGAACAAGATTTATAGAAGGGTGAATCAATAACAAAGATTATGAGATTTGAAAAATCAAGAACATAAAATAATGAAAATTAATTTACTTAAAGATAATTCATGAGATAAGGTACTTATGATTATCATTAGTACTATTTTTTAGCTTATGAACAGATCCATTTAAATTCTTTGAATCAAATTTTGATTATTTAATCCATTAAATTTAAACTAGATATGCATGTATATACCTAATAGATTTTCGACAATCAAATAGTGCTAAAGATATTCACAACGACTTTGATTCTCAAAAACTATCCTTTAAAAATAACAAACATCAATAGTTTAAAACATATTGACACTAGAAAGATTCATAACACCAAAAAAAGTCATTAAAATGTTCACAAAATCATAAACAATACATCTCATAATTTTGTATAATAAAGATCATAAACTACAATAATATTTCAACAACATACAAAATCCTTTTTAAACTTTAATGAAACCCCTATGTGTATCCAAATCTGATCAAAACAACCATGGGTTTATAAAAACCCTATTGATAATATAAAATAATCATCTATAGCCATCTAAAAACTATATAAAAATGATTTTCAATAAAATATAGTCACAAAAATTTCACCATAGTCACACTAAGATAAACCCTCACCCAAAATATGGTAAATATCAAAGACAAATAATAACCAAAAATCATTTTAATAATGAATAAAAAATTAAACCTTACACAAATACAATAACCTTGTGGCTTAATGAAAATAAGTTATATAATCCATTCAAAGATAGTCCAAAATATTACTCAACACAAAAACAAACTACACATCTGAGTATCCAACAATACTTTGAATCAAATGAAAAATAACTCTAAAGTATATCCATAAGAATCTATACAACTATAAGTTAACCATATCATTATGGGTTCATCATGAAGTATGAAGACTTCACTATGTCCCTATAATGGTTCATCTTTATTATATTTATACTCCATTTCCAAAAAACATTAAAATATCTATTGTAGTTTATTCCATCTACATGAAAAACAAAACCAATTACTTGTGAAACACACTAATAATGAAAAAAACATACCATGTCCTCTTGATAAAAAAACTTCTTTTTCCTCTTTGAACCTAGCTTGGTCCTTGGGAGCTCTATTAACTTCCATTAAATCCAATAATATGCCTACTTTATTTTCACAAATAACTAAAAACTTGGCCCAATAAACCACTATCATTTCTACTCAAAATACAACTACAATTTGAAATAATAGTCACATACTAGTCACATACGAGTCCCACTAGGCCTTCAATGTCCTTCACCAAAAATTTAGTTAGAGTTTGATTAGGGTTTGGATAATTGAGTTTACTTAATAATCAAATGATGAAACAAAATTAATTTGAAGATACTTGATAAGTTGACCTTGGGATTTGGGTCATCATGACTTAATTCCCATTGAAGTCAAAACATTAAGTTTTAAATGCCATACTTTAAAAAAAATAAAAATTAATAAAGATCCCATGACCTAGTCATGGTCCCCTCCTTGGACATATCAAATTCAACTTGCAAATACCATCAATCACCAAGTCAAAACCATAAAACAATCATAATAAAAAAAACTTGACTAAATCATCCAATAAAGTTTAATAAACATGTTCCCAACATAGACCAAATTTTAAATTTTACATAATCTCTTGACTTTCCAATAAGATGTATAAAATAAATCCAAGTTTAGGATTAGTGTACATGACATCAAGGTAAAATAACAAGAAATGTATTACCATAACTATAATGAATAAATTCATATCAATAAATAAGAACATAGTCAAAGACTAATATAAAATAACTTTTCTCATTAACCAAATGAATAAGTGAACACAATAGTAAAAAATAGGACTAGGCAAGATAAATATTAGAATCTCTTAGCTAAAAATATATTAACTCAATGTTTACCCTAATTTTAACCTTTGCTTCTGAGCACCAAATCCAACCTATCTCATTTTCCTTTTCCTATTATTGAAATCAATAAAATGATACATTAGTGGTATATGAATAGAAAACCAATATCAAATATGACAACTAATATTTAATTGATTTTACATTTACCAATTATATAATGAACTAAACCAAATCATTATTTATAATAAAAACATGTCCAGTACATAATAATATCTCAAAATGAAGTCTCAATAACATCTAAGTAACAGTTCAATATCTACTATCATAGCTATGAAATATTCCAAGTAGTAAACAAATGTGTAACACACAGTGTTATAGACACAAAACAAAGCACACAAATTGAGGTCATGACAAGATATTATATGACTTAAATTATTAGAATATTTATTATGTTTATAGGGAATGATTCAAGTAATAGTATGTTGTGTGGCTTGATTAATTGATTAGATGCAACTATTAACATGCCTACTAAATAGAGATATAAATTTTGAATGGGATTACAATTGGAAAAAGATTATTGATGAAATAAAATAATATCTAATTAATACACTTATTCTCATGCCTCCAATATTAGATAGGAATTTATTTTTATGCATTTATAATATGAATCATGCCATAAGTATTTATTGGAAAAATACAATGATGATCATAGAGAATGAAAAATATATTACATCATTCCTATACTAGTGTACTATGAAATAAATTATAATTATATGCAGAATATATATCAATAATTTGTGTTCACATCATAAAAATGTCAACATTATATGCTTAATAACTAAATTTTCGACATCATTAATTTATATCCAATAAAAAAATCATGAAAAAAACAAATATATCATGGTGTATATGTAAATGGGTAATGATACTTATGGAATTTGACACAAATTTAATATCTAAAATATCCATCAAATGATAATTCATTTCAAATAAATCAGCCACAACACCATGAGGTGACACATTATCAATAAGTGATGAATTTCATGATGGTTGTGGCACATATCACATTGATGATGATACTTAGACCGTGTAGTTTGATGTATGTAAATTCACCATGACTGTTAGATTTGGTATAGTTCTTACCACTCCTAAGGGATAACCTATGCCATTCACATAAAGTTTAAGGTTTTCAAGTACAAATAATACATTAATATTTGAGACATTAATACCTAGATTATATACTATGCATATATTTTAAATTAGATCCATTAGATTGCATGGGAATTATCAACTTGTATTTAATAAAATTTTAGATATTTATCAAATAATAGAATAAATTTTTATCCTATATAAGGAATTGTGAGAAGGATTATACATATAATTTGAGATAATTTTGATATGTAGCATACATCATAAATACAATTTAAAAACAAGTGTGTTGATGCCCGAATTGTATCATAGGTGCCTAGAGTGTTCAAGAACACTTTCCATTTTAGAATTATAAAAATTCATTGCATGAGTTATAGATTATGATAATCACATTATCTGTTGATGAAATAGAGGCAAAACAAGTGGACTATTTCAATATTTATAGTATTTAGTGGTTGGAAGTCACCATGGCCAAATGTCAGTCTATGTAAAATATAAATTATTCTATGTTATGAATGGTGAAATATGAAAAAAACACTAATCTATAGACCAATATAAGATGATTATTTACAATTAAAGTTAAGCTAGAGTGATCTGGTTAAAAAAGGATCAAAACGAAAGATAAGATAGATAAGAGATGTTGTTTATCTTCATTCAAAATATCATGATGAATTTCAAATATCATCCATGCATGCACTTAACCAATGTATGACATGAAGTAGCATAAGCTCAAATACTATCAGACATTAGGCAAAAATGTAAGGATGGTGTGAAATAAAACAAATAAGAATCAAGTTTACTTAAAATATTTACCCATGCAAGCAAACAACATTATCCCAAATGTAAAAAGAGTAAGCAAATGAAATGAACATAAATTTTTTAATTAACCTAGCATTAACATAAGTTAACATCTCTACATTCATATGTCAACATCAGGAATTCATAAGAATTATTCAAATCTAGAAATCAAAATGAATAAGTGAGAGAGAAGCTAGGCTAATAAAAGATGTAAGCAAATGTGGATAAAATTTATAGAATTCTTTACTTCTATTGATTGCTTAAAAGTTATAATTAGTTCTTGGATCTAATAACTCCCCCCAATATTATAGTTAACAATACTCCTTTTATAGAAGGTAAATAAGTATGTTGGTTAGTCATATCTAATTACAAAAGTATAAGTGTAAGGAAAACTATATTTTTTTTACAAATTTCTATAATTTTCCTAATGCACTAATCTATAGGCAATGTGATTTACAAGTTGCACATGCCTTTACAAGAAGAATATTATTTTTTTCAAAATATTAAAAAAAATTCTACAAACAAGAATATTCCTAACTAGCTTTGAGGTCCCTATGTTGATTTAGTCCCTTATTTCTACTGAAGAACATTCATTGCCTTCTCATGTTACTCATAAATCAACTTGATGTTAATAATAGGCTCCATGAAGAGTTCATCTTCTTGGTCTACCAAGTTTCTAAGGTCTTTATCATTTCTTCCCAAGGATTCTTTAATGACACTTCAATAATATTTTTCTCTACTTTTAGGATCATATCCATAACCATGTTATTGTCCACTCTATATTTTCCATGGATTTTACTCCTAACTTCTTGCATGAATAAGGTGGTTATGTGTTTTAACTTTTCATCCATTATGAGGCCCATGGAGTTGAGTGTAGTTGGTTTTGTGATCATGGTCCCCAAGAAGTGTTCCATCCTATTTGTCAGTTCCATGTCATCCTCAAGTAGACCTTATAAATACTTAGACCATGTGTTCAAACCCTTGATCTTATCCACAATCAATCCTATGACTGTGTTGAGATGGGATAGGCTAATGGTATTGAAGGTATGGATTTAGTCTTCTATCAATATGTTAGTCAATTATTTAATTTTATCTTTTGAATTTTTCCATTAGGTGATTAAGCTTTTAACTAATGTATCCTATTAGCTCAATACATTTTATTTGGAACTTATTAACTTTAGATAATTAAACATGTCATAAAAGGATTATTTAAACATCTTAATCATAACATCAAGAACTAAAAATATAGCTTATGTCTCTAAATTTTCTTTTTGCTTTATAACATTCTCTTTATGTTGCTACATGACTTTGAGGGTAGCCTATAGCTAGGATAACTATTCTTGGGCCAATTCAAGCACATTTTCCTAAAAAATAGGTATTTCTCCTAGTTTTTGTCCTTGTATCAGAGTCCATCCAATAAATGGTTCCACCTTTTGAAAAGTGAACTCTTTTCCTCTCACCATGGATTTTTTCTCAATCACCCTTTATATATTGGTAGTTATTAGGTCAAATTTAAAACTAATTGAAGACTTTGTTATCCTTGGGGTTGGTGTTTCCATCTATTTTTCATTTGGCTCCCTTGGAGCTCCTGGGGTAGCTATTATTTTCTATTATTATTTTTTAAAGGCAACTATTCATGGCTTTAATTCTTCATGGACTGGAATGTTGATTGCCTACATCATTACCTAAGGATGGTGTATGGTAGGGATATTATATAGATTGACATATATAAACCATTCAAGAATGGTTGGGCCTTCAATTAGGTTTTCTTCACTGAAAAGGTTGACTTCACTCAAAGGATGAGTGAAGGTGAACTTGGGCTTCTTGGTTTTTATTAGAACTAATGTCAGCTCACCTTTTCTCTTTGGGGTATCCACTAGAACTAGGCCCAAGGTCAATTATTTCCCCTTTTATTTCTTTGATTCCTTAGCTTGAACCTCCTCTTCATCATACTAATAAATGTTGGACGACATTATAAGTTCATACTCAATTGTTTCCCTAGGGTCTAATGATACCATGTCAATCTCTTCAATTGGTAACCATTAATCTATTATCTAGGTTGAAGATGATACTATCTCATCAAGTCTCCTCTCTTCTAGACATTATGTAATTTATTTACATTACTTTTTTGTTTGTGTTTGTGGAGGTCTAGATGAATCTCCAAAAAGTGAATGGTAGTGTCTATGACCTAACTAAAACCTATCATCACTTCCCTTTTGATCTCTAAGCATCCCAGATTTTGACTTGATGTTATGTTTCTTCAATCTCTCTAAGGCCTCAAAAACTGAGGATGACTTAGTGTACATGGGGTCAAAAGGGCTAGGTTAGAGATCATAAGTCATATTTGTCACTTTTGCCTTCAAATATTTCTCAACCCTTCCATAGGGGTCCCATTATCTCAACTCATCAACTAGAAAATTGAAAGAGGTTATATGTTTGGAGGTAGCCTCTATATTGACCCATTTTTGAAACACAATCCTAATAATGGTTATGGGGAGGGCATGGAGTAGTCCCTTCCTCTTGGTTTTACACATACCATCTATCCCATTGCATATTTGGTAGGCCACTTCCTACTCTACTAGCTTGATTGGCACATGAACTGGTATCATGAGTGGGGTGTATTAGGTTCCCTTAATATTTATTATAATTCAATATAGATATATCCATATATCTCCCATGGCTTGAATAGTATTTTGGATTACAGGGTTGACCCTCATCTTTGGGAACCTTTGTGATGGCCTCAACTAAGGTTGGGTAAAAACAATCAAAAAAGAATTGAAGAGGGTCCTTATATTTGAAAATATGTAACTTGTAGTAATATTGGGAGATTATTTATGTCTCATTAGGTTAACAGTCACTAAATTTTGGGATTTTGGTGGTGGAAATTAGAGAATTTAGTAAGTATGACATCATGTAGAATTGGTTCCTAGTTTTCTTCTTAATTATAGAGAACTGCCTACTCAAATAAGTATTAATCATCTCACCTAGAGGAGGGGTGAGTTATTTATGAACCATGAAATAAAAAAAGGGACCTAGATTTTGTCCACATATGTGGTGGTGGGATTCCCATAGAAATATTTCATCAGAGTCATGATCATTGTGATCCCAAGTTTTAATTGGCTAATTGGGATGTTTCCATTAAAATCATAGAACACTTGATTCCTAAAATATATCCATGGGACAAGGATGGTCTTTAGGTCATTTTTATTTTCCCACTCATTAATTGAGGCTACATATAATTTAGGTTTAGGAAATTTATAGTAGTTTTGAAAGGCTATAGGAGAAATATAGGCATTCTTTCTAAAGCTATGATCATGAACTATCATGCCCTGTTTAATTTTAACATCTCTAAAAATAGGATAAAGAATGTTTGATTAATGCAATACCTTAGGTTTTAATACATAAAAATTGAGACCTATCATATAGATTGAAACCACATTAGTATATCCTCCTTGCATACATAATCTTCTCCTCCTCTTTCATTATGATTGGTTGCTCCTCAACTATCTATAATAGCTTAGACTAGTGAATGTATTTGATGTTCAAAGTGGTGGCATAAAACTTTGTATCTTTGAAAATTGTTTCATCTACATCTGAATTTAGATAAATTTCCACAACTTCCCTAGAGGTGCCTTTTTGAGATGCCATGTTTTGAATTTGATAAAATTACTCACTAGTGAGCTTATCCAACTCTGGGTTTAATTTCTCTTTCTCAAATTATAAATTCGAATTCTTGTGATTGATTATGATCAATACAAGGTCAAATTAGGTTTTTTATGTGTGTTAAGGATTTTCTAAAAGTCCTTTCAGAGCTTTAATGGTGCTAGATTGTCAAGCTTGTATGAACTTCATGCCTTAGATTTGATTTGGATCTTCACATTTATACCTTTACCTTTTTAAACCCACAAGATCATTGGATTTGTTATTTTCTTCCTATGTGGTGTCATCATGGAATTCCCATGGAATTTTTATGGCACTTTTCTTATTAATATTTAATAAGTGACCATTGTCCTTCAAAAAATTCATATTGATATCACATCATTAGATTGATATGCATGAATCATGCATTTCATTGATTTTTGTATACAAGATTCAATGTCATTAGTCTTGGGCCTATTAAAATGTCCATGCTAAATGAATATCTTAAAATTAATGTCTGCACACCCATTATTTGATATCCATGGGAATGTATTTGACATCTATGTAGCCATCAATTTTTAGGTACCTCTTTGAGAATCTTTACTGATCTTATTTTTGACATCTACATTCCCATTATTTGATATCTGATTGAATATCTTTGATGGCCACATGACCATAAATTTTAAATTACTTCATTGGGACTCCTTGTTGAGTTTATCACTTATCACTTCTGGGTTCACTTTACTTCATGTGTGTGCCACTTGATACCTCCATGGGGATTACTCACTTTGTATTCTATTGGCTCTATTGGGTTAATATGTTTTTTCCATGTGGTGATCTTGAATTTACATTTAGATTTATTTAAAGGTCAATGTACACTTCACACTATTAGATCACTTCTATTTAGGTAAATGCACTCCATTAGATCATGATCTGAGGGATGCACTATCATTGACTACTTAATATCATATTGGTAAGATTCCAACACTTATCATTATTTTGGGGATTTGAATTATCAATGCTTGTTATGCTCTATTGGATCAATCTCATATGAGACAACATAGATCATTGATCCTATAAATAAGCATTAAAGCTAATCCTAAAACATATAGAACTTAGACTAAAGTTTTTGTTACTAAGGTTTTAATTTGTGTTAATAAACATGAAAAAAATTTAGGTTAAATTTTAGTTGAAGATTTAAAACATAATAAAAGGGGACCCTATAATTTATAAAAGACTTGGCATAAAGTTTTGGACCAAGATTAGAAACATAATAAAAAGGACCCCATGAATAATAAAAGATAACTCATAATGTTTTAGCCTAGGGTTTAAAGCTTTAGGATAAAGCTTTATGAATTATCTAGGATATACAAAAGGGAACCTACATTAGTCATACCATGCTAAGATAAAAGAGAAAAAAGGGTTTGGGACATAAAGGGACCCAACATATAATTTTTAGACTAAGTCTTAGTTGTGTTAAAAAACATGACTAAGCCTTAGTATAAAAATTAAATTAAGTCCATGGCATAACTAACTGCTCCTACATAAAATTTTCCCACCAAATTTGAATTCAAAATAAACCTAGGTTAAAACTTTAGATTAGGGTTTTATCAATTCAAATATGAATTCTCTTAATCAATTACAGACCAAAGGCTAGTAAAAAATTTAAATAGAAAACCCTAAGTATTGCCTATTTAGAATGGACTCCATTGGAGATGTGACCTGAAACATGAAGATCAAAGGTTATAACTTTAAAAAGGGTGAAACCATGAACATATGATAACATGTCCAATAATCCAAAATGAGAGTTATGAAAAATTTGCAAACATAGTATTTATATTTTTATTAAGTGAATTTTCAATTTTAAGGTACAAATTTGTACAATTTGACACAAGGGTCCCCATTTTTAGAAATGGGGGTATGTTGATCTCAAAAAATAGTGACTTACTGGGGAAACATATCAATATGTTAGAATTCAATTATTTTAGTTTAAACTAATAATTAAGATATTTATTCCATTGATCATACACCATTATTAAGATCACTTCATGGTTAGAATAAATCTTGAAAATTCAAGATTAAGATCAAACATAAAGATATATCCATGTTGCATGTGTGCTTTGATTCCACTTACTAATTGCTATAGGATTTAGAGAACAACTTCTAGGTTCATGACTTTAATCATTAACACTTACATTCAACATCCATGGATATTCATTAAAAACCATGATTTATCTTAGAGAAGGCTTGGGCATTACTCTGCTACTAGACAAGCATCCATATCCCTAATAAATATGCCTTTGGCTCTATTATAAGACTTTCTCCACTACTAACCAAGAATCCATAGCCCTAGTGGAGATTATAAAAATCACATTTGCTCAGAAAACTGTTAAATTTTGCAATAAGGTTCTTATTTTTTTGTATTTTTCAAGTCATTTTAACTTTATAGCAAAGGTTGGGAACTAGATTAGCTAGGTTTATGGATTTTTTCAAGTTTTTTGTCTTCAAACAATCATCCTTGGCTATAAACATTATCCCAAATAACTAATGTTTTTTTAAGTGCAAGCATGATTGTATTTTAATAATATAGTATTTCATACTACATGTGCAATCCTTCTTAGAAATAAAATCTAATAAGAACAAATTTTATAATATCAAGGAGAAATTAACCCATTCATTATTCTTTAATAATTTCTCTAAACTATAACATTAAGATCATATTTCAGTAATACATGATCAGCGAATGCTGATAGAACATACCTGCATTCTTGTACTATGAGGTTTCTTTGAGCAATCATATGGATCTTGAGATGAGGGCTTGTCTAAAATTACTTATTAGAAGCAAAGAACAAGGAAAAGAAATAAAACACACCAAATAGAAAGAAAACAAATATATAAAGACATACTTACAAACAAGAGATATGAAGGAAAGAATATAAAGAAACTAAACTAAGCCCTACATTAACTCCATAAAGAACCTACCTCCAGGCTTGAATGGAAAATTATTTTGTCTACTTTAGAACCTTGAACTATGATTGATTCCATTTTATGGTATCTTTTGGCAAATATGAGCACTTATACATTTATGTCTTTTCGGTAATGCAACTTGGACTCCTATAAATATTCTTAGATGCCTGGATTGAAGATATGAATCTAAGACTTAATCATCTTCCTCCTAAATTATTTTAATTTGAGATAAGAGTGTTGATTCTATTTCATTAATATATTGATAATGGCATATGTTAACCTCATTCAACCATGGAAATTTAGCTAGTATACTTATATCGATGACTTCATCAGGTTCTATATGAGTATTACCAATATTTGCATAAAATAATTCCAAGTCATCCCAAAAGGATTCTTCATCATGGTACATTAAAAGTTCAAGACATTTATTTGCAATCTTATCATTTGGAACATATGAAAATTCCTAATATGTTACATTTACCTCATCTTCATCTTCTGTAGAGAATGGCATCTCATATTTCTAATCAAGTTCTAGTTCTTCTTGTTTTGGGATATCCAAAATAATATTTCCTTCATTAATTCGATGTTGTTCTCATCATCTACCATCTCAATCTTTCCCATTTCATTCAATAATTTATTGTATAACTTTTACCACTGGTCATCTTCTTCAATAATATCATCAATTTTAGCAATGACATCATATGAATTGTCTTCATGGCTATATTCTAAAGAGAGGTCAGCTTGGACTTGATCTATATCAGCTAATGAAATTTCTTGATAAGTCTCTTGAAACTCATCTTCCTGATTTTTTTCATGGGATTGTTTATCTTGAACCACCATCACTTCCTCTCCCTACATTATTTCTTGAATATCTTCCCATGAAGGAAAGGATGTGAGACTTTGAGGAGGAAGGACTAGAGGTTGAATGATTTATGATTTTCTCAATGGATGAATCTCCTTCATATTTTTTTGGAGGTCATGAATCTCTTATGGAACATCTTAAAGTTCATCCTCATCTTGAAATAGAAAGTCAAGGGCCCATTCTATGAAGGATTTAGATTTCCTCACAAAGCTAGATGCCCTTATAATAAAGACTTGATTAGGCACAAGTCCAGATGTGCCCTTTGCAATTTGAAATGTTTCAAAGACATTTTAATGATTAGCTAGACCTACATCACAATGATTCATTTTATTCATGTTTTCATATGAGTCATCATTATTTTTATCATGAAATGTATTTGGAGGTCCATTAAACCTTTGACAAAATTAAACCTTGTTAGAATTTTACCCATTATTTCTTACTTGTTTCTACAATTGAATAAAATCCATGCTCAACTTTTGAACCATTTTAATTATGGATTCATATTCATTCTTTGATGATTCTAAGTTATGAAGTTGATGGATATTACTAGTGGGCACTAATGATCTCTATCCTTGTGGATGAAATCCATTTATAGCATTATTCAAGAACCCCAAATTATAAATAGGATGGGCATGGTTTAAGGGCAATTGGTTCAATACTGGTGTCTAATTGGAATTAGGAATGATATTTAGTGTCAAGAAATTGGGAATGATATTTGGGATAGTATATGCAAGATGACCTTGACGCTGTATTTGATCATTAATTATTATAACTTCAACATAAGCTAATGTTTTGGTTTTTATAACTCTAACAAACCTTTTAAGCAACATCAAAGTCATGGGTTCCAAAGCATCCTTGTAAACCTCTAAGGCTAAATTGTCATTAGGTCTATAGGGAGTTATGTTTCTATTATAAAACTTATAAAATCTAGTATTGAAGGCTCTAATAGTCTCATTAGAATATATCTTAACAATGGTGATTTGTTGATACAAAATGCATGGAGTAATTATTTTACCAAATTGATCAATAAATATTCTATTAAAATCATCTTAGATAGCTATATAATCATCTATAAGGTTAAAAAATGATTCATATTCAGAATCTTTGAATGTAAATGGGAAAAATCTACATGTTACACTTGATGAACAACATTCAATAGTCTTAAAACAACCTTAAATATTTTAACGTGTTCTTCAACTATGACAAAATCATTAGGATTGAAATAAGGCAAATACCTTTTAGGATTTCTTGATATTTCATGCACAATACTTGGCATGTTGATTGGAGAACCACCTAGCCAAGCCATACCTTGGTGAAGATCTTACTTGTGTCAATTCTAGCTTGTAAAATCTTTGAACCCCATTTGGAATATGATGTGTAAGTCCTATGTTTACAAATAACAATGATGAAAATTTCATATTAAGATAATTTTTCATAAATATATATAAATAATAACAAAGGAAATTAATATTTAACTAGATTATCTCAAAGATAAGTCTAAATACATTAGCATGAATGATATTTACATGTTTTAAGCTCATGTAAACTCAAATTAGCAAATGATTTATCAATATTTTATCAAAACCAATATTAGTAACCTTAAACCTATTGAATTATCAAAGATTAATCCATCTTTACCATAATTAAGCATATACCTTCAAAGAATGTTGATCTTTGTCTAAAAGAAGCACACATATGGGTCAAAGATTGTAAATATCAATGATTTTTCTGCAATTAATTAGATATTAAGAAAATTGTGTAAATTTTACAATAATATTTGAACACAATTCATGATAATGATTAAAGATACTTTAAATCTACAAAGATATAACAAGCCCTCCTTTTAACACCAATAAAAATCCCTCCCAGTAATGCCTTAATATGTATCATAGGTACCTAGAGTGTTCAAGAACACTTCTTATTTTAGAATTCTAAGAATTCAATGCATGAGAGGTAGGTTGTGATAATCCTATTATCCATTACTAAAATGGAGGCCAAGCAAGTGGAATATTTCATAATATTTATAGTATTTAGTAGTTGGGATCCACCATGGCCAAATGTCAGTCCATGCAAAATATAAAGTATGATATGCTAAGAATGGTGAATTATGATAAAGAACTAATCTAAAGACTAATATAAGATGTGTATTTACAATTAAAGTTAAGCTAGAGTGATCTAGTTAAAAAAGGAGCAAAAGTAAAGGTAAGATAGAAAAGAGATGTTGACATTTATTCCAAATATCATGACAAAGTTCAAATATCATCTAGGTATGAACTTAACCAATGTATGACATGAAGTAGCATAAGCTCAAATCCTATCAAACATTAAGCAAACATCTAAGGATAGTGTGAAATAAAAAAATAAGAATCAAGTTCACTATAAGGATTTACCCATGAAAACAAACACCATTAGCCCAAATGCAAGAAGAGTAAGAAAATGAAATGAACATAAAACTTTTAATTAACATAACATCAACACAAGTTAACATCTCTGCATTCAGATGTACACATAAAAATTTCATAAGAATCATTAAAATCTAGAAATCAAAATAAACAAGTAGAGAGAAGCTAGGATAATAAAATATGTAAGAAAATTTTGACAAACTTTGTAGAATTTCGTACGTATATTGATTGCTCAAAAGTTAAAATTAACTCTTGGCTCTAATAACTCCCCCCCTCCACAATATTACAATTGACAATAATCCTTTTATATAAGATATAGAAGTAGGTTGGTCAGTCATATCTAATTACAAAATTATAAGTGTAAGGACATATATCCTTTTTTACAAAGTTCTAGAATACAATGTAATTTTCCCAATGGACTGACCTATAGGTAATGTGATTTACAATTTGCATATGCCTTTATAAGAATAATATTTTATTTTTAGAAATATTACAAAGTTTATACAAAAAAGAGTATTCATAACTACATTTTAGTCCCTTGTATCGATAAAACCACTTATTTATATTGAATAACCTTAATTTCCTTCTCATGTTGCTCATCAATCAACCTGAGGTTAAAAATAGGCTTCATGAAGGGTTCATATTGGTCTACCAAGTTTATAAGGTCTCTATCATTTCTTCCCAAGGCTTCTTTTATGATCATTGATTTAGTAATATTTTCCTCTAATATTAAAATAACATCCATAACCCCTACTATTGTATCCTCCAAGTTTTCCTTGGCTTTTGCTCCTAACTTCCTGCATGACTAGGGTGGTTCTATGTTTGAACTTTTCATCTGTGATGTGGCCCATGGAGCTGAGTGTAGTTGGTTTTGTGATCATCATCCCTAGGAAGCATTTCATCTTGTTTAGTAGTTACTTGTCATCCTCAAGGAGACCTTACAAATACTTATACTATGTACTTAATCCCTTGATCTTATCCACAATCAATCCCATGACTATGTTGATATGGGCCAAGCTAATGGTCTTGAAACTAGGGATTTGATCTTCCATCAAATGTTGGTCAATTATTTCATTTTATCTCTTGAATTTTGCCATTGGGATATTGAGATTTTTTATATTGTATCTTATTAGATCAATACATTATATATGTACCTTATTAACTTTAGATAATTAAACATGTCATATAAGGATGCTTTAAACATCTTAATAAGAGCATCAAGAATTACAATATATCTTTCTTCTATAAATTTTCTTTATACTTTTATAGATTCTCCTTATGTCGCTACATGCCTTTGAGGGTAACCTATAATTGGGCTAACTGTGATTGGGCCAATTCAAGCACATTTTACTCAAAAATAGGGCTTTATCCTAGTTTTTGTCCTCCTACTCAAGTCAATCCAATAAATGGTTCCACCTTTTGAAAAGTGAACTCTTCCCCTCTAATCATGGATTTATACTTATTAACCCTTTATAGAATGGTAGTTTTTGGGTCAAATTTAACACTAACTAAAGAATCTATTATCCTTGGGGTTGGGTTTTCTATATTTTTTTCACTTGGCTCCCCTAGAGCTCCTCGAGCATCTATTATTGTCTCTTATTCTTATTGCAAGGCAGCTATCGATGGATTTATTTCTTCATGTATTAAAATGTTGATTGCCTATATCATTTCCCAAGGATGGTGTATAGCAGGAATCTTCTATAGCTTTCCATATATAAACCACTCAGGAATGGTTGGGCCTCATATTGGTTTTTATTCACTAAAAAGGTTGACCTTACTCAAAGGATGCATGAAGGTCAACTTGGGCATCTTGGTTTTTGCTAGTACTAGTTCTAACTCAACTTTTCTCTTTAGGGTATCCACTAGAACTAAGCCCAAGGTAAATTCATTCCACTTTTAGACAACAATGTAAGTATATCCTCAATTATTTCCCTAGGGTCTAATGATACCATGTCTATCTTTTCAATTGATGACCCATGTTATATTGCTTAGGTTGAAGATGATACTATCTCATTAGGTCTCTTCTCTTCTAAAATTTATACAACTAGTGCCTCCTAATTTTGTGGTTATGTTGGTTGAGGTCTAGATGACTCTCCACCAAGAAAATGGTAATGTATAGGTTTTAAGTGCCACCTATCATCACTTATCTTTTGCTCTCTAAGTATCTTGGCTTTTGGATTGATATTATGTTTTTTCAATCTCCCCATGACCTTAAAAAATTAATGTGCATTAGTTTATATGGGGTCATAAGGGCTAGGTTGGTGCTCATAAGTCATATTTATCTATTTTTCCTATAAATGTTTCTCAACCCTTCTATAGGGGTCCCATTATTTGAGCTCATTAACTTTTAAATTGAAATAGGTTTTATGTTTGGAGGAAACCTCTATATTGTCTCATTTTTGAAACATACTCCTATTAATGGTTATGGACAGAGCATGGAGTAGTAACTTCCTCTTTTTTACACAAACCATCTATCCCATTGCATATTTGGTATGCCACATCCTACTCTACTAGCTTGATTAACACATGAACTTATAGCTTGAGTGGGGTGTATTGGGTTCCCTCAATCTTGATTATAGTGCAATTTAGATATATCCATATATCTCCCATGGATTAAATAGTCATATTTATTAGATGGTTGACCCTAATCATTGGGATCCCTATGATGGCCTCAACTAAGGATGGATAAATAGAATCACAAATGAATTAAATATGGTCCCTGTATTTGAAAATATGTAACTTGAAGTAATATTGGGAGACTATTTGTGTCTTATGAGGTGACCATTTCATAAATTTTTGGATTTTGGTGGTGTCAAGCAAGGAATCCAGTAAGTATGACATCATGTAGAATTGGTTCCTAGTTTTATTCTTAATTGCATAGAACTACCTACTCAAAAAAGTGTTAATCATCTCACCTAGAGGAGGGATGAGTTATTTATCAAACATGAAATAAACAAAGGGGACCCAGAGTTTGTCCACATATGTCATGGTGGGATGCCCACATAACTAGTTCATCAAAGTCATGATCATTCTAATCTCAGGTCTGAATTGTCTAATTAGGATGTTGCCATTGAAATTATAGACCACTTTATTCCTAGAATGTAGCCATGGGATAAAGATGGTCATCATGTCATTATTATTGGCCCACTCATTGATTAAGGCTATATATACTTGGGGTTTCCTCAATTTATAGTATTTCTCAAAGGTTATCAGAAAAATTAGGTAATTTTCCTAAAGCTATGCTCATAAACTATCATGCCCTGATTAATTTTAGCATCTCTAAAAATAGGAGTAAGAATGTCTGAGCAATGCAGTACCTCAAGTTTTGATAAATAAAATGGAGACCTACCATTTGAATTTCCATGACATCATAGTATCTCCTTCTTACATACACAATCCCCTTCTCTTTCATTATGACTGATTTCTCTTCAACTATTTAGAATCGCATGGACCAATTAATGTCTCTAGTGTTTAAAGTGTTGGCAACAAAATGTGTATGTTTCAAAAAATAAAATCTATGTCTGAGTTAGATAAAGTTCCACATCTTCCTTGGAGGTGCCTTTTAAAGTTTCCATGGTTTGAATTCAGTCAAATTGCTCACTAGTGGGCTAATTTTTTACTCTAGATTAAATTTCTCTTACTCAAATGATAATCCAACTTTCTTGGGCTCAATTGTGATCAATATAGGGTCAAATTAGGAATTTTATTCATTTTACAATTTTTTTAAAATTCCTCTTAGAGCTTTCATGGTGGTATCTTGTTGAGATTATATGAACTTTGTGTATTAGATTTGATTGGGATATTTGCATTTATACCTTTGCCTTTTTAAACCCACAACTTATTTATATTTATTGTTTTCTACTTATGTGGCATCACTATGGCATTCCTATGGTATTTTCACATCACTTTACTTATTAATATTTAACAAGTGACTGTTATCTTTTGAAAATTTTGCATTGATCTCACACTATTGGATTGATATGTGAAAATTAATGTGGTTAATTATTCTTGACCTACATTATTGAATTTCATTATCCTTAGGCCTATTGAAATGTGCACATTGAATGACTATCTTAAAATTGATGTCTACACTCCCATCATTTGACATATACAAGAACATCTTTGATATCCACATGACCATCAATTTTTAGGTACCTCCTCAGGAATCTTTATTGAGCTTAATTTTTACATCTATATGCCCATCATTTGACATTCATGAGAACATATTTTATGGTCATGTGATCATCAATTTTAAATTAATTTCTTGGGATTCCTTACTAATTTTCCCACTTGTCAATTCTAGGTTCACTCTACTTCATGCATGTGCCACTTGGTAGTTCCATGGGGATTTTTGTCTCCATATTATATTAACTCTACTGGGTTAATGCACTTTCACCATGTGGTGATATCACATCTACTCATAGCTTTGTTGAAAGGTTAATGTCCAATTTGCACCATTATATCTCTTTTATTTAGGTAAATATTCTCTATTGGATAATGATTGAGGGATGCGCCATCATTAGTTGCTTAATATCCTATTAATGAACTTGTGACACTCATCATAATATTTAGGCTTTGAATTATCAATGTTCATTATGCTCTGTTGGATCAATCTCATCTGAGCCAATGTGAATCATTGATCTTATAAACAAGCACAAAAGTTAATCTCAAGAATATATAGAACTTAGACTAAAGTTCTTTTTTATTAAGGTTTTAATTTGTGTTAATAAAAATGAATAAAATTTAGGCTAAAGTTTAGTCCAAGATTTAAAACATAATAAAATGGGACTCTATAATTTATAAAAGACTTTGCATAAAGTTTTGGACCAATGTCAAAAACATAATAAAAAGGACCCCATAAATAATAAAAGATAATCATAAGGTTTTACCCTAGGGTTTAAAACTTTAGGACAATGTTTTATGAGTTGTCTAGGATATACAAAAGGGACCCTACATTAGTCAAAACATGTTAAGATAGAATATACCAAAAGGGTTTAGGACATAAAGGGACCCAACATAGAATTTTTAGACTAAGGCTTGGTTGTGTTAAAAAACATAACTAAGCCTTAATATAAAAATTAAACTAAGTCCATGTCATTTAACTTCTCTCAGGTAAAATGTTCTTGAAAATTTTGAATTCAAAAGGAACCTAGGTTAAAACCTTAGACTAGGGTTTTATCAATTCAAGTATGAATTCCCTTAATCAATTACATACCAAAGGCTAGTAAAATAGTTAAACACAAAACCTTGAGTATTACTTATTTTGAATGGACTCCATTCATGTTATGACCTAAAACATGAAGTTAAAATGTTAGCAACTTTAGAAAGGGTGAAACCATGATCATCGGATAACATGTCCATTAATCCAAAATGAGAATTATAATGATGTGCAAACATACTATTTATATTTTGATAAAGTGAATTTTCAATTTCAAGGTACAAATTTTTAAAATTTGACACAAGGGTCCCCAATTTTCATAAATGGGGGCATGTTGACCTCAACAAAATGCTATAGATATTGTAACTCCTATGGTCCCTATTGACATCAATGATGATCACACAAATTTTACTATACAAAAATAATAATGCTCATAAATTATTATATTAGATGTATGAAAACTATAATTCTCATAAATTATTATATTAAATGTAGATGCCTTAATAGTACTTGTAGTTACTTGTACTGAAATTAATTCATAATATGACATCTATAATTTTTTAAGGTAAATATGTTATCTTGGATAAAATTTTCTATAATGTTAAATGAAAATTTCAATGTGAAGTAATTTGATATATTATAATTGACATGGACTTTTTCACATAATCATTTGATGGATATTTAATTCAATATCATAGCATTGATGAAACTAAGACAAATTTTATTAAAGTACGTTATAACTGATCTTAGTGAATTTTCATGAAAAATCAATGTCTTACAAGCTATTGAAACTCGATAATTTGAATCATGCACATTCACAATAATTACAACCTATCATTCACCACAACCATTTTCCCTTTAGGGATTTGACTTGATTACCAAGATAAACCTAAAACCATCAGAAGGTCACAAGTTCATTATTAAAACTAAAAAATATTTTACTTAATGGGTTGAGTTTGTACCACTAAAATTCACTACGAGTACATATGTATGTTTTTAATGACAAATGTCAATTTTTGATTTGGTATCCCATCAACTATTATAACATATAATGGATCATATTTCAAAAATAAGACAATTAAAATATTGTATACTAAATAAAATATTCATAATATCTTTTACATTCCTTATTATCCACAATAAAAGGGATTATCAGAAGGAATAAATAAAAAAGTTACTAAACTATTAAGGAATATAGTTTCCAAACATGGTGAGGATTGGAATAATCATATTATCTATCATTTATGGGCATATATCACTAGTGTTAACACTCCCACAAAGGTACTCCTTACTATATTATTTATATAATATAAGTGATATTGCCTTTATAAATATAGATATTATATTTGCATGTTACCTTGAAGGACATTATCAAATATAATGAATATTGAGAAAAAGAGTTACATGGGTTATAAATTCTGGGTAATAAATGCATATAGTGTATTGGGTATTTTAAATTATATTAGGATATTATTAGTATATTTTAGGATATTATTAGTATAGTTTAAATTAATAAATTTCAAAATAGTTAATTTTAATTTGGTGACGCAGTACTAAAATGAAACAAAAAGAATATCAATCTAGATAAGGAGGTTAAAAGGAAATTTCAAGCCAATCTGGTTGGGCTCATTTGTGATTACAAAAAATGTGGGTATAGTAGTTTATGTTTCATATAAAATTTAATGAAACCCCATGAATAAACCTATTAATATCACACACTTAATTTAATTTACATAGGCATCTCAAAATTATTATATAATTATTTTTCATAATTTCAGAAAAATAAAATATTCTCAAAAAATAAGAATTAGGACCTAAGCATTAGATGTTCTCAAGTTACTATAATTATGTATGTTATTTATCACACATTTGATATATTACATATATGTTTTAATACACACATGCATTTCATAGTATATATGAATGAGATACAAGACATAAAGGCTACAATGATACATGGATGCATAGATGTAGGACATTTCTTAGAGGAGGAACCATGCCAATGTTAGGTGCATCTCATTACATAGGTCACATTGTTATATATTATATATTTATATGGCATTTAAATTCATTAGATTTATCTATATTTATTTATTACATATTTATTTCTCTTGTATATTTTATCTATAGTGTTATATTTCATGCATATGTTAGTTTTATATGTTATGACTTTTACATAGATTGGTCATGTAATCCATGTTGAATTTTTATATGATTCATTATTGTTGTTTTATTTAACACATGATAATTATCTATTATTCTTTGTGTGTATATTTGCTTAGTATGTGGCATTGTTTTATTGAGTGTATAATTTGTATGGTTATCTATTCTGTGTAACTCATATGTTCTTGTGTGATATTTTATAGATTAAGTGTATCATTATATTAATTTTTTTCCCTTTCCTAATTTTATGAAATTTAATCTATTAATTATATAATTTTATAACTTTATGTGGCCCTTATCTTTTTGTGTAACATTTATTGTTCATTTATTGTGGTTCTTGCCTTATGTGACATTGATTACTATTATGTGTGTTATTACCATGACATTGTGTACTTATGAGTGGATATATGTATTATTTTATTATAATTTTATGATGTAATGATACATATAATACTCCTTCCTAATTATATTATTATATAGTGATAATATTTGTGTAAACTACTACTACATGCATAATGCTATATCTATCTTGACATGACACTTTTATGCCTCAGGATACATTTTTTATATATGTTTTGATGATATAATAATACTACTAATACATATTCTCCAATGTTTATCATTTGATTTTAAATTATTACATATTTATATATAACATGATGCATTTAACTATTTTCTTTTGATACGAGTAATTCTCGGGCTACGTTCATCACCTTAAAATGGGGGCATGTTAGTGGGCCTTTCATATATATTCAATTTTCCACACATAAAAAATTTATATTTTGGGATAAAATACATGATTCATGATATTAAAATTGGGTAAAATATTTCAATTAAGTTCATATTATGGGATAAATATGCACATATTGAGACAACATTTTTGGGCATAAGCGATGCATATGAAAACATTCTATAGTTATATGAGTTAGAAGTTATTATATTTATCCTATTGGGGACAAAGTGATGCAGGTTTATGTTTATATAATATATTGGGATAATGGATCATATTATGGGGTGTGAATAGTGTTCATGAAAACACAATATTTCAATATTTTTTATTTATAACTAAGTACTAAAGGCAACAAAAATTACATTTTGAATGTATAAGTCTATTTCAAAAAATTGATTAATTATAAATATTATACCTAGTATGGAAAATCCACCTTTCCATATTGATATTAAATATTATTTATGTCAGTAATGTGGTATAGGTTTTGTGTAGCTCAAAATCCTAGCACTACTCATTCTTCATGATGGTTGGATAATTTATTTTACCAACCTATAATTTTAATGAGAGCACTGGGCTTGGGGTATAATAACCCCATGAAATAATCCATTGGGTATTAATAATTCAATATTTAATAATTATTAATGAATCACATATCAAATGCTTCAAAGGGTATTACATTTTACCCACTTATAAGTGTATTCCTTGCACTTTAAATTTCAAATGTTTCATTAATATAATTTATTTTAGATTTCACATTATATATGGAAATTGATTGTTATATTTTTTACTATAGGTTTTTATGGATAGATTTTCACACTTGGATATTTATCCTAAATAAAAAATGTGTTACATACTAAGGTATGTAATTTTTATCCTTCTACTCTAGCATTTTCAATACACTTGATATTTTAAGTCCTTAACTATCTTTATTTTACAATAATTATGCATACATATTTGTATATTTCATACCCCTTTCTCATATATAATTTACTTCTATGGGCATAGACTTCTCTATTTTCTAGAAGTAGCTTACACTAATTCTATAACCTATGGTTAATTTTTTGAATATCATTATCAAACTATATTTTTATCATCTAATCATTGTTATTATCTTTTCAAACACCTCTACACACACACACACACACACACACACACACACACACACACACACACACACACACACACACACACACACACACACAAGTATATGTATATTTATATATATTGAATTGATAGACTCTTCTACATCACAAGAAATACTCATTTTCAAAATTCAAATCATCTTTATGTTTAAACCAATATCTTACACATGTTATTGTATAATAATTTACCCAAATATTCATCTATTTATACATAATAACACTAATCCTATTAAATTTATATCATATATCAATATATTAATAAACATTCTTATTTTATCACTTGCACATTGAGAGGGGATTACCTAAACCTCCTAAATTAAAAACTAGTCAAAAGGAGTTGGCCCTTGCCAAGTGTAAAGTACCTAATCTAATTAAATTTATCCATTAACAAGTTTAAAAATATATATTACATGTTACACTAAAAAAATGAGAACTATTATAGATATACACCTCATAAGGAGAACCGTATGTGGTTTGATTCCTCTTTAAAGTATTAGAAACATAGGAAACACTCAAATTATCAATATGGGAGCTTGGGGCTAGATCAACACATATTATTTATAATTTTAAATATAATTAATTTATTTTATTTCATGTCAATTTGTGTAGTTTACAAAGGATAAATACAAAAGGGTAGAAAAAGTTCTGGCTAAAAATATTTCTTAATGGAAATAAATTGCTTGATAATTAACTTAAAATATTGGAATTCAAACTGCTAAAATCAACTCAAAACTTAATCCAATTTTATTTAATATAAATCCAGATTTTTTAATTGTATATTTATTTTAATTTAAATAATAATTTTAATCTAAATGCTTGAAATTAAAAAATTCTTTCTTGAAATGGTAATTACTGGAATTTGAAAGTTTTACTATATCAAATCAAATGCTAGAAATAATAAAATTTAGAAACATAGAATGAAACTTGAATTAATTTATAAAAATAATAATAATTTAAAAAACACACACATCCACTTATATTTAAAAAAAACAATAATATCAAGGGAATAATATTTTTAACATATAAAACTAGAAACACACTTGAAAAATGTAATAAATATAGAAATACCAAATCAATCCTTCTAAATCAATCTTTCTTCCTTGGAATTAGTAGGCCCTTGATGCTCCTTGGAATGGGGATGAAAATAAATATTAAACTATCAAAATTTACAAAGTAAAACTCTCATTGATGTGAAAAACAAGTCATATAAATTTGAATACAATGATATTATTCTAGTATGACAATTATCTCAAAATCAGCATTATTCAACTCATATTATTCTAAATAGAACATTGTATTTAAACTAAAAATTTTACAACTAAAAAAACAAGACTTAATAATATATAAACTTTAACCAATATATAATATTTGAAACTAAATTTTGTTCCACTTTATAAGGACAAAGCATTGAAAGATGATAGATCTTAGAATCTGCCAAATTTTCTTGCTAAGAACTAGCTACAATATTTGGAAATATTGATTTATCTCTTCATAATAGTAACATACATGTAGTACTTATATATATATATATATATATATATATATATATATGTGTGTGTGTGTGTGTGTGTGTGTGTGTGTATATATATATATATATATATATATATATATATATATATATATATATATATAAAGGAATAAAATTACCATTTATATTTATAGGAATTACTTTTTTAGGAACATCCATATTTAAAATGTATAAAATAATCCCCAAAATATCCCAAAACATATTTGTTGGATCTCTAGAGCTATAATAAACATTTAAAATGTTGGATTGATGATTTATAGATCTCTTATGATCACCTCCAAAGTTATGTTATGATGGATCTCTCTGTAGGATAACTCTAGAGATGTCTTCAAAAGTTGTTTCTTAGTAGACATTCTTGTGGTCATAACATATTTATTTACTTTTAGTAAATATATATAAATTTTTATATTTTTCCACACATTTTTTATAAATTCATTAAAAAATGAGTAATAATTACTTTTAAAGTATAACTACCATAATTATCACATTTTCTAATCTTAAACCAACAATGAGTTCCCAAATTAACATAAAAATTAACTTTTTGGGTGATGGATGGAGAAATAATGTAAGTTTAAGGATATAATGAGGCATATTTAGGCCTCATAATATCTACATAGCTTAAGGTATTTAAAGATCTTGTGTAATCAACAAAATTGTTTTGATTCTCTATTCAAGTCCATATTTTCTAAAACCTAGCTTATGTCATACTTTGTGAGGAAATCTAACCATGTAATTTGTCCCTTATTAACATGGCCTTTTTTGTTCTAAATATTTCTTTCCATATTTTAAAATTATTGGATAGTTTCCCATATTTATTTGTCAATATGGGCATTAACAAAAGTAAGAGTGGGGGTATATATCTAATATAAATCCACTCACTCCTAAATTTGTTGATCATTTCTATAACAATATTAGCTCTCTTAAGAGGCCACTTCAAATTTGTGGGAAAATGATCTCTCTAATTTTCAAAGGAATATTCAATGTATCCCACCATTTCATGCATGTTTAGTTTGTTACCTAAAAATTTAATTTAGAGTATCTATCAAAATCATCAGAACTTTGAAAAACATTTATTAAATATTATTCCTTTAACCTTAGCATATTGTGTAGTAGTTTAAATGTGTAACAAAGTAATATGAATCTTGATATTCAAGCCTCATTAACATCCTATGGTGTATACTTGGTTCATATATTATGTGATTTTTTCATTCAAATAAATTTGGGTTTTAAATTATAAATGAATCCATGATTTTAACTTAACCTAAATATAAATTAACCATGAATAATACAATATTCCTTAGAAAATATTTATTAAGAATAACTCACATAAAATAAATTGCTTAGGGGAGCTAGAAAAATAAGATGTTAGAAAATATTTTTAAGATTAAAAATAATCAAGTGGTAAAAAATACACCCTTAAAAACTACCCTCTATAAAAAAATTCTTGGCTAAAGAGTTCATATACATAATAAGGCCTCATAAATACAAGTCATTTATACCAACTAATTATACCCTAGATGCAACCTCCTCTTTTTATAGTTTGACCTCTTGTAATTCTAATTTTGTTTTTTTTCCTTCCCTAAGCTAATTTAAATATTTGAATTTTTTTCCCATGCAACTAATAAATTGGTATAATAAAATAAGTGTGTACATATTTCATTTATTTGACTACATGGATTGGAATGACTAATCTAGTTTATTCTACATCATGTTTTATTTGAGAAATCCTAACATAATTTTCAAAAACCTAAGTTTTGATCTATTTTACTTTGCTATAAAGAAATAATTTTTTCATCCTTAAATTGAATTAGGCACTTGAGGAATGAAATTTATTCTTATTTTTGCCTTATGGATTCTTTAGCCCTTGAAAGTGCCATTGCATGATGAATTTGTTATTCTTCATTAGAATTATCAATATGTGGTTCTTATACTTCAATCATTGGTGCTTTACCTTTGTCTAAGATTGGTATTTTTTAATCATATGGTCTAAGGGGTATTTATAATGTCTCATATATAGGTTATTAAATGTTATAATGTTACTCATTCATTCCTAATAATTGTGCATTTATTTTATTCTTCTCATGAGTATATGCTTCTCCACTAGACATGCCAGCATCTCTTATTTGTGTAGGCTACCTAAAATATCCATATCAAAATGATATTATAACACAAATAGTATATATTTTTCACATATTATTCCAATAATTTATATAGTATCCTAATATTTTTCAATTCATCTTCTTATTCTTCTAAATCATATTTTTGAAGGATAAGTTTCCTTCTATTATGTTTCTCAGGCACATGTCTATGTTCTACTTTATAAATCCTTATTCTTAGTGTTGGATAATTATAATTTATGTCATGGAGATTTCATGGATGTGTCCTTATGAGTGGATGAATTTATTTTATAGCCTAAGTGACAATGACAAAGTGTGCATTATGCTTGTCCTAGTGTGCTTAAAGATGTCTCGGTTGATCTCTAGAGATTTACTAGTTAGAGATGTTTAGGGATGATTATGTTGATAATATCATGTGAACGAGGTACCTAGGATGTTATAAATTCTTTGAGATATTATATGCATAAGTTTAATTCATTTGGTTATTAATTTTTTTTAATCTAGACACTTTGGGTCTAGTGGTAGAAATTTTGACTTGGCAGTTTGATGACATTACCAATGCCACATGGGAATGAGTCAAGGGGAATTAATCATATAGTTGTGATAAAATTAGTATTTATTTTTTATTTTCCATGTATCAAGTCATTCATTGGAGTTCATTCAAATATATGATGGTGAAAAGTTAGCTTCTCACTCATAATTCATTGTTTTCCCATACTTGGCCAAATTTGAAAAGAGAGCAGAAAGAGCTGAGTAAGTAGTTTGATGATGGAATATATTACATGTGTGGATGTTTTAGGAGAAGGTAATAATATGGGTTCTAATTTTTAGATCATGCGATGAATCACATCAAAAGATATGCTTATGAAATTTTAGGTTCCCAGGTAGTTTGACTCTATATTTCCATACTTAGCCAATTTTGTAATGTGGAAAGAAGAGAAAAGTGAGAAGTTTTATGGTTTTATATATTTCATGTGTGAATGTGTTATAACTTAAAATGTGAATGTGTTAATATGAATTTATCATATGGGTTTGTTCAAATTTTTAGCATAGTTGATTTGTGCTAAATTTGATATCATGCATTGAAGCGTGACAAAAGTTATGCATGCTCAAAGTTGGCCTTTTAGGAAATTTGTTAAATATTTGGCCCTAAGATATAATATTATTAAAATTAATTTTAATGATGTTATATCTCACACATGTGAGGGTTTCATTATTAGTATGTCACATGGTTAGATTCTCTTATGTAAGGAGATCATCTGGTCCAAATTTGAGATCATGCATCAAAGTCAAAAAGAAGTTATTAATGTTAAAAAATGGATAATTAGGAATATTTAAAGATTAACCATGATTATTCAATTTATTAATAGTTAAATGTCAATAAATATCAATTGTGCACATTGCTCCAAGAAGTCAGGAGGTAGTGAGATGAGGACAGGTGCACGATGTTTGACGACTAAGAAAAGGTAAGGATAAGAGATCAATGGTGAGCAGGTGTTTTTAAAATTAAGATAAATGCAGTGTATTAAGTAAATATGGTAAAATTAACTTAATTTTAATAAATTTAAATTTTAGTGTACTTTCAAGAAAGATTGATGGAGCATGATTGGCTAAGATGAATGAGGACACAAGACTATAGCAGAGTGGTCAAGTTTTAAAATTTGAACATTGGTGCTTATGTATTAAAGATATAAAGAGATTGATGATACATATTACATATAATTATTTATGACAAAATATTATTGAAAAATATTCCAAATTTAATTATGACCATTGCCATTTGAATATTTGAATTTGTTAAGTGAAAAATTAGTGTCTAGTATTTGGACCATAACTTTTGATCTACACAGAATTTGCTCATGAAATAAAAAGAAAAGTGGTAGAGGAATATAAGGATAATTTATAAATATGGATTTTAAGATTTTTAAGTGTGTAAAAAAAAATATATTTGTCTCTAAAGTTGACTTTGTTTTTGTATATGTTATGCAAGTGACCTAAGAAGGATGTTTGAGCTCATTTTGATGATGTTTTCATGTCTCATGATGACTTATATTTTTGAGATTATTATATAATACATGAGTATTATATATGTGTATTTTGGAGGTATAATATATATATATATATATATATATATATATATATTGATTATTAAAAATGCTTAATAATTTAATTGTATGTTCGGTAATGGCGTTCCTATGTATAAGGTTTCTATTTGAGTTAATTAATGATACGTAGAGGTGATCAAAGGTGACTTTGATTATGTGAGGATGTTTTAGGGGAAATAATTATTTAGAATATGTATTTTTAAGTTTTCCTACATTCTTTTTATTCTTGGAGAAGTGTTAAAGTATTGAATGGGTCTCCATAGGACCTAAAAGTGACTTAGGCCTACATTGAAAGGGAATTGTGCTTAAGTGTGACCCATATGAGATACATTAAGGGTGAAGGAATGTTTTGTGTCCAAAAAGGAAATATTTTGATATTTTTAATACATGACTAATCTATGTATATTTAAAATAATGTGTTGGTTTTGATAATTTTTGTGGAATATTTGAGAGAATTAGGGAGTGAAGGAAAGAATAGGAGATAGAGAGTGCTTATTTATTGGGTTGATGAGAAGATAGTATTGAATACTATGGGTACTATTTATATGTCAGGTTTCTAATAAAAATATAGTTTTATTGCATTTTAAAGTTTTACAAAGAGATCTGAGTGTGTATATGAGTAGTTTTTTATTAAAGAAGGAAAGGGGTTATATCATGCCTATGCTAGAGGCTTGTATGAGTAAGACAAGGAGAGAGAGTTTGTGTAGTTGTCAGATAATCAAGATTTCTATCATTAAGTGTTGAGGACATCAGTTATAAGGTATAAATTTTCTTTCTAAGGAGGTTTTAAAGGACTTGATCTTCCTTAGGTGTTGTTTCTCCTTTTGAAACAAGGTTTCACTAAATACCTTTGGTTAGAAGTACTTGATCAAGGTTGTAGGTCATAAGGACTTGACCAAGCTTCCTGATTAGGACTTGATTAGTCTTTTTTTTATCATCTTATAGGATAGTAGTCCATGTCTTTGTAGGATTTAGATTGGGTTTTATTCCCCAAGAAGGTTTCCCATATGGATCTTTTGTTGTGTATGTGATCTTGAATTATGTTCATTGTTCACTCTAAGAATGATTTGTATGCTTCATGAATGATTGTATTGAATGCTTAAGTTTTTGCAAGGGTTTGGAAATTAAATTAGATTATTTTACACCATTGATTCACCCTCCATCTCATTATATTATGCCTCTAATAACTGGTATCAGAACAAGTCCTTTGGTAAAGGATTAAAAACTTAAAGTTGATCCAAGGTATAATGTCTAGTTAGAATGTGCGAGGTGGTTTCTCTACTGATCAAATACCAATGTTTAATGGATCTAATTATACTTTTTGGAGTGCTAAGATGAGGACATACATCATGTCCCTAGGGTTTGATGTATGGAAATTTGTTATAGATGGTTATGTTGCTCCTACTATTCCTCTATCTAGTGTTATAGATAAGAAGCTATTTGAGAAAAATTCTAAGGTAGTGAATGCCATCACTTGTGGTCTTATAAATATTGAGTTCACCAAAGTAATCCACTACACATCTACCAAGGAAATATGAGATAAATTGAAGACTATATTTGAAAGAGATACAAAGGTTAAGCTTGTTAAGTTGAAGAATCAAATAAGGAAATTTAAAAGTATCAAGATGAATGAGGAAGATACTATGGAATCTTTTCTACAGAGAGTTGATGAGATTATGAACATCATCATAGGTCTTAGAGAGAATCTTGAAGAGACTATTATTGTTCAAAAGGTATTAAGGTATCTATCCCCCAAGTATGACAAAATTATCTTATATATAAGAGAGTTATGATCTTACTCAGTTGAATATGGATCAATTATATGGTACCCTTTCTACCTATGAGATGAGGAAGATTGATGATATACCTCTAAGGAAGGAAGAAGCTTTCAAGATTGAAATGCAGACAAAGTAAAAGCCCCAAGGTAAGAAACTCAAGGAGGATGACATTCTTGATATATATAAGGATGAACTAATCTCTTTGATTTCAAGTAAATTGAGAATAGGTTAAGCCAAGTATAAAGGTAAACAACCCTTCAAATGCTTCAATTGTGGTGAGATGGGATATTTTGATAATAATTTCCCTCATAAGTATAAGAAGGATACTTATGAATAACATAATCAAGGTAATGATGATGGAAAGAGATATTTCATGTCTGATAAAAGTAAAAAGGGATTTAGAAGGTTTGATAAAAAGAATAAGTACTTTAAGGACAAGAAGAGTCTATACACCAAAGAATATTATAGCTCATCAGATGAGAGTGAAGATACTAAATCAGAATATGATCAGGAAAATGATGGTCCTACTAAAGATGAAGCTCTATTTATGGCTAAGGAAGGAAGTTTCTCACATCAGAAATGGTCTACTTGGAGTGATTTAGATGATGATGAAGATGAGGTGGACTTGAGACTACATTGATAAATATTCATGAATAATTGACAATTGAGAATAAGATCAATAAGATTATGAAATCTAAACTCAAGGACTTTTAGGAAAAAATCAATGTGTTTGAGGCAAGAATGGATGACGATTCCAAGGAGCATGAATATATGGTCAAACATCTCAGTTGTCAATTAGAAATTCTATCTACAAGCCTAAAATCTAAATAAGATGAATGTGAAAGGTATGTAATTAAAAATGAGTCATTGAAATATGGGTTAAAGAAGGTATATAGTAAGGTAATATCATTTTTGAGATTTAAAAAGAGCTCAAAAAGTCTAGATAACATTATGAATGATCAAAAGCATCCAAGGATAAGACTGATCTTGGATACAGATAAGAACTAGAGACTACAACTCAAGACAAGATGAAGACTAATGTGAACAAGGTCAATCAACCTTTGAAGAAAAATCATCAGACAAAAAATGAAAGTGCTAGTAGAATGAATACAAAATAGATCAGATAGCCAAATGAAATGACATATGTAAATTTCAATAGTTACTACTATACTCGTAATCTATTTGGGCATAAATATACATAATGTAGAAGACCTATTAAGAATTAATTTGCTTGGAACTATGATGGGGGTCATGAGTCAAAAGGTGTAATCAAGGTTGAGTGTCTCAATTGTAATGATGTGGGACACTTTACCAAATTTTGTCTATTTAAGGTAAGACAAGTTGAGTTTCTTTTAAGAGATATTGAGTGTTGCAATTGTTATGAACTAGGACACATTACAAGATATTGTCCAAATTTGGTAAGGTAGAATGAGATTTTTGTGAAAAGTATGGTATGATTCAATTATGAACATAGAGGTCACATTGTTAGGTTCTACAAGCAAAGGCCTATAAGTTAAAAAAGGTTCAATCAAGCTCCAAGAATGCAAGAAAGAAGACAAGTTAATACATAGAAACCCAAGGTAGTAAGTATGAGTCATAATGAGATTTTAGGTCTAATTAATCTATTTGATATGGTGGAGAATGATTATGAAGTTTAAGAGTCCCAATAGGTCTCATTGTTTTCTCATTTTGAGAATGAAGAGAGTAAGCTCAAGGAGAAGACCAAGGTGTTGGTTGAAGCTAGTTTTGAGGTATGTATGAATTCAAGTGAACATCCTATTATTGTTGAAAAAGTGCCTAGTGATGAGGATATAAGATAAAAGGAATATTTTTTTGGATGAAAAGTTATGCCATGAATATATGTTTTATCTATGTATTGATTATATAATCATAGAAGAAAATTAGAATCATTTAGTAGTTGAGGAAGTTGTTTCTCTAAAGCCAAAGAAGAAGAATAGCTATAACTATATTTTTATAAAAAAGGAGGAAGAATATGATGATTTTTTTTTTTTTTAGATAATTGAGGTATAGAGGGTTTCTCTATCTATGCTTCTTAATAGACTCCTTTCAAGTGGTGAAGTAAGTGTTGTGGTGTTTTTCAGTTGGAATAGTCTGCAAGGTTAGACTAAAGGTTTCAAGTTGGCAAAGGAGGATTTTTTATTTTTCAAGTTTATATTTTTGTATATAAATGTCTATTGACCTTATTATAGCATGCTTTAAGTTATTTTTTTAATTAGAAGTATGTTGAAGTCAAATTGAATGTTTTTGTTTCCTCTTGGTTTTCCTAGTTTGTGCTTATGAGTATGCAAGTCCTAAAAATTGGTTATAATAAGTCAAGGTTCCCAATGGTTTGGAATCTAAAATATTGGTCCATAAATGTGTAATGGTTGTATCTAGGTGTACAAAAAAATTTAGATGTGGAAATTGACTAGAAGGTGTTATGTTGACTTTGGTTCTTTTCAGATTATAGGGTTTTGGGCTCTACTAGAAAAGTGGTATACCTTATAATCTAAGGTCTAAGGATTATTATTATTTTGAATGGGAAAAATGGGTTATAAAATAAATCTCCATAGAGTTTTGAATTTTTGTGGTTCTCAAGTTATTCAGGTTTTTGTCAAATTAGAGGTGTAATTAGGTAGTAGGTTTATGAAGGATGTATATTGCAGAAGATGAGCTAGTTGTTGTAAATTAGTGTACTTAAGGGGCATATGTGATTTTCATAGATATGAATTTTTAGTTATTGAATATGTTTCTACAAAAATTGTGGTATTTTAAAGTTTCAATTAGGGCTATAATGAGTCTAGATAGGCATAGTCTTAAAGATGTAGTTTTTATTTTGTTTCTCTGAAAGAGCAAGGTATATGTATTTCAAGTTGATTTCTCAAGATGGCTTATTGTATGTTTCCTATTTTTTTAGTGGTATTATTCTCTATTGGTGGTCATTGAAGTGTCTTGAGAAATAAGGCTGGTAAGCTTGCATGGAGGTTCTTCATGGTGTATGGAGATCTGAAGATGATCAAGTGATGCAATTACTTAAAAATATTAATGGGAGTCCATTTCAGATATGTCTTAGTGATTTTCATTATATTTATGTATTTTTTGTGTTTTTTCTTCATTGGTTGTAGTGCTTGGTTGAAGTGAGTATTGGCATGAAGTAAGAGGAAGTTGTCAAGACAATCAGAAGTAGGCTTAAGGTAAGAGGGAGTTTGTATCATATTTTTAAGATGGTCCTTTCCTATTTTTTGTCTTTTTAGGTCCTTAGGATTAGTTGGTTCCAAATTTTTCATTGTGTCATAGGGGGATAAAGTTTATATTATGAGAAAGATCCTATTGTGGGAGTGCTTGAAGAGAGAGAAGGTGAGTTGTATATTATTATGTATGATGTTTGTTGACATCAATGATGAAGGAGATTGTTGGAGAGTTGTCATTTATTTCATGGTGATTTCATGGATGTGTCATTTTTAGTGGATGAAATTCTTCCTTTAGCCTAAAATATAATGAAAAAGTGTGCATTGTGTTTGTCTTAGTGTGTTTAAAGATGGTTTGGTTGATCTCTAAAGTTTGACTACTTAGAGATGTTTAGGGATAAGTATGGTGAATGGATAATGTGTTATAGGTTCCTAATATTTTATCTATGCTTTGAGATATTTTACGCATAAGTGGAATTCATTTGGTTGTTCATTATTTTTCATCTAGACATTTTGGGTCTAGTGGCAGAAGTTTTGAGTAGGTAGTATGACATCACCAATGTCACATGGGAATGATTCAAGGGGTGTTGGTCATATGGTTGTGATTAAATTAGTCCATATTTGTTAATAAATAGATCTCAATTCATGCATCAAATCATAGTAAAAAAAAATTAGGATAAAAATTTGGCTTCTTAGTTAGATTTCATTGTTTTCCCATAGCCAAATTTGCAATGAGGCCAAAAGAAATTGAGTAAGTAGTTTGATGATTTAATATCTCAAATGTGTCAAAATTTTAGGATAAGGTGATCATATGGGTTTTTTAAATTTTGGATATAGTTTATTTTCATTAATTTTCATATCATGTGATAAAGCGCATCAAAAGATATGTTTATGCAAAGTTGCACTCCTAAGTAGTTTGAATATATTTTTACATACTTAGCCAATTTTGTAATGTGGCAAGAATAGCCAAGTGAGAATTTTTATGGTGTTATATATTTCACATGTGAAGGTTTCAAGATAAATTGATCATATGGGTTTGATATATTTTTTAGCATAGTTAATTTATGCCAAATTTGAAATCATGTCTTAAACTATTGTAAAAGTTATGCATGTTCAAAGTTGGCCTTTTAGGCAGGATTTGACATAGTTGGTTTTGTGATAGAAGATTTTGATAAGGAATTTTAATGGAATTATATCTCACACATGTGAGGGATTTAAGAGCAATATGTCAAATGGGTGGATTCTCTTATGTGAGAAGATCATCTAGTCCAAATTTAAGATCAGACATCAAAGTGAAAAAGAAGTTATAAAGGTTAAAAAATGGCTACTCAAGTATATTGAAAGCATCCCAATACTTAGTCAATTTTTAAATATTTAAAATTTTATCAAGATCAATGGTATATATTACTCCAAGAATTTAGGATGCTGTGAGATGAGGATAGGTGTATGGTGTTTAATGACTAAGTAAAGGTAAGGATAAGAGATCAATAGTGAGCAAGTGTTTATATGATTGATATAAATGGAGTGTATTAAGTTAATATGGTCAAAGTAACTAAAGTTTAATAGAGTTAAAGTTTAGTGTACTTTTAAGAAAGATTGATGGAGTGTGACTATCCAAGCTAAGTGAGGATATGAGATGATAACAAAGTGGTTGAGGTTTAACATTTGAGCATTAGTGTATATGTGTTAAAGATAAGAAGAGATCAATGGTGCATATTCAATATAAGTAGTGATTCCATGAGATTATTTTAAAATTTTTGAAGTTTAATCGTAACCGTTTCCATTTGAATATTTGAATTTGCTAAGGGACAAACTACTCTCTAGTTTTTGGATCATAACTTTTGATCTAGATAGAATTTGCTCATGTAGTAAAAATAAAAGAGTTATATGACTATAAATAAAATATATAAATATGGATTTTAATACCTATAATTGTGTACAAACAAAGATATTGAGCTCTAAAATTAACTATGTTTCTATAAATGTTAAGCAAGTGACTAGAGAAGGATGTTTGAGCTCATTTTTAATGATGTTTTGATGTCTCATGATCATTTAGATTTTTGAAATTATTATACACTATATGAGGATTCTATATGTGTATTTTATAGGTGTGGTTATTCTATCTTGAGTATGAAAAATGCTTAAGAAGTTGATTGTATGTTTAGTAATGGTGTTCTAGTGTATAAGGTCTTTGTTTCATTTGATCAAGGATACATAGATGTGCTTAAAGGTGAATGTGATTATTTGAGGATGTCCTAGGAGACATAAGGAATTGATTTATGTATTTTTATGTGTTCCTATGTTATTTTTATTCTTGGATAAGTGTTAATGAGCTGAATGGGTCTCCATTGGACCTAATAGTGACTTAGGCCTATTTTGAAAGGGGATTGTGCTTAAGTGTGACCCATATGAGATACATTAAGGGTGAAGAAATGTTTTTTGGATGATAAGGAAATACTTTTATCTTTTTAATACGTTATATATATATATATATATATATATATATATTGAAACCAAATGTGTTGGTTTATAGACTTGGTGTGGAATATTTGAAAGAATTGGGGAGTGAATAAAAGTAAAAGAGAGAGAGAGAGAGTTCATATCTATTGGGTTGATGAGAAGATAATATTAAGGACTATGTGTATGATATTTAAGTCATGTTTTTAATGGAAATTTAGTTTTATTAAATTTTTAAGTTTTACAAATAGATCTAAGTGTGCATGTGAGATCTATTTGAGTAAAGGAGAGAGGTTGTATCATGTCTATGTGAGAGACCTATATGAGTAGGAGAGAGATTTTGTGTAATTGTAAGATAATCAAGAGGTCCATCATCATGTGTTGAGGAAATAAATTCTGAGATGCAAGTTTTCTTTCCAACGAGGGTCTAAAGGAATTTATCTTACTTATGGGTAGTTTCTTCTTGTGAAATAGGTTTTCACTAAAGACATTTGGTTAGAAGGATTTGATGAAGGTTGTAAGTCAAATAAACTTGACCAAGGTTCCTGATCAGAAGGGATTGATTAGTCTCTTTTTGTGATCATCTTATAGGATATTAGTCCATATGTTTTTAGGATTGAGATTGGGTTTTATTCCCCAAGTTGGTTTTGATCTTGTGTTGTGTATGTGATATTGAATTGTGTTCATTGTTCATTGCTATAAATGATTTGTATGCTTAATGAATGATTTTATTGAAGCTTAAGTATTTTTAAGGGTTTGTAAACTGAATTGGATTATTTTCCACCACTAATTCAACACCTTTTAGTGGATTATACCTCTAACAATTGGTATAAAAGTAGGTACTTTGATAAAGTCTTAACAAATTGAAGGTGATCTAATGTACAGTGCTAGTCAGAATGTTCAAGGTGGTTTGTCTACTAAGTAAGCATTAAAATTTAATGGATCCAATTATTCTTTATGGAGTGCCAAGATGAAGACATACATTATGTCCCTAGGGTTTGATGTATGTAAATTTATTGGGGATGGTTATGTTGTTCCTACTATTCCTCCATCTAGTGATGTAAATAAAAAGTTGTTTGAGAAAAAATTTAAGGCAATAAATGCCATCACTTGTGGACTTATAGAGATTGATTTCAACAAATTAATCCATTGCACATCTTCCAAAGAAATATTGGATAAATTGAAGACTATCTTTTAAGGAGATTCAAATATTAAGCTTGCTAAGTTGTAGACTCACATAAGGTAATTTTAAAGTCTCAAGATGAATGAAGAAGATATTGTGGCATCCTTTCTGTAGAAAGTTGATTAAATTGTAAACATCATCAGTGGTTTTGGAGAGAATATTGATGATACTATTGTTGTTCAAAAGGTATTTAGGTCTCTATCCACAAAGCATGATCCAAAATTATCTTCTATAGAAGAGATTTATGATATTACTCAGTTAAAGATGGATCAATTATATCATACCCTTACTACCTATGAGGTCAGGAAGAATGATGGTATACCTCCAAAGAAGGAAGTAGCTTTCAACACTAAAATTCACACAAAGAAGAATCCTAAGGTAAGAAACTCAAGGAGGATGACTTTCCTAATATAGATGAGTATAAACTAATTACTTTAATTTCAAGTAAATTGAGAATAGGTTTAGGAAAGTATAAAGGTAAGCTACCATTCAAATACTTAATAGTGGTGAGATGGGACATTTTGCTGATAAGTTCCCTCATAGGTATAAGAAGGATAAAAGCTACTCTAATAAAAGAAAAATGGGATAACATCTACTCTAAATTGGTAAACTACTCTGATAAAAGGAAAAATGGATCTGAAGGTTTGATAGCAATAAGTACTTTAAGGACAATAAGAGTTTATAAACCAAATAAGATTATAACTCATCAGATGAGAATGAAGATAGTGACTTAGAATATGATCATGAAGATGATGATCCTGGTGAAGATGAAGTTTGTTTATGGCTAATGAAGGAATTTTCTCACATGAGAAGGGGTCCACTTAGAGTGATTTAGATGATGATGAAGATGAGGTGGACTATGAGACTACATTGATAAATGTTCATGAAGCACTGAAGACTAAGAATAAGGTCAATAATAATATGAAATATAAACTCAATGAATTTGAGGATAAGTTTAGTGTGTTTGAGGCAAGAATGGATGAATATTCTAAGGAGAATGAAGATATGGTCAAACATCTCAGTTGTCAATTAGAAATTCTATCTACAAGCCTAAAATCTAAAGAAGATGATTGTACAAGGTATGTAATTGAAAATGAGTCATTGAAATCTAAGTTAGAGAAGGTATATAGTAAGGTAGTGTCATTTTTGAGATTTAAAAAGAGCTCAAGTGATCTAGATAACATTATAAATGATCAAAAGCATCCAAGTTATAAGATTGATCTTCGATACAAATAAGAACTAGAAACTACAACTGTAGATAAGATGAAGACTAATGTGAACAATGACAATCAGCCTTTGAAGACAAATCATTGGATAAGGAATGAAAGTACTACCAGAATGAATACAAAATAGATCATATAGCCAAATTCCATGAGGTATGAAAATTTCAATAGTTACTACTATACTTGTAATCTATTTAGGCATAGATCTAGAGAATTTAAAAGACTTGTTAAGAATGAATTTGCTTGGAACTATGATGGGGATAATTATTTAAAAGGTATAAGTAAGGTTGAGTGTTTGAACTATCATGATGTGGGATATTTTTCAAAAAATTATCCATTTATGGTAAGATAAGTTGAGTTTCCTTTAAGAGATATTGAGTACTACAGTTGTTATGAACTAGGACACATCACAATATATTGTCCAAATTTGGTAAGTCATAATGATAATTTTGTTGAAATTATGGTATGATTCAATAGTGAATGTATATGTCACATTTCTAGGTTTTTTAATGAAAGTCCTACAAGTTAGAAAATGTTCAATCAGGTTTTAAGAATACAAGAAAGAAGACAGGTTAATACATAAAAACCAAAGATGGTAAGTATGAGTCATGATGAGACTACAAATCTAAATAATCTATTTTATATGGTTCAGAATGCTTCTAAAGTTGAAGAGTCTCAAGAGGTCTCATTATATGCTCATGTTGATAATGAAGAGACTAAGTTCAAGGAGAAGACTAAGGTGTTGGTTGAAGCTAGTTATGAGGTATGTATGGATTCAAGTGAACATCTTGTTGTTGTTGAATAAGTGCCTAGTGATGTTGATCCAAAATGCAAGGAAGATTATTCAAATCAAAAGGCATGCCATGAGTCTATGTTGTCTCCATGTATTTATATTCCAATCATAGAAGCAAAAGATAATGTTGTAGCAGTTGAGAAAGTTATTTCTCTAAAGCCAAAGAAGAAGAGCTATAAGTATCTTTTTAGTAAGAACGAAGAGTAATATGAGGAGTTGTTTTTTATAGAGAATTGAGGTATAGAGGGTGTCTCTATCTATGCTTCTTAAGAGACTCTTTTCAAGTGGACAAGCAATTATTGTTGTGGTGTTTTTAGTTGGAACAATATATAGGGTCAAATTGAAGGTTGCAAGTTAGCAAAGTAGGATATTTGATTTTTCAAGGTGATATTTTATCATAGAAAGGTATATTTACATTATTATAGCATGATTAATGTTGGTTTTATGATCTAAAAGTATATTGAATTCAAATTAAATGTTTTTATTTGCTCTCAGATTTCTTAGTTTGTGTTTATGAGTATGCAAGTCCTAAAAATGGGTTATAATAAGTCAAGGTTACCAATAGTGTGAAAGCTCAAATATTGGTCTATAAATGTGTAATGGTTTTTTCCATATGTAAAAAAAATTTATAGGTGTAAGTTGACTAGAAGGTGCTTTATTGACTTTGGTTGTTTTCAAATTTTAGGGTTTTGGGCTTTACTAAAAAGTGTCTACCTTAGGAGTTGAGGAGTAAGGATTATTATTTTGTTCAATGGTACAAATAGGTTATAAAATAAAGATCCATAGAGTTTTGAATTTTTGTGTTTCTAAAGTTATTCAAGTTTTTGTCAAATTGGAGGCCTAATTGGGTAGTAGGTTTATGAAAGAAGTATATTGTAGAAGATGATCTAGTTGTTGAAAATTGGTGTCCTTGAGGGGGTATGTGAGAGTAATATGTATATGAAGTATTAGGTCTTAAATAGGTGTATACATAAATTTATGGGCTATACAAGGTTTAGGTAGGGCTACAAGGAGTCTAGATAGATATAGTCTTGAAGATGTACTTTTTGTTTAGTTTCTCTAAAAGAGCAATGTATGTGTATTTCAAGGTGATTTATCAATATGGTTTACTACATGTTTCTTAGTTGGTGAGTGGCATGATGTTATGTTGGTGTTCATGTAAGTGTCTTGAGAGAAAATGATAGTAAGCCTACATGGTGGTTCTTCATGGTGTATAGAGATATGAAGATGATCAAGTGATGAAACTACTAAAAAATCTTAGGGGGATTTCATCTCAAATGTTTCTTGGTGATTTCTATTAGAGTTTAGTATTTTGTGTGTTCTATCTTCATTGGTTGCAATGCTTGGTTGAAGTGAGTGTTGGCATGAAGCAAGAGGAAATTGTCAAGACAAGGCAGAAGTAGGCTCAAGGTAAGGAGGAGTTTGTATCATATCTTTAATATGGTCTTTTCTATTTTTTGGTCTTTTAAAGTCCTTAATATTATTTGGTTCCCACTTTGTCATTGTGTCAAAGGGGTATAAATTTATTTTTGTGAGAAAGTTTCTATTGTGGGATTGCTTGAAGAGAGAGAAGGTGAGTTGTATATTGCTATATGTGATGTTTGTTGACATTAATGACAAAGGGGGAGATTATTGGATAAATTTTTAGTGATGTCATGATGATTTAATCAAGGTTTCCTTATGAATGGATGAAGTTATTTGATAGCCTAAGTGATAATGACATAGTGTGCATTATGCTTGTCCTAGTGTGCTAGAAGATGGCTTAGTTGATCTCTAGAGTTTGAATGGTTAGAGATGTTCAAATATGAGTATGGTTATTTGAGCATGTGAAAGAGGTCCTTAAGATTTTATATATGATTTGAGAGTGTGTATGCATAAGTTGAATTCATTTGGCTTTTCATTGATTTTCACCTAGACACTTTGGGTCTAGTGGCAGAATGTTTGAGTAGGCAGCTTGATGACATCACCAATGCCATGTGGGAATTAGTCAAGGGGAGTTGGTAATATGTTTTTGATCACATTATTACCTATTTTTTGTGTGCCATATCTCAATTCATTCATCTAATTGCAATCAAATATATGATAGTGTAAAGTTGTCTTCTCAATTAGAATTAATTATTTTCCCATACTTAGCCAAATTTTTAATGAGGCCAGAAAGAGTCGAGTAAGTAGTTTGATGATGGAATATGTTACACATGTGGACATATCAGGGGAATGTGATTATATGGGTTTTTTTTTTTAGACCTAGTTTATTTTTGATAATTTTTATATCATGTGATGAAGCATATCAAAATATATGCTTATGCAAAGTTGGGATCCCAAGTAGTTTGACTGCGTTTTTACATAGCTAATTTTGCACTATGGTAAGAAGAGCAAAGTGAGAATTTTTATGGTGTCATATATTTCACATGTGAAGGTGTCAATAAAAACTGATCATATGGGTTTATTTAGTTTTTTAGCGTAGTTGATTTTCACTAAGTTTTAGATCATGCATTGAAGTGTGGTAAAAGTTATACATGCTCAAAGTTGGCCTATCAGGTAGGTTTTGACATAGTTAGCTCTATGACAGAATATTTTGAGATGGAATTTTAATGGAATTATATCTCTCACTCATGAGGGTTTTAGTATAATTATGTCACATGGTTGGATTCTCTTATGTGAGGAGATCATCTAGTCCAAATTTGAGATCATGCATCGAAGCATAGAAGAAATAGTTAAGGTTCAAAAATGTCTACTCAGGCATATTGAAAGGGACCCTATACTTAGTATATTTTGAAATAGTTAAATATTGATTAAGTCAATGGTGTATGTTTCTCTAAGAAGTCAAGAAGTAGTGAGATAAGGATAGGTACATAATGTTTAATATTTAAGAAAAGGTAAGGATAAGAGGTCAATGGTGAATGGGTATTTTTATGATTGAGATAAACAGAGTATAGTAAGTCAAGATGGTCAAAGTAACTAAAGTTTAACATAGTTAAAGTTTGATGTACTTTCAATAAAGATCAATGGAGCATGATTTGCTAAGCTGAGTGAGGACACAAGATGATATCATAGTGTTCAAGGTTCAACATTTGAGCATTGGTTCTTGTGTTAAAGTTTAGAAGAGATTGATGTTGTGTATTTGGTTTGAGTAGCAAGGACATGAGATGATTGCAAAATGTTTGAAGTTTAACTATGACCATTGTCATTTGAATATTGAAATTTTCTAAGGAAAAAATGAGTCTAGTTCTTAAACCATAAATTTTGATCTATATATAATTTACTCATTTAGTGGAAATCAAAGAGGTATAAGACTCTAAGGCACATCTAGAAATATGGGTTTGAAGATCTAGAAGTGTGTACAAACAAAGATATTGAGCTCCAAATTTAAATGTGTTTCTGTATATATTATGTAAGTAACCCAAGAAGGATGTTTGAGCTTGTTTTGATGTTATTTCAATGTCTCATGATGATTTAGATTTTTGAGAGTATTACAGACTCCATGAGGATTCTCTATGTGGATTTTGGAGGTGTGATAAATCTATATTTAGTATTGACAATGCTTAATAAGTTGACTACATGTTTGGTAATGGTGTTCTTATGTATAAGGTCTCTATTTGAGTTGATTAAGGATATGTAGAGGTGATCAAAGGTGACTATGATTATTTGAGTATTTACAAGGGGATATAAGGAGTGGAACTATGTATTTTTAAGTGGTATTATGTTTTGTTATGCTCAAAATAAGTTTCAAAGAGCTGAATGGGTTTCCATAGGACCTAAAAATGACTATAACCTATCTCAAAAGGGGATTATGCTTATGTGTGACCCATATGAGATACAATAAGGGTTAAGGCATGTTTTGTGGCTGATAAAGAAATATTTTGATATTATTAATACATGATTTTTATATATATAGTGAAACCAAATGTGTTGGTTTCTAGACTTTGTGTGGAAGATTTGATAGAATTGGAGAGTGAAAGAAAGTAGAGGAGAGAGAGTGCCTAGTTGTTGGGTCAATGATTAGAGAAGATTAATGACTGTGTGTATGATCTTTAGGTCATGTTTCTAATGAAAATAGATTAATGACTATGTGTATGATATTTAGGTCATGTTTCTAATGAAAAAATATTTTTATTGATGTTTGAATTTGTGTAAAGAGATCTGAGTGTGCATATGAGGATTGTTTGAGTAAAGGAGAGGTTTTGTATCATGCCTATGTGAGAGGCTTGTATGGGTAAGAGAGAGAGTTCATGTAGTTAGATAATCAAGAGGTCCATCATCAAGTGTTGAGGACATAATTTATAAGGTGGAAGTGTTCTTTCCAAGAATGGTCTAAAGGACTTGATCTTCCTTAGGGTTAGTTGTTCCTTGTGAAACAGGGTCTCACTAAAGACCTTTAGTCAAAAGGACTTGACTGAGGTTCCTGATCATAAGAAATTGATCAATATCTTATTTTTGATCATATTATAGGACATTATTCCATGTGTTTTTAGTCTCGAGATTGGATTTTATTCCCCAAAAGGGTTTCCCATATAGATCTTGTGTTGTGTATGTGATCTTGCATTAAGTTCATTATTCACTACTATGAATGATCTGTATGCTTCATGAATGATTATATTGAATGATTAAGTTTCTGAAAGGGTTTGGAAATTTAATTAGATTATTTTCCACCATTGATTCACCCCCCTCTTAGTGGATTGTACTTCTAACACTTATGGTTATCCTAAGAGGCATTTCCTTAAGTTATTTTTCATCAGGTTCCTCTAATTCATAGAGTAACACTACTTCTATACCCTCCCAAACTATTTCAACACTAGGATCCAGAGTTGTAGTGGTAGTGATTCTTGAGGTGTCATGCTCATTTTTTATCATAAAATATAGGAAAGACACAACATAGTACCAATTATAACACTTATGATCATGGATAGAAATCAATATCCATTCAATCACATAACACATATCTTACAACTACCATTAAACTTTAATAGACATAGGCCAATAATTTAAAATCTCATCATCTTGTTTGATTATTCATGATATTATGTCAAAAAGGGGATGTATTAATGACATGAATATTGTCATCAACTTTATACTAAATAGTTACTTAAGTAGGTTCCACATGTCCTCCTTGGGTCTAACCAAGCCTAAACTTCTGTTAAATCTAGTGTTACCACTTGTTAGTTACATACATCATTATAAATACATAAGTATGAAGTTATTAACCACTAATGGATAATCTTACAATGATCCAGACCTTCCAATATCCCTATGTAGTCTTTTATAGGCTCAATTGTTTCTAGGATGATGTTACATGGTAAACATTTTCTCACTTGCTATCTGTAATATCCCCTATTTCCCTTGAAATCTGAAACTGAATATTATTGAATCACTTTTTTGTATTTTACTTTTTTTGATATTTTATATGAATAAAGATATGATTTTGGAAATAAATTCAAATAAATAAATAAACCACAATAGAATCTCTTATTTGTTTGCCCAGATGATTACAATAGATGTCCTCTATCATACATATAAAAGAATAGTGAAATATGGTCTTAAGAACCTCAGTATTCTGCAAACTAGGAATAAAACCTAAATCTAGCATGTCTCGGCTTGCTATGTCAAAAACACAATTGCCAACATTGGTTATACTACCGCCATCAGTTTCTTGGTGTTGATAACTAGCCAACATCGGTATGGAGTTAGCTGATGTCGGTCGCTATGGCTCTCTGCCTGCCGATGTCGGTCTCTAAACTTTCCACTGATGCAAATAGATTTGCATGAATCTATATAGACTTCTTACAGCTACCAATATGATATAGCACAATCTATATACTGAACACCTGATCTCAAGATATATGGCTCTAACACGAGAAATCTCTATCTGTGTAGTATCTGAATCAAAACATAATTAAATAAGTCCTTGTAAATACCTGTGATAACTTCTGTGTGAAGTTATCTCTCAACCTGGTAATAAATCAGCTGATATCCCATAGCCTCTAAATCACTCACACTGAAGAGGGCATGTTTTTCAATGCAGATAGAATACTGGAACCCTTGGCTCAGTCTTCTCTATAAAATCCTTAGCAAAATTTGTCTTCAAACAATAATCATAATCCTTTCAACTCTCTCCCATGAGAAACCCTTATACCCTCAAAAAGTGTGCTTGCCCTAATTTTGATTTTCTTAAATTAGAATTAGGGTTTTAAAATTAGACCAAATAATTAATAATTAATATTTAATATTTAATTAAAATTAGACCAAATAATTAACATTTGATTAAATCAATCAAATATTAATATCTCCCTTAATACATGTCCGAAAGAGCCCAAACGAAAGCCAACTGGAACAACTTTGCTACTCAAAGCCAAGCCAAACTCCATCAAGACCCTCTATCCATCCCATCAGCCTATGAGGGTTGCATAATAGGCTAATCATCCACTCGAAAAGATATCAACTAGAAGGGGACATGACAGTCTACCCCTCCTGAAATTGCTTGTCCTCAAGCAATCTCAACTCTAGATGTTGTAGAATATCCTCGCTCTCCCATGTCGCATCCTCCACTAGAAAATCTCTCCACTTTACTAAATATTCCTTGATAGTCCTCTAACACAACTGTCTCTCTCTATACTCTAAGATAGACTCAGGTACTAAAATCAACTTTCCCTCATCATCTAAGGGAGGTAAAACTATAGAAGGTATCACACGGTGTCCTAACACCTTTTTGAGGTGTGATACATGAAAAACACTATGTACCTTACTCTCTGCCAAAACCTATAGCTCATAAGCCATATTTCCAACACACCTCAAGATCCTAAAAGGACCATAATAATGTGGCTTCAGCTTCTCCACTCCACTCTTCCTAAGAGTAGACTGACGATAAGGTTACAACATAAGATAGACCATGTCACCCACATCAAAAGATCTCTCTATCCTCTGTTGATTTGCATACTGCTTATGCTGATTCTATGCCTTAGAAATATTCTCCTTGAGAGTCCTCATAGTATCCTGACTCTCCTGCAATAAGTCTCCATTACTCGGCACTCTACTGTCGCTCAGTAGCAAATCTAGAAAACTCAGCACCTCATACTTGTACAATGCCATAAAAGGAGACATCTGAATGGTCATGTGGAAAGTCATGTTATAGTAATACTCACATAAATGAATCCACTTGACCCAAGCTTTTTTCTGCCTTACAATGTAGTTCCTGAGGTAGCCCTCCACCCATTTGTTCACTATCTCTATCTGTCCATTGGTCTACAGCTGGTAACTGGTGCTCGGTGTAAGCTCGGTCCCACAGAGTCTCAACACCTCCTACCAAAAGTGACTCAAGAACTAACTATCCCTGTCGCTTACTATGCTTCAAGGCAACCCATGCAGTTAGAATACCTCTCAGAAGAAAACCTCTCCTACTTGTGTAGCTATGTATGTGGTGGTAATCGAAAAGAAGTGGGGATAATTTATTAACCGATCCATGACTACATATATGCAATCTCATCCTTGGGCTTTAGGCAAACTTGTAATGAAATCCATTGACAAGCACTCCCACTTCTTGTTAGGAATTGGAAGTGGCCACAACAATCCTGCTGGGTACGTGTTCTCCTGCTTGTTCTACTGACAAACAAGGCACTCATGCACATACTGAAGAACATCTGCCTTGAGTCATTTCCATGTGAATCTCTCCCTAATCTATCTATAGGTCTTGAAATACCTGGGATGTCTTATAGTAGGTACATCGTGAAAGGCTCGCATGAGAATGTTCTTCACCGCAGATCCTGGGATCAAATAAACCCTATTCTTGTAAATGATCAAGTCATTCACAAGAGTATATCTGGTGTCAACCATCAATCCCTCAACAATGCTGGATGCCCATGTATCCTTGGCATACTCTGCCACAGTCATATGTCTCCAATCCTTTGTAATGTGGACTATAGTACTCAAATACGGCCTGCATGAAAGAGTGTCAGCCACTACATTTTGGGTGCCCTTGATGAAAGAGATGTCAAAGTCATATGCCTATAATTTTCTCACCTACTTCTGTTGATGATCATTGAGGTCTCACTGCCCCAAGAAGTGTCTCAAATTGTTGTGATCTGTTTTGATGCAAAATGTGTTACCCACGAGATATTGCCTAAAATTTTCCAAGGCATGCATGATATCAAGCATCTCCTTATCATAAATGTTGTATAGTCTCTCTAGTCCCCTGAGTTTATAGCTCTCATATACTATGGGGTGCTTATCTTGCATAAGCACCACTCCAATGCCCTCGCCTGAAGTATCACCCTGAAGCTCAAAAGGCTTTGAAAAATCAGGTAGTGCCAATACTGGGCAAGTAGTCATCAACTCCTTAAACCTCATGAAACACTCTTGTGCTTCAGGTGTCCAACAAAAAGCACCTTTTTCATCAAATCTATCATAGGGGCTACATGTCATGAATAACCATCCATGAATCTATGATAAAACCCACACAAACCTAGAAATCCCTGTAGCTGTGTAAGGTTTGCTAGAATAGGCTAGTTTATGATAGCGTAGATCTTCTCAGGATCCATCTACACTCCCCTTGCACTGATAATATGACCCAAGTATAATAATTTAGTCATCCCCAAATCACATTTGGACTCCTTGGTGTATAAGGACTCCCTCTCCAAGATTTTGAGTATAGTCTCCAAATGAGCTAAATGCTCCTACCAAGTACTGTTGTATATAAGAATGTCATAAAAAAAACAAGTACAAACCTCCTCAGTAATGAATGGAAGACTCTATTCATGGTGGACTAAAATGTTGCTGGTGCATTAGTGAGCCCAAATGGCATCACTACAAACTCATAGTGTCCATAATGGTAACAGAAAGCTATCTTCTCAACGTCCTACTCACAAACCCTGATCTGATGATAGCCTGACCTTAAGTCTATCTTCATGAAGTAGTGTGCACCATGGAGCTCATCAATATGAGGTATTGGATACCTATTCTTAATGGTTCTCTTATTAGGGCTCTGTAGTCAATGCACATGCATAGGGTGCCATCCTTCTTCACCAGAACAACTGAAGAAGCAAACGGTGATTTGCTAGGCCGAATGTGAGCCATAACAAGTAACTCCTTAATTGTTTTTTTGATATCATCCTTCAATCACTTAGGATGTCGATAAGGAGTAATCATAATGGGCTTAGCACCTTCCTCAAGCTCAATAATGTGCTCAATGCCCCTGTCTGGAGGTCTCCCTGGTGGAATATCACTAAATACCTTATCATGCTTGACTCTCAACTACAAAATGTCAGGATGATACTTAGTCTTCTACTCTCCCTCCTGTATTGATGCCAATGTGCACTCAGCAGCCCACTCTACCATGTCATGTCTCATGAGCCTCTCCATCTGATGAAAAGAAATAGTTTTGATGTTGCCATCCCGTATTGCCTTAAGAATGTGTGTCTTCCCATCAACATCAAAATAGATCTCCATGTCCTTAAGATGAAGAGTGACTACCTCAAGGGAATGAAGCAACTTCATGCCCAATACCAAATCTATATCCCCCATGTTTACCACATAATAATTAGCCTTGAACTCATAGTTGTTCAAGCACAATGGGAGATCTCTAATCATCCGCTCACACGTAAGGGTGTAACCATCATCCTCCTTAACTCTAATGCCCTCAAAATCTTTTGTGGTGAGTCCACACTTCTCCAAAAATCTAGTATCAATAAAATTATGTGTGGCTCCCCTGTCAAGAAGGGTGATGACCCTCTGTCTTGCCAAAACTCAATGGAGTCTAAATGAGGCCTCTTGATGGATGCTAGATAGGCATGCCTCCTGAATCTATAGCTCTGACTCTGCCTCTACTTTAGGCTCTGAAGCCTTAGCCTCTGGCTCCTCAAAACTCTCTTGATGTTTGGAATCTTCTAATTTTGCATCCTCATAATAATCCCACATCACTCGATTTGCCTTGCCCTTAGGCCTTAAAGGACAATCGTGGTTGGCATCATAGGGACCTTTGTAGTAGAAACAAAGCTTCTTCCTACATAGATCATTAAGAGCCTCTCTATCCAAAGGAGGTGATGTAGGGTTGGCCTTTGAATCATTCTTAACACCTAATTTATCTATGTTAAAACCCGGTCTTTCTTTATTCCGGTTGAATCCCTTATTGTCCCTAAATGAAGAAGTACCTCTAGAGTTAAATTTAATGGATGGGGCTGCCATCTCCATACTATGTGCCTTCTTCATAGCTACCTATAATGAAAGAGGATCAAAGCCTTTGATCCAACCTCTCAATGGCTCCGTCAATCCCTCCATGAAGAGTACTACAAGTTGCCTCTCTAAAATGTTAGGAACCATGATTGATAACTTTTGAAAGTCACCAATGTAAGACTCTAGACTACCACTCTAGCACAATTGTGCCAACTCTCAGAAATAGGATTCCAAATCCCTCCTATCAAAATGCTCCACAAGTCTATCCAAAAACTCCTGATAAGATGTGATCTGATCATGATGGAGTGTCACCATCCTATGGTGCAACCAATCATGAGCTACTCCCTCAAGATGCAGTGTCGCATATTTGATAGCATCTCCCTCAGCCATCAAATGCAATGTGAGAAATGTGTCTAGCTTACTAATCTAGGCCTGCACTATGACCTTGCCACTACTATCAAACATCACTAGTGTGAGCCTACTCATAGCATGCTTCAGATCATTATTCTGGTGTCTAGGTCTCCTATCTTGTCTAACCAATTTGTAGTGCTCTCTCCTCTGATTAACAAAATGATCAAAGGACATATTCTCCTAAACTTGTGGAGCTAATAAGTCCCACTCATCATTTGCAGCCATGAGAACATCTGCAAATAGGGAATCTTATACCTCTTCCCTGCTGGAACCTTTAGTTCCTCTTGAACAAACATAGGGCATGTGGGTCTATCAGCTATTCTAGAGTGGGCCTGTTGGGGTCTCAAATTAGCAGTAACACTCTTATTATCTCCTTGTTCCCCATTCTATCTATCAGGTGGGTTCATCCTCCTTACCATAGTAGTAAGTGCCTGTAGTGCTTGTGTCATCTCATGATAGACTTCTCTGGTACTCTGATCATCATTATGTCAATGGCCCCTGGGTGGGCTACCCTCATGCTTATCACTCATGGTGATTGGCTGTTGTTCTAACACTTGGGTACCTTCAAGCAAGGCTCTAATGCGTGTGTTGTACCTATGTGGTCCCAACTCTTGTGGCTACATAAGATTTTTAAACCCTTAGGATGGCAGGATTTAGCTTTGATACCACTGTAATATCCCCTGTTTCCCTTGAAATTTGAAACTAAATATTATTGAATTACTTTTTTGTATTTTACTTTTTTTTGATATTTTGTATGAATAAAGATATGATTTTGGAAATAAATTCAAATAGATAAATAAACCACAATAAAATCTCTTATTTGTTCACCCAGATGATTACAATAGATGTCCTCTGTCATACATATAAAAGAATAGTGAAATATGGTCTTAAGAACCTAAGTATTCCACAAACTGGGAATAAAACCTAAATCTGCATGTCTCAGCCTACTATGTCAAAAACACAATCGCTGACGTCAGTTATACTACCACCATCAATTTCCTAGTGTTGATAACTAGCCGACGTCAGTATGGAGTCAACTAATGTCGGTCGCTGTGGCTCTCTGCCTACCGTTGTTAGTCTCTAAACTTTCCACTGATGTGAATAGATTTGCACAAATTTGTACAAACTTCATATGGCCCTCAATATGATATAACACAATCTATATACTGAACACCCGCTCTCAATATATATGGCTCTAATAGGGAAATCTCTATTTGTGCAGTATCTGAATCAAAACCTAATTAAATAAGTCCCTATAAATACTTGTGATAACTTCTGTGTGAAGTTATCTCTCAACTTGGTAATAAATCAACTGATATCCCATAGCCTCTAAATCACTCACACTAAAGAGGGCATGTTCTTCAATTTAGATAGAATACTAGAACCCTTGGCTCAGTCTTCTCAAGAAAATCCTTGGCAAAATTTGTCTTCAAACAATAATCATAATCCATTCAATTCTCTCCCATGAGAAACCCTTATACCCTCAAAAAGTGTGCTTGCCCTAATTTTTCTTTTCTTAAATTAGAATTAGGGTTTTCTTAAATTATAATTAGGGTTTTAAAATTAGACCAAATAATTAATATTTAATTAAAATTAGACCAAATAATTAATATTTGATTAAATCAATCAAATATTAATATCTCCCTTAATACATGTCTGAAAGAGCCCGAATGAAAGCCAACTGGAACAATTTTGCTACTCAAATCCAAGCCAAGCTCCATCAAGACCCTTTATCCATCCCATCAGCCTATGAGGGTCGTATAATAGGCTAATCATCCACTTGAAAAGATGTCAACTAGAAGGGGACATGACACTATCTCAAAAGATTCACACTCTACATGGCCCTTTCTTGGTTTAAGGGTTTATGGATGATTGCATATGGTAACATATCACTCAGCTACTATCCTAACACTGATAATACATCTGACCATGCTAACATCACTCTTAAGTTATCAAGATAGAAACATGTGGTTTCTTCCAAAACACTTATCAAAGACACAAAAATTGATTAAGGTAAAATAAAATCAAAGGGCCCAAAAATTAATTCCATAATCCTTCAAGATGTTGACCTAATTTATTAGATATAATGTAAAATCATTGGGGTATTAACCCTAATGGCTTAATCACTCTAAAATTCCACACTCCTGGATGTTGCTACTTTGAAGTTCCAAAAAACCTTGGGGAATTAGAGGCTTCACCTCCCTGATACTACCCAAGTTTACTAGGAGAATGCCATGTGGCATCATCTATCCTACTTTCAAAAATCCTAAAATTTGGCTAAGGAAAATCTAAAAGAAAATTAATGCAAAATTGGATAAGGAAAGACATCAATTTAGTTGACAAAGAAAATAAATAATGCAAAAATCCATCAAGATCTTCGTAATTGACTAAGGCACAATACAAATCAAAACATAGAGATGGATCTATAACTAGAAACACAACAATGTAAAATATGCATGCATACCTTACTATTGTCACGTCCAAAAAGAAACAAAATTTTGCTTATAGCAAAGAGCATGATTCTAAACCAATAGACTCATTGGTTTAGTAATTATAAAATGAATGCTTGGTGATTTTACTCAAGATAATGTATCTAAATGAATTGCTCACTGAAATCCACATTGAAGATCTAATCTTAATAAAAATTCATTAGTTTTATTAAAAAACCTAGTTATTAGGTATGCATAAAATAGTTAACAAATTAACCATAAATTCATAGGGGATTCTTTCACAAGGCATCCATCTGATCCAAAAAAACATCAAAGGTTTAACAAACTATCTATATTTTTTATCCAATAACAATCCATAGTATAAAATTTATGTTCTTCTCATCCATACACATGTAGATAATAATTAAACTATAATAGATTTAAAAAGGAGACACACATAAATAATAGACTTTTATTAGCAAAGCTTTAATCAAACAACTAAAAATATTTTAATTAGAAAATCCATAAGGTAAAATGGATATTTCCTTTAAAAATGATTCCCTCCCAAGGATCTAAATACAAATGATCATAACCTAACAAGACTCTTTTAATGAAAGGGTTCAACACAAAGACAACATAAGTCTTTATTCATGATTTGCATAGTCATACCAAAAAACATCATTATTTAGTTTATTTTAATAAGCTTTATTGTTATTTTTAATAATAATCCCATGGGTATTTATCTAATTTCCACACATTTTAGATAAGTCTAATTACATTAAATCTTCTCATTTAGATAAATAGAATTCATAATGCTTAGCAAATTAGTCACTCATGACAAGATATGAGCAGAGAAATTAATTCGTTTATTTATTTTAAAGTAACTCAAAGGCTAAAGACTTTGATACATACAAGACTCTTCACAAGATCATATTAATAAAGCATTCATAAACATTTACATCTCAAATTTACATTGATATTTCAATAATACAAAATAGATGACATAACCCATAAAATATTATCCAAACTATATTTTTACCAAAAATATTACAAGTAGGTTGGTTGTTACAACATTAGTAATCCATTAGATTAATTATTTTTTATCATAAGTGAGAGATACATATTTTAATTTTATGAAGTATAGAAGAGTCCAAGTAGTGTTCAATGGTGTTCCACATCTATTCCAAAGCATCTATTAGACATGATAGCAATTTAGTAGCCTAAGGATAAATTCCAAACCATACAACTAAAAATATTTCTATGATTATCATCCAAGATTTGTCATGGTTATATCTTGGATGGTCATGTCCTTATTGATCATATTTTGAGCCTTGGTAGTACTATTAGAAGTGTCACTATGTAATCTAGATCATGTATGTGAATCCATTGTGTCATAGATAATTTAAGTCTATTCGGTGAGGTGAGAGTGGTTATAGTGATATTTGAGTCCGTGAGGAGAGTTTCAAGGTGTCTTGTAGGTTTAGTGATTGATTTTGAACTTATTTGATAGGTTTAAGAATATTTTGACAAAATTAAGCTAATTTAGAGATAATGAGGTTTCTATGTTTATAGTTTTTAGAATGGTTTAAGGATTTTCAAGAAGGGAAAACCCTAAAAATGGGATTTGAGGGTGTTTAAACATTTTTTGAGGTCATAATATGAAGATAAATAATGTGTTTAATGTCATTGTTCATGATATATTCATCCAAGCTCAATGATCACCTTGACTCACCCTTAGAGGCCATCAAATACCCCTCAAATCACCTCATATGAGTCAATATGACTTGTAAAACCTTAGATGTCAGGAATTTTTTTGATTAAATTGAATTTTATGTTATTGAAAATGTCCCTTTATTATCATATGGTCATGACTCATGCATTTCATATCCTAAAAAGTCTATTTGGAGACTCATTTTCACTTCGTATCATCAAGTGAACCCCACACATGCTTAGATTTGTCTATATAACTCCCAATACTATATATACTATTTGAAAATGTTATTTAATTCATGTGACCTCACTCTTAATTCTTAAATGGTGGTTCTAAGCTTCAAAAATGGAAAAAATATGAGACTATTTTCATGTGTTTTTTACAAGAGTGCATAATTGTATGGACAATTACGTATAGGAGAGGTTAGGAGGTTGTATTTTGGGTCATGAATGGTGTTTAAATAGATTTTCATGGCAAAATGATGTCAAAAATGCCAAGAATTAACCTTTTCTCTCCTTTGATCTCTTTTGTAGTCCAAGACAACCCTTCAGGTTTGTAGATAGTACGAGCATGAGAGCGAATATCAAGATCTAATATCTTGGGTAGAGGAAGTGGGTATATTAACCTTACAATATAATAAATTTTTGTAAAAGTAATGGTTTATAAATTATTAATAAACACTAACATCTTGGCCACTCCAATGGTTTTATTAATATTTCTAAAGAATGGATATGACATCAATTTTGCTACATAAATCCTTTAGTCATGGACTAGGTCACCTAGGGGCCAACCTAGACCCTTATAAGTTTTGTTAATAATAATTCAAGGTTGATGTGGATGACATAATCATGTAAACTATCAAAAATGGATTTAGACTAGGGAAATTGATAATGAAATTGGTAAAAGAATATAAGAGTGTGTAAAATAGGAGGTAAAGCCTATGCAAATGGTTTTTAGGAGATAAGTGTGTAGATAACAAGTGGTAAAAGGTATAACAATCCTACAAAGCACTAATGATCTATCCACCCCTTTTCTGGTGAACCCCTTAGGGCATGCACTTAAAGATATTGGGAACTAATGTTTTCCTTCAAGATAAAGGGCATAATTAATTGATAAATGTTTTAAAATATTATGTGTATACATATGACCCATTTGAAGATCATCATGTGTCACATAGGTGCAACAGAGGGTGGTGTTTTGGGAAAAGAACATGATGTCAAATAATTTTGATGCTAAATAAATTGAATTAAGGAGAAAATAAGATAAATACAAGGATAGAATTGGAAAAACATTCCTTTACTTAGCTTAGTGCTATAGATAAAGAATAATATGCAAGAGATGTGAAGGCATCCAATGTGAGGAACATTAGGTGAACTTGTAGAGATCTAGTGAAAAAGAGTGAAAACATAATTTTCTTACAACATAGTCATATAATATTTAGGAAGATTTTCTATCACATGAGGATTCTAAAACATTTTATGATTTGGAAAAAGATTTAGTATAAATAAATATATGATCATAACATATAATATGATGATAAATTTTTGAAGGGTAAATAATTTTGAATAGGAAATATAAATAGGGTGAAAAAGAATTAATTTGTTATTATTTTCTATTTTGATAAAAATAGATCTCTAAGAGACCTAGTGAGAGCCTAGATAGCTAGGATGGTGAAGAGATGACAACTAAGATTGAGAGGATGCATAACAACCATAGTGAGTGAAATGTAGGTAAGTAACTAAGAATTTCAAAATTTTGATAATTTTTATTTGGAATTGAGTGTTTTATAAAAAATATTTAATTAGGCAAAATCTAAATACTAGAATGAACCCTAAGAAATTCTTAGGGGTAGTAAGGGTCAAATGGGGTATTGTGTAGGAAGGATTTAGAGAAATAAATACCCAAGGAATTTTGGAAATTAATCAAAAAGTCATCTCATTGAATGAACAAAGTTGACTAGGTCGACTTAGTTTGCAAAAGATAAAAATTTTAGTGTGTTGACTTAGTTGTGCATGGCTAACTTAGTTTATTTTGGATGGGGATGACATAGTATAATATGGTTGACTTAATTGTTTCTTAAGTGGCCACTATTGTATTGTAAGGTAAAAATAAGGTTGACTTAGTTATTTAAGTCAAAGGGTCACCGACTTAGCACTATATGTCTGACTTACTTTTTTAAAGTGGCTAATATAGTATTGAAATTAAACAAGGGGATGATATAGTATTGTTAAGCCATAGGGTGGATGATTCAATATTGAAAGGGATGATGTAGTTTGAAAACAATTGAATTTTATATAAAATGAATAAATTTAAAGCAAATTAGTTTTTTTTTTTTGAAATTTTAAATAATGTATTTTGATTATGAGTGACATGAAGATATAATAAGTCTTTTATTATTTGATATTTTGTAAAGACATTAGAGATTTTGGTGATTGGTTGATGCTTCATGGTTACCTTATTTACTAGAGTGCTTGAAAAATGTAGATAGAGCTAAATTGGTTATGTTGGGCTTGGTAAGCATCATGGAGAAGTAACATATCCCATTTAGTGTTGATATTGTGGTCATGTTCCTTAAAGAATGGGATAATTTGACCAACACATTTAGATGGGTGGTGGATGGGGATACCATAGAGGTTGGTATCACTTTGGAGGATGTCCATGTGTTGTTTTAACTATCAATAGGGAGACATCGGTGATAATAGGGACATTAGTTTACTAGTAGAAGAGATGAGCACTAGCCTAGTGGGTGATGTGCTCAAATAGGATTTACTCAAGGGTGAGATTATTTGATGTGTACATTTCATAGATTCTATATATGTAGAAGGTTGTGATAGGACATATGATACCATGATTGTTGTGTTACAATTTGGATGGCAAGGTATCATTATATATGATAGCCTTGTGTCAATCCATATTTGATCAAGGGGCACTATATGACTTGGGTTCTATCATCTAGGTTTAGCCATGAATGATATGTATGGGACGTTTTCCATACAATATAAGACTATGGTACTCATGGTACTATTAAGTGTCTAGATATATGAGAGGTTATGGATGTATCATCTAGTTAGGTTACCCCATGTGGTTGATGATTAGTTACCTCAAGTTGTGAGGTGGAGACAAGATAAAGTGGTATCATCCATGCCCCACATGCTAACATAATATATGGTTACATGAGGAGAGATTGTGTGGAATCCTTATATACACATTATGACTATTTGGCCAAGCTGGGTGATTGTGGAACCAAGTTAGGCATGAGTGTAGATCATAGGCCATTATACATAGTAGATAGAGCCATATTTGGTGGAATGATTTACAAGATAGTTTGGACTCCCACATCTAGTGGATCCTATAGTAATGCTAACATTTTAGACACAACATGTGAGAGAGATAAGAGGGAGAGGAGGATGAGTATCACCATCAAGATAATAGAGTTTAGACCATGGCATGTGAGACCATAGATTTGTTGAGCATGATATCCAATGGATAGAGGAGAGGGCATGGATGTAGATGTATGGGTGTAGCATGTACCATATCCAACACCATAGTAGGAGGATCAATGACCACCTTAATCACACCACTAATAGAGATGATAGTAATGAGATAAAGCATAGAGAGTGGTTATCTAGGATGACCCATCTATTAGCCTAGTGTAGAGTTGGTCGATAGAGGTACCACTAAGGAGATGCTCAAGATGTGCATGAGTGGTGAATTTAGGTTTTGATTTGGTTGGGTGGAATCTCACATATGAGGTGATTAGGAGATTAGATAATGGAAATTCCATGCTTGATGGTCGAATAGATAGGGAGATGGTGATTGGTGACATTGAGACAGGTATTAAAGATTTATGATCTTTAATTTTTGTCATATAATACTAGTTATATACGACTATAGATAGATATATTTCAAGATGTATATGTGATATAATATATATCAATTTTAAATTTTATAGATCCTATGGATGAGGAGATTATATGGGGATCCATGGTTATAGGAGTGCACCATGATATTCTATATTGGGTGTTGGCACCATACGACCCTACCATGTTGGATGATACTATGATACCATCTCACCTAGCTCAATTTAGATGGTTTAGACTAGTGGGGGAGGATATGAGGTAGCTACAAGTACACAGGGATGGATTGGAACCACTAGAGGTGTTAGGAGTAGGAGAGGCATAGGCCTAATAGGCCTTGGATTAGGAGAGAGCTACACATATGGATACCACTATCCAATTAGGATAGGTACAGGCCTAGGTTGCCAACATATAGGGATAAGTAGTAAGTTTGAGATCTTAAACAACCTCATTATAATGTACTATTTAGAGGTGGCAGTTTGAGGCATCTATGCATAGCATGGCTAGGCCATGAGATAAACATAATGGGGCCTAGTCATAGAGCTAGAGTGATGTATTTGTGTACTATTTATATCTAAAACACATGATATATATATATATATAATGAATGTGAAATAGTGTGTAGTTCATTTATTTTTATGAATTGTACTTATCTAAATCCTTTTTTCCTATTTCTTTTTATTCATGTATGTGTACTACATAATGCTAGAAAAGAAAACACCGCACATATATTTCCCATATCCTATACAAAAAAAACCAAAATACATGTGCTAGAAAGAAATATATTTATGCATCAACAACCACAACTAGATTATAATCCATGGGATAAACATAAAATATATATTGGTAATTTTATGTTGATCCTATGGGTTATAATTTGGTTGTGATTGTTGATGCATAGATATATATCTTTCTAGCACATGTATTTCTTTTTTGGTATAGGCTATGGGAAATATGTGTGTGGTGTTTTCTTTTCTATAATTATGTAGTACACATGCATGATTAAAAAGAATTAGGCAAAAAAGGATTTAGAAAAGTATAATTAATAAAAAACAATTAACTACACACTATTTCACATTTGGAAATGTGTAATAACAAAGGATGACTAAGTATAATAAACCAAAATGTGGTAAACAATATGGAAAAATGTTTTTAAACCATTAAAAAGATTAGATTCAAATTAAAACAAGTAAAATCAGACTAAATGACATTAGGAACTATTAAAATAATGTAATAAAATGAAAATCACGTGAAAGAATAATTGTATAAAAAACAAATCAATTAAGTCAATCAATCATACTAAAACATGTTGGGAAGTATAAAAGATAAACAAAATTGGTAAAATGGTCTTAAATTAGTCACACTAATTCAAGTTAGGAAGTGACATTGCATACCTTTGTAAATGTTTTACCCAGAACTTTATTGGAAGATTTAGTTTGTCCATTGGCCTATAGATGATACATTATGCTTTTATGATGAGAGATCATAAATTCCTCAGTCATAACCTTGATGGTGTTGTTCAAAAAGTGTGTTCCTCTATCAATGACTAGCTTTATAGGGCATCCAAACTTGGTAATAATATTTTCATATAGAAATTTTGTTGCATCCTTTGCACCACATCTAGGTGTTGAAGTAGCTTCAATCCACTTATTAAAATAGTCCATCATATTAATTATGTACCTTGCTTTATTTTTCTTGCTCAGTGGGTTGATAGGTCTAACAAAGTCAATTCCTCATTATTTAAAAGGCTATATAGATAACAAAGGATATAAATAAATCTCATCTTTCTACATTAGTTTACACATGCATTAGCATACATCATAGTGTTTCACAACTATATGTGCATATTAGAATAGATTTAGCCACTATAATCCACTTTGTGTATCTTTCTAGTTGTGGATTATCTCATAAAATGTCCTCCTATAACTCCTTGATGAGATTCATCCAAAACTTGAGGTCATTCATGTTATAGAATAACCCTACATAGAATTTCTTCCTTCCCCATATGATATAAAATCCCTTTGATGATGGTATATGGTAAGGTTGTAGTATCAAACTACTTCTTATCATGTTTTTGATAGTGCATAGGGAAGACTCCTTATTCGAGGATGTTGGAAATGGCTTTGAGATTTTTAGGAATCATAGAGACAAAGAAGAGGTGAGAATCAAGAGAATTTTCTTGTAATTATTTTGGATCTTCACCATTTGAAATGTGGTTGAGATGTTTTGGTCCTACATTCTCTCTTCCTGGCTTTACATTTATGCATAATTGAAACTCCTAAAACAACATCAAACATCAAGAAATGTGTATGCTTAGCATTGGATTGTTGATAAGGTATCACAAGTATTAATGATTAGTAAAGACTTTGAATGGTGTCATAATTAGATAATGTCAAAATTTATGTAGTCCAAACATGATGGCCATTGCTTCTCACTCAGTGGTTGTGTAGTTTTTCTCTATGTTAGATAGTTTCTAGATAATAAAATAAATAGGATGGTTGATTCCACCATCTCTTGGTTGTGCAATAGAAACACCAAGTGTGATACATAAATCATATACATGTACATGAAAATTCTTGATCCAGTCTAGAAAATAAGTATGTCTAAAGTAACCAATCTTTGCTTTAGCTTGATGAAAGTTGCTTGGTATTCAAAAGTCCAAACTTAACATTCTTACATAGTAAGGATTCTAATAGAGATGAAATATATATGTATCTCTTTATAAACTTGTGATATTATCCTTTATGTGCTATAAAAGAGTGCACTTTAGTAGAACTGATAGGTGGAGGCATTCTCAAGATTACTATGATTTTTGCCTAATCTACTAGAATGCCTTCATTCTATACAACATATCCAAGAAAAACATAGAAGGGTGTAAAAAAACATTTATTCAAATTCAAAATGATGCACATATCTTGGCATCATTACAACATTAAACATAGATTAGACAAATGTTATTTGAATAAGGAGAAGTCTACCCAGTTATCAAGGTAAACTTACAATAAGTCATGAATGAAATCCTTAGATGTCTAACCACTATGCAATAAAATACCATAGGTGCATTCTTAATGACAAAAGACATGTATGAAAACTAACCCAATTCTATTGAAAATATTTTTTGGCTCTATCTTCTTCTATGATTGGTATCTGATGATATACACTAGAACCATCCATAAAAGAATAAACTTCATGTCATGTGACAGACTCCAAAACTTTATCTATGGAAGGAATTGGGAATGGATTATTGATAAAAGCATCATTCAAAATGTGGTAATCCTTTAACACTTATATTTATCCCATTTTACTTATATGGACTAACATGGGGCTTACCCAATCTGCCTTTTCTATTAGATCAGTGATTCTTATATCCTGTATTCTATCCAGTTTAGCCATTACTTTCATATTCATATTTAGATTGAGCTTGTATGGATGATTATTTATAGGCTATATGTACTCCTTTATTTAAAAATAAATATCACCAAGAAATGGGTCAACACCTTAGACCTCTAAAAATTTTGTGGGAAAGACATCTTGATAATCCCTTAGAAGTTGTAGAACTTTAGAGATTTTAGCTTCCATCCAATAGTTGTTAATGTTTGCCAGTTTTGAAATCTCCTCTGTGCCGATGTTTGTGACATGATTTTTTAGAATTTGATGATAAATGTTGAATTTTCATCATCAATGTATTCCTATAGCCTTTGTTTCTCTTCTAATTTAGAAATTTGGATGTTGTGTAGCTTATCTTTTTTAGTTGGTTTAACACTGATGTTATTGAGTGGTTTTATAGGCTATTCAAGCTCAAATAAATCATTCAAATATAGATCACAATTAGAATAATAATACATGAGCTCTAAATTTGATTGTGTTTCTATATTTTATATGCAAGTGACTAAAGAAGGATGTTTGAGCTCATTTTTATGATATTTTGATGTCTCATCATGACTTAGACTTTTAGGAGTGTTATAGACTCCATGAGGATTCTCTATGTGTATTTTGGAGGTGTGATCAATATGTTGACACTTAGATTCACACCATCAAGGAGATGCTCATCTCTCCTCATCCAAGTGGAAAAATGGAAACATCTTGCTTGTTGTGGGTGACAATTTTACTGAGATGAATCTCTAGATAAGGGGCTAACTACCCTTGATGCACCTTTAAATCTCTCTCTCTAGCTTAACAAGTGTGTATGAAAAGTGTAAGGAAAACAACTAAGAAACCAAGCGATAATGCACCAATGTATATTTTCCTCCCAGTTTAATGAAACCATTACTTAAAGACAAATAAGGTGTTTCTCACACAAGATTAATAACTCAGGATTAATTACTGCATCAATGTTTCATATGATAGATTCAAGAAGGTACGTGATTCTTAGGAATAAAATGAAAGATTACAAAGAGGGATACAATCATGGACCACTTCTAGGATATTTATACACTTGGAAAAGAATACTAAAAAATACCTGCAATAATCTCCTTTCTAAAAATTGGTAGACCATCAAGAGTACAAGCTAGAAAAGATAATCTATCACTAGACTAGACCAACAAGATTTAAGTCATTACTCAATATTACAGCATATGAGTGGAAAAATCACTTCAATATTTCTTCAAGATTTCTTCTAGTATAAACATGACTAGAGTTTTCCCAATAACTAGTAGAGACTATTGAACAAGCCCAAAGAATGAATATATATAGCCTTTGGGAGGGAGGTCAAGCAAGAGAAGTCCAAGAATCACTTGGACATGTGTCACTTAATAAGATCAATTACATTTGCATATATAAGAGGTGTAGGGAGAGCTATTCCATGTCATGAAATAAATCATTTAGAATTGAATAAGTTATAATTACACTAAATGAATTTGTTACAATTTAATTAGTTACAATCGAACCAAATTATTGGGATATTTTTCCATAGTTTGAAGTTAACATTTGCGGGACATCACTCTTTAGATATTTCTTTTGGACATTTTTTTCTCTCAGATAATCTTTTTGAAAGAATTCATTCTTCAGACACTTTTCCCATGGTCACTTTTTTCAGCACTTTTCTCCTTCAGACTTTTGGTCTCGACACTTTTCCTGAAAGAAATCATTCAAGATTTTTCTTGGAAATTCCTATAGACAATTTTATCAAACAATTTTATGAAATAATTGGGATTTGACCTCTTTTTTATGTGCACAAGTTTTTTGAAAGAATTCCTCAAACAATCTTTTTGAAAGAATTCTTTTGGACTTTCCATTTGTCCCTTTGGAATTTTATATTTTTGACCTTTACAAATAATAAATGGTCCTTTAGCTAGAATAAATGGTCCTTCATAAATCTATAAATGACCCTCTAGCACTTGGAAATGTCCCTTCATAAATTTGAAGATGAATTTTAAAACTTTTGCACTTGAATAATTCCTTTGGGATTTGTGTTATGCTCCCATTCTTTCAAGCTTTTCTGAAAGTGCCCCTTTCAAAAAAGTTGAAGTGCCCTTTATAAAATTCATTCAACTTAGGTCCCATGTCCTAGTCATTATATTCATCAAAGCAACAAGAAGGTTAATCAAACAAAGGGAAAGAGAGCTCATCATACTTACATTCTCCATCCAACATTAATAAGTAAAGTTTGGCAATCTCATCTTCATATTGCTAGAACATTTTCATGTATGCATGACCTATATCTTCTACTTAAATAATGTCACTTTCAAGAGTCACTTATTCAACCTTATTCTCATGAAAACCTCCTAAAAAAGCCACCTCTTGAAATATGATATCACTACATTGTTCATCTTTGATAATGCCTTACACCTCATGTTCATGATAATGATCACCATGATGATGCTTATGGGGAGTACATATAATTATTTAATCTTCATCATCACTCATAAAATCCTCTTGGTCATCCAAAAAATGAAGTTTCTCTTGCTTACTTGCCTCCCTCAAAACATGTTCCTCTTTAGAAGGGAATGAAGTGAAGGGTAAATGGATAGGTTCATGAGTTTGAAATGAAAGAGTTGCAGTATAGAAGGTATTGGAAGGTGAAGGAAATGAAAATTGAGTGTGTGATGAAGGAGAGAACTTAGAAATGGACTTTGAAAATAGGTTAGCATTAGTGAGCTCAAAATTAGATTGGGAATGAGAAGTGGGTTGTTCTTTGAGAAGCTCATGAGGAAGAGGAAGTAAACATTGCACTAAAATCAATTGATTCTCTTCCTTCCACTTGACCAAAACCTCATCCACATCATATATAGCTTGATATCTCTCTTTAATGGGTGTAGATGGGGTGTGTTTAGACATGCGATCTTCTATTGGGTCTAAACCTTCTATTACACCTTGACTAAACAACCCCATTCTTGACTCTAATTCTTCAATCTAATTGGATACATTCTCTTCAAAGAGTCTTTCTTGGAGATCATATGCATCATCATGAAGAGGAAGAGTATGATAGGTATAACATAGAAAAGAAGAGGTTTATTGAGGAGGACTAGCTTCATTTTCCACTTCACACACTTGAACAATACTCTTCTCTTATTTCTTACCCCATGATTACACTATTTCATTCCACCTCATGGTCTTATGATCGGGACTCTCTTTTCAAACATAGGTAGAATTCAAATTTCTCAAGGTCTTGAGCTGGTTGGTGATAGAAATTTCTCCAACTTGGGAATTTGACATCATGTTGAAGAACTTGAGGAGGTTGAGGGAGATTAGGAAGAGTTTGCACATGCATAGGAAGAGTTTCTTGAATATGGATGTGTTTTTTTTTTAAGGAAATAAGATGAGTTATTTCGAAGGAGGACTCACAATCTAAGGAAATGAAATAGTTAGTTTCCATAAAAAGTTTTTCTAATGTCCTTTGGTGTTGGATTGATAGGTGCAAAGGATTAACAATAAGAATAGTTAATGCATTAAATGGGTTAGAAGGTTGCTCATTTTATTTTGGTGAGCAAGTGCTATTTGATAGAAATGATTTTATGTACAAGAGGAGGGTTTATTTTGAATATGCGAAGGCTATTTTGGGATGGAAAAAGGTATACAAGGATGATTACCCTGAACAAATTGACTCCTCCATCTTAATAGTTTCTCCTTCATGGATTGCATAGCTTGAGATTGCCTAAACAAACACTCCTCCTTGTACATAAACTCTTGTTGATACCCATTCTACTCCTTCAGCCTATCTATCTCTAGAATTTAAATCTCAAAATCCAACATTATCTCCCTAGCACTCTTGTATTGACTAGGAGGATAATTAGGAGAGCTACCTGAGGTGATTCCATGAACAACATGAGCTTGATCAAAATAATATGAAGGAACACAAGGTCCATCCATCTCAATAATGTAATTATACATATCAAATATAATTTATTGATGTACAAGGGATACTTAACTAATTTATTTAACTTATATTCACCATTGGTGTTGATCGAAATGCCTCTAAAAGGCTGATTGATTGAAAAACACACCAAGAATTATTCAATTCCTTGGGTAAATTATCCCATCAGGCATGCCAAAAAAGTTGACACTTGGATTTTCACCCTTGAGGAGATGCTCAGATCTCCTCATCCAAGTGAAAAAATGGAAACATATCTCTTGATGTGGGTGACAATTTTGTTGAGATGAATATCTAGATAAGGGGCTAGCTCCCCTTGATGCACCTTTAAAGATATTTCTCTAACTTAAAAATTGTGTATGAAAAGGGTTAAGGAAAACAACTAAGAAACCAAGTGGAAATACACCAATGTATAATGTTCTCCCAATTGAATGAAACCACTACTTAAAGACAAACAAGGTGTTTCTCACACAAGAGTCACAACTCAAGATTCATTACTGCATCAATGTTTCATATGCTAGATTCAAGAAGGTATGTGATTCTTAAGAAGGGAATAAATGATTCCAAAGAGGGATGTAATCATGGACCACTTATAGGATATCTCTAAACTTAGATAAGAATACTAGTAAAGACCTACAACAATCTCCTTTCTACAAATTGGTAGACCATCAAGAGTACAAGCTAGTAAAGACAATCTTTCACTAGACTAGACCAGCAAAATTCAAGTCATTACTCAATATTATAGCATATGAGTGGAAACAACACTTGTATATTTATTCAAGAGTTATTTAAGTATACATATGGCTATATTTTTCTTGATAACTAGTGAAGGTTGATAAACAAGAAAAAATAATGCATATATATAGCCTTTGGGAGGGAGGTCAAGCAAGAGAAGTTTAAGGGTCACTTAGACATGTGTCACCTTAAGAGGATAAATTAAATTTGCATGTGGAAGAGGTGTGGGGTGAGTTATTTCATGTCACCAAATGAAAAATTTACAATTTAATAAGTTATAATTGCACCAAATGAATCAGTTATAATTGAATCAATTATAATTAAACCATATGCTTGGGACATTTTAACATTTGTTACCTCTATACTTGCCTTTAGGTTCCTGCCAAGCCTTTTTTTGACTCCAATAGCTAGTTTCCATAGTTTGAAGTTAACATTTGGTGGCCATCACTCCTTGGGTATTTATTTCAGACATTTGTTTCAATCAAACAATATTTTAAAAAGAATTCACTCCTCAAATACTTTTTCCATGGTTACTTTATTTCAACACTTTTCTCATTCAGACTTTTTATCTTGGCACTTTTCCTAAAAGAAATCATTCTGGCTTTTTCTTGGCAAATCCTATAGATAATTTTCTTGAATAATATTTTGATCCTTTTATTTCCTTTGTATCTAAAAAAATGTCTGAAAGAATTGGGATTTGACATCTTTTTGATGTGGACAAGTTTTCTTAAAGAATTACTCAAACATTATTTATGAAATAATTCCTTTAGACTTTTTGTTTGACCCTTCAGATTTTTGTCTTTTTTCCCTTTAGTCATAAGAAATGGTCCTTAAAATAGAATAAATAGTCCTTCAACAATCTGTAAATGACCCTCTAACACTTAGAAATGTCCCTTTGGAAAGTTGAAGATGACTTTCAAAACTTTTGAACTTGAATAATTCCTTTGCGACTTGTGTTCCACTCATCTTCTTTCAAGCTTTTCTGAAAGTACCCCTTTTCAAAAAGTTGAAGTGCCCTTTAGAAAAGTTGTAAATGACCCCTTCAGAAAATTTGAAAATGACCTTTTTTAGAAAGATGGGGGTGCCCTTTAGTAAAGTTTATGTACCCTTTGGAAAATTTTCAAATGACCCCTTCAGCTTAAAGAGATCCTTTAGGGAAATTGTTCATATAATTTTCCTGAAGGAATTTGTCTTCATCTTCAAGAAATTTGTCTGAAACAAATTGTCTAAAAGAATTTGGCACTCTAGCCAAATGAAAATTCCAAAAAAAATAACACTTTATCAAAAAAACAAAAGACCTGAAAGGATTACTATGCAAAGGCTTATCAAAAGACCAAAACCAAACTTTTTGAAAGATTTGGACTTGTGCATTTGTTTTCAGCTTATATAGAACACTTATTTTGAATGAAACTTTCATACTAGACCTAGCAAAAGGTATAGACATAGGTGGCTAATTTTTCAAATAGGGGTACCCAATTTTGGCCTAAAGGGTCAAAATTTGGTTAACACAATCTATATTGAGTATGAAAAATGCTTAAGAAGTTGATTGTATGTTCAATAATGGTGTTCCTATATATAAGGTACCTATTTCAGTTGATTAAGGATACATAGAGGTGATTGTGATTGTTTGAAGATGTCACAATGGACATAATAAGTGGAACTATGTATTTTTAAGTGGTCATATGTTAATTTTTATGCTCAAAGAAGTGTTAAAGAGTTGAATGGGTCTCCATATGACCTAAAAGTGACATAGGCCTATTTTGAAATGGGATTATGCTTAAGTGTGGCCCATATGAGATACATTAAGAGTGAAGGAATGTTTTTTGATCGATAAATAAATATTTTGATCATGTTAATACATGATTCATAACTACATACATACATCCATACATACATACATACATACATATATATATATATATATTGAAACCAAATGTGTTATTTTCTAAACTTTGTGTGGAAGATTTGAGAGAATTGGGGAGTGAAGGAAAGTAGAGGAAAGAGAGGGCCTAGCTATTGTGCTGATGAGCAAATAATATTGAGTATTATGTGTATGGTTTATAGGTCATGTTTCTAATGAAAATATAATGTTCCTACATTTTGAAGTTGTACGAAGATATATGAGTGTGCATATGAGGACTTTTTGAGTAAAACAAGAGAGAGGTTGTAACATGCCTATGTGAGAGGCTTGTATGAGAGAGAGAGAGAGAGAGAGAGAGAGAGAGAGAGAGAGAGAGAGAGAGAGAGAGAGAGAGAGAGAGAGAGAGAGAGAGAGAGAGAGAGAGAGAGAGAGAGAGAGAGTTTATGTAGTTGTCAGATAATCAAGAGTTCCATGACCATGTGTTGAGGACATTAGTTCTAAAGTGGAAGTGTTCTTTCCAAGGAGGGTTTAAAGGACTTGATCTTCCTTAGGGGAAGTTTCTCCTTGTGGAACAACCAAGGAAGATCTAAAGGACTTGATCTTCCTTATGGGAAGTTGCTCCTTTTAAAACTATGTTTCACTATAGACCTTTGGTTATAAGGACCTGATCAAGGTTGTAGGTTAGAAGGACTTGACTAAGGTTCCTGATAAGAAGGAATTCACCTATTTATTTTTTGTGATCATCTTATAGGATAGTAGTCCATGTATTTTTAGGCTTCAGAGTGGGTTTTATTCCCCAAGAGGGTTTCCATTATAGATATTGTGTTATGTATGTGATCTTGAATTATGTTCATTGTTCACTACTATGAATGATTATATTAAATGCTTAAGTATTTGGAAGGGTTTGTAAATTAAATTAGATTCCTTTCCACCACTAATTAACCATTCCTCTTAGTGTACTATACCTCTAAAAATTTGTATCAAGGCAGATCCTTTGGTAAAGGCTTAACAACTTGAAGGTGATGTAAGGTACAATGGATAGTCAAAATGTGCAAGGCAGTTTCTCTACTAAGCAAGAGCCAATGTTTAATGGATCTAATTATGATTTTTGGAGTTCTAGGATGAGGAAATACATTATTTTTCTAGGGTTTTATGTATGTCAATTTCTTGTGGATGGTTATGTTGCTCCTATTATTCCTCCATCTAGTGTTGTAGAAAAGAAGCTATTTAAGAACAATTCTAAGGCAATGAATGCCATCACTTATGGTCCTATAGAGACTAAGTTCACCAAAGTAATCTACTACATATATGCCAAGAAAATATGGGACAAATTGAAGGATATCTTTGAAGGAGATACAAAGGTTAAGCTTGCTAATTTGAAGACTCACACAAGGCAATTTTAAAGTCTCAAGATGAACGAAGAAGATACTATCGCATCCTTTCTATAGAAAGTTGATGAGATTGTGAAAACCATTAAATGTCTTGGAGATAATATTAAAGAGACTACTATTATTCAAAATGTGTTAAGGTATCTATTCCCCAAGTATTTTCTAAAATTATCTACTATAAAAGAGATTTTTTATCTTACTCAATTGAAGATGGATCAATTATATGGTATCCTTATTACCTATGAGATGTAGAAGAATGATGATATACCTCTAAATAAGGAAGCATATTCCAAAACTAAAATGTAGATAAAGAAGAAGCCCCAAGGTAAGAAACTCAGGGAGGATGACATTCTTGATATATATGAGGATGAACTAATTTCTTTGATTTCAATTAAATTGAGAATAGGTTTAGGAAAGTATAAAGGTAAGCTACCACTCAAATTCTTCAATTGTGGTGAGATGGGACATTTCACTAGTAACTTACCTCATAAGTATAATAAGGATAATGATGAATAGCATGATCAAGGTCATGATAATGACAAGAGATATTTTAGGTCTAAGAAAAACAAAAATGGATTTATAAGGTTTGATAACAAGAAGTACCTTAAGGACAAGAAGAGTTTATATACCAAAAAATATTGCAGCTCATCAGATGAGAATGAAGATAGTGACTCAGAATATGATCATGAAGATGATGGTCCTACTAAACATGAAGCTTTATTTATGATTGAGGAAGGAAATTACTCACATCAAAAGGGGTTTACTTGGAGTGATTTAGATGATGATGAAGATGAGGTGAAATATGACAATGTATTGACAAATGATCATGAAGAGTTTAAGATTGAAAAGAAGATCAATAAGAAGATGAAATATAAAATCAAATATATTGACGATAAATTTAGTGTGTTTGAGGAAAGAATGGATAAAGATTCCAAGGAGTATGAAGATATGGTGAAGCATCTCAGTTGCTAATTTTAAATTCTATCTACAAGCCTAAAAACTAAAAAAAGATGAATGTGTAAGGTATGTAATTGAAAATGAGTCATTAAAATCTATGCTAGATGAGGTATCTAGTAAGGTAATGCCATTTTTAAGATTTAAAAAGATCTCAAGTGAACTAGATAACATTTTGAATGATCAAAAACATGCAAGTGATAAGATAGGTCTTGGATACAAAGAAGATCTAGAGACTACAACTCAAGACAAGATAAAGACTAATGTGAATAAGGACAATCAACCTTTGAAGAGAAATCATCAGACAAGGAATGAAAGTGATGGTAAAATGAATATAAAATAGATCAAATATATAAATTCCATGAGGTATGGAAATTTCAATGGTTACTATTATACTTGTAATCTATCTAGGCATAGATCTAGAGAGTGTAGACCTATTAAGAATGAATTTGCTTGGAACTATGATGGGGGTCATGAGTCAAAAGGTGTAAGAAAGGTTGAGTGTCTCAACTATCATGATGTGGGATACTTTGAAAATTTTTGTCTATTTAAGGTGAGACAAGTTGAGTTTATTTTAAGAGATATTGAGTGATACGGTTGTTATAAACTAGGACAAAGTACAAGATATTGTCTAAATTTGATAAGTCAAAATGAGTTTTTTGTAAAAAGTATGGTATGCTTCAATTTTGAATAGAGAGGTCACATTATTAGCTTCTACAAGCAAAGGCATATAAGTTCATAAAGGCTCAATTAGTATCTAAGAATCCAATAAGGAAGACAAGTTAATACATAGAAACCAAAGGTGGTAAATATGAGTCATGATGAGAGTGCATGTCTAAATAATTGGTTTGTTATGGTAGATAATGCTTCTAAAGTTGAAGAGTCCCAAAAGGTCTCATTGTCTATTCATGTTGAGAATGAAGAGACTAAGCTCAAGGAGAGGACCATAGTGTTGGTTGAAGCTAGTTTTGAGTTATGTATAGATTCAAGTTAACATCTTGTTGTTGTTGAACAAGTGCCTAGTAATGAGCATCCAAGTTAAAAGGAAGATTCTTTGGTTGTTTTGAGATTTTAGGATTTTGGGATTTACTAGAAAAGTGGTATAACTTATTATTTGATTTATAAGGTTTCTTATTATTGAATGGGCCAAATGGGTTATCAAATCATGCTCCATTGAGTTTTAAATGTTTATGGTTCTCAATTTATTCATTTTTTGTTAAATTAGAGGCTTAATTAAGTAATAGGTCTATGAAGGAAGTATATTATACAATATGAAATAGTTTTTTAAAATTGGTGTCCTTGAGGGGGAATATGATAGTTATCTATTTATGAATTTTTAATTCTTGAATATCTATTTACAAAAGGTTGTGGGCTTTGCAAGTTTCAGGTAGGGCTACAAGGAGTGTAGATAGGCATAGTCTTGAAGATGTAATTTTTGTTTAGTTTGTCTAAAAGAGAAAGGTATATGAATTACAAGGTGAGTTATTAAGATGGTTTAGTAAATTTTTATTTTTTGGTGAGTGGCATGATGCTCTATTTGTGGTCATCGAAGTGTCTTGAGAAAGAAGGTTGGTAAGCTTGTATGGTGGTTATTCATGGTGTATGGATATTTGAAGATAATCAAGTGATGAAATTGATCCAAAATATTAGGTGGAGTCCATTTTAGATGTTTATTGGTGAGTTAAATTAGACTTAAGTATTATTTTTATTCTGTCTTCATTAGTTTTAATGATTGGTTGAAGTGAGTATTGGAATGAAGCAAGGAAGTTGTCAAGACAAGTAAAAGTAGGATCAAGGTAAGTGGGATTTTGTAACACATTTTTAAGATGGTAATTTCATATTTTTTTGTATTTTTAGGTACTTAGAATTATTTGGTTACCACGTTTTCATTATGTCAAATGGGGAGAAAGTTCCTGTTATGAGAAAGTTCATGTTGTGGGAGTGCTTGAAGAGAAAGAATGTGAGATGTATATTGTTGTCTATGATGTCTATTGACATCAATGAAAAATAAGGAGATTGTTGGATAATTTTCATTTATGTCATGGTAATGTCATGGAGGTTTCCTTTTGAGTGGATGATGTGATTTGATAGCCTAAGTAATAATAATAAAGCATGCATTGTGATTGTCCTAGTGTGATTGAAGATGGCTTGGTTGATTTCTAGAGTTTGACTATTTAGAGATGTTCATGGATGAGTATGGTGGTTGTATCATGTGAAAGAGGTCCATAAGATGTTATATATGATTTTATAACTTGTATGAATAAGTTTAACTCATCTAGTTGTTCATTATTTTTCATCTAGACACTTTGGGTCTAATGGCAAAAATTTTGAGTAGGCAGTTTTATGACATCACCAATGCCTTGTGGGAATGAGTAAATGGAATTTGGTCATATACATATGATAAAATTAGTCCCTATTTATTATGTGCTAGATCTCAAGTCATGCATCAATTAATAGTAAAAGATATGAGGGTAAAAATTTGGCTTCTTAGTTAGATTTCATTGTTTTCCCATAGTTAGCCAAATTTGAAATGAGGCAAGAAAATCCAAGTAATCACTTTGATGATTGAATATATAACACATGTGGATATTTTAGGAGAAGGTGATCATATGGGTTTATTTAGTTTCGGACCTAGTTTATTTTCACTAATTTTCATATCATGTGATGAAGCATGTTAAAAGATACACTTATGCAAAGTTGGGCTCTTAGGTAGTTTAACAGTGTTATGTCTTAGACATGTGAAGGTGTCAAGAGAAACTGATCATATGGTTTTGTTATATGCTTGAGCATAATTAATTTGTAATAAATTTAAAATCATGTGATAAAGTGATATAAATGTTATGCATGCTCAAAGTTGGCCTTTCAAGCAGGTTTTGATATAGTTGGTTTTGTGACAAAATATTTTGAGAAGGCATTTTAATGGTGTTATATCTAGTACATATGAGGTATTTAGGAGCAGTATGTAAAATGGTTGGATTCTCCTATGTGAGAAAATCATCTAGTCTAAATTTAAGATCATTCATCAAATTGAAAAATAATGTATTGAGGTTAAAAAATGCCTACTTAGGTATATCAAAAGGGTCCCTATAGTAAATTTTGAAAGAGTTAAAGCTCAAGCAAGATCAACAGTGTGCATTGCTCCAAGAAGTTAGGAATTAGTGAGATGACGATAGGTACACAACGTTTAATGACTGAGCAAAGGAAAGGATAAGAGATCAATAATGAGTGGGGGTTTATATGATTGATATAAATGGAGTGTATTAAGTTAAGATGCTCAAAGTAACTAAATTTTAAGATTCAAACTTTAGTGCACTTTCTAGAAAGATCGATGGAGTGTGATTGGCCAAGTTGAGCAAGGACATGAGATGATAGTAGAGTGGTTAAGGTTTATTATTTGAGCGTTGCTGAATATGTGTTAAAGATAGGAAGAGATTGATGGTGCATATTAAATATAATTAGTGATTACATGATATGATTGTAAAATGATTGAAGTTTAACGGTAACCATTGCCATTTGAATATTTGAATTTGCTAAGGAAAAAACTAGTGTCTAGTTTTCGAACCATAACTTTTGATCTAGATAGAATTTGCTCATGAGGTAAAAATAAAAGTGGTATAGGAATCTAAAAATAATATATAAATATGGATTTTAATTTCTAGAATTCTATAAAAACAAAGATATTTATCTCTAAAGTTGACTATGTTTCCATATATGCTATCCAAGTGACCCGAGAAGGATGTTTGATCTCATTTTGATATCTCATGATGATTTAGATTTTTAAGAGTATTATAAAATCCATGAGGATGATATATGTTTATTTTATAGGTGTGATAAATATATCTTGAGTATGAAAAATTCTTAAGAAGTTAACTATATGTTTGGTAATGGTTTTCTTGTTTATCAATTTTCTATTTGAGTTGATTAAGGATACGTAAATGTGATCAAAGGTGACTATGGTTATTTGAGGATATCCTAGGGGACATAAGGAGTGGAATTATGTATTATTTAGTGGTCCTATGTTATTTTTATTTTCATATAAGTGTTAAAGAGATAAATGGGTCTCCATAGGACCTAAAAGTGACTTAGGCCTATTTTGAAAGGAGATTGTGCTTAAGTGTGACTCATATGAGATACATTAAGGGTGAATCCATGTTTTATGGATGGTAAGGAAATATTATGATATTTTTAATAAATGATTTATCTATATATAGTAAAAAAAAATGTACTGGTGTATATACATTGTGTGGAAGATTTGAGAGATTTGGGGAGTGAAGAAAAGTAGAGAGAGAGAGAGAGAGAGAGAGAGAGAGAGAGAGAGAGAGAGAGAGAGATCCATACTATTGGGTTGATGAGAAGATAATATTAAGGACTATGTGTATGATACTTAGGTCATGTTTCTAATGACAGTATAATTTTATTTCATTTTGAAGTTGTGTAAAGAGATATGAGTTTGTATATGAGGACTATTTGAGTAAAGGAGAGAGGTTGTATCATTCTTATGTGAGAGGCTTGTATGAGTAATAGATATAATTTGTGTAGTTGTCAAATAATCAAGAGGTCCATCATCATGTGTTGAGGACATTAGTTCTAAGGTTGAAGTGTTCTTCCCAAGGAGGGACTAAAGGAATTGACCTTTTTTAGTGGTAGTTTCTCCTTGTGAAATTGGGTTTCACTAAAGACATTTGGTTAGAAGGACTTGATCAAGGTTTTAGGTTAGAAAAACTTGACCAAGGTTCTTGATCAAAAGGAATTGATCAATCTCTTACTTGTGATCATCTTATAGGATAGTATTCCATGTGTTTTTAGGATTGAGAGTGGGTTTTATTCCCCAAAAGGGTTTTGATCTTGTGTTGTTTATGTGATATTGAGTTATGTTCATTTTTCACTACTATGAATGATTTGTATGCTTAATAAATGATTGTATTAAATGCTTAAGTATTTGTAAGGGTTTGGAAATTAAACTAGATTTTTTTTCACCATTAATGCACCTACTTATCAATGGATTATACCTCTAAAAATTAGTAACAGAGTAGGTTCTTTGGTAAAGGCTTAATAGCTTAAAGGTGATACAAGGTACAATTGCTAGTCTGAATGTGCAAGGTGGTTTCTCTAATAAGGAAGTATCGATTTTCAATGGATCCAATTATGATTTCTAGAGTGCAAGGATGAGGACATACATTATGTCCCTAGGGTATGATGTATGGAAATTTGTTGTGGATGGTTATGTTGATCCTACTATTCCTCCGTCTAGTGTTGTAAATTATCAACTTGTTAGAGAATGATTGTAAGGTAATAAATGCCATCACTTGTGATTGTATAAAGACTAAGTTCATGAAAGTAATCCACTGCACATCTTCCAAATAAATATTAGATAAATTTAAGACTATCTTTGAAGGAGATTAAATGGTTAATCTTGATAAGTGGTAGACTCATATAAGGCATTTTGAAAATCTCAAGATGAATGAAGAAGATATTGTAGCATCCTTTTTTCAGAGAGTTGATGAGATTGTGAACATCATCATAGGTCTTGGAGAGAATATTCAAGAGACTACTGATGTTTAAAAGGTATTAAGGTCTCTATCCAGGAAGTATGATCCAAAATTATCTTCTATATAAGAGTGTTATGATCTTACTCAGTTGAATATGGATCAATTATATGACACCCTTATTACCTATGAGATGAGGAAGAATGATTATAAACCTTGAAAGAAGGATGTATATTTCAAGATTGAAATGGAAACAAAGAAGAATCCCAAGGTAAGAAACTCAATGATGATGACATTCTTGATATAGATGAGGATGAACTAATTACTTTGATTTCATGTAAATTGAGAATAGGTTCAAGAAAGTATAAAGGTAAGCTACCCTTCAAATGTTTCAATTATGGTGAGATGGGACATTTTGCTAATAAGTGACCTCATAAGTAGAAGAAGGATAATGATGAATAACATGATTAAGGTCATGATGATGGCACAATATATTTCAAGTCTGATAAAAGCAAAAAGGTATTTAGAAGGTTTGATAACAAGAAGTAATTTAAGGACAAGAAGAGTCTATACACTAACTAATATTGTATCTCATCAAATGAGAGTGAAGATAGTGAATTGGAATATGATCATGAAGATGATGGTCATGTTAAAGATGAAACTTTGCATATGGCTGAGGAAGGAAGTTACTCACATTAGAAGGGTTCTACTTTGAGTGATTTAGATGATGATGTAGATGAGGTAGACTATGAGACTGCATTAACAAATGCTAATGAAGAACTGGAGATTGAGAAGAAGATCAATAACAATATTAAATCTAAACTCAAGGAAATTGAGGAGAAATTAAGTGTTTTTGAGTAAAGAATGGATGAAAATTCAAGTGAGAATGAATAGATGGCCAAACATCTCAATTTTTAATTGGAAATTTTATCTACAAGCCTAAAAGATAAAGAAGTTGAATGTGCAAGGTATGTAATTGAAAATGAGTGTTTGAAATCTGAGTTAGATAAGGTATTCATTAAGGTAATGTCATTTATGATATTTGAAATGATCTCAAGTGTTTTAGATAACATTATGAATGATCAAAAGCATTCAAGTGATAAGACTAGTCTTGGATACAAAGAAGAACTAGAGACTACAACTCAAGACATGATGAATACTAATGTGCACAAGGAAAATCAACCTCTAAAGATAAATAATTAGAAAAGGAATGAAGGTAATAGTAGAATGAATACAAAATAGATTAGATATCCCAATTCCATGAGGTATCAAAATTTTAATGGTTACTTCTATACTTGTAATGTAAAAGACCTGTTAAGAATGAATTTATTTGGAATTATGATGGGTATAATCAGTCAAAAGGTGTAACCAAGGTTAAGTGTCTCAACTATCATGATGTATGACATTTTGTAAACCATTTTACATTTAAGCTAAGACAAGTTGAGTTTCCTTTAAGAGATATTGAGTGCTAAAATTGTTATGAACTAGGACACATCACAAGATATTATCAAAATTTGGTAGGTCATAATGATATTTTTGAAAAAAGTATGGTATGTTTAAATTATAAACATATATGTCACATTATTAGGTTCTTCAAGCAAAGGCCTACAAGTCATAAAAGGTTCAATCATTCTCTAAGAATGCAAGAAAGCAGATAATTTAATACATAGAAACCAAAGATGGTTAGTATGAGTCATGATGAGACTACATGCCCAAATAATATATTTGCTATGGTGTAGAATGCTTCAAAAGTTGAAGAGTCCAAAGAGGTCTCATTGTCTACTCATGTTGAGAATGAAGAGACTAATCTCAAGGATAAGACCAAGGTGCTAGTTGAAGCTAGTTATGAGGTATGTATGGATTCAAGTCAACATCCTTTTGTTGTTGAATAAGTGCCTAGTGATGAGGATCCAAGCTACAAGGAAGATTATTTAGATGAAAAGGTATGCCATGAATCTATGTTGTCTCCATGTATTGATAATATGATCATATAAAATAGGAGAATGTTGTAGTAGTTGAGGAAGTTGTTTCTCTAAAGCCAAAGAAGAAGACAAACTATAAGTATGTTTTTAGCAAGAAGGAGGAGGAATATGAGGAGTTTTTTTTTGTTTTATAGAATTGAGGTATATATGTTGTCTCTATATATGCTTCTTAAGAGACTCCTTTCAAGTGGAGAAACAAGTGTTGTTTTGGTGTTTTTAACTTGGAACAGTCTGTAGGGTCAGATTCAAGGTTGCAATTTTTCAAAGGAGGATTTTTTATTTTTCAAGGTGATATTTATTCGTAGAAACCTCTGTTGACCTTATTATAGCATGCTCCATGTGGTTTTTTGATATAAAAGTATATTGAATTCAAATTGAATATTTTTTTCTCTCGAGTTTCCTAGTTTGTGCTTATGCGTATGTAGGTCCTAAAAATGGGTTATAATAATTCAAGGTGGTGTATAATCTCAAATATTGGTCCATAAATTTGCAATGGTTATATCCAGGTGTATAATAAATTTAAAATGTGGAAGTTGATTGGAAGGTGCTCTATTGACTTTGGTTGTTTTCATATTATAGGGTTTTGGGCTTTACTAAAAAAGTGGTATGCCTTATGATTTGAGGTTTGAGGCTTATTATTATGTTTAATGGACCAAACGGGTTATAAAATCAAGCTCCATAGAGTTTTAAAGGTTTGTGGTTCTCAGGTTATTCAAGTTTTTGGTCAAATTAGAGGCCTAATTGGGTAGTAGGTTTATGAAGGAAGTATATTTCAAAAGATGATATAGTTATTAAAAATTGGTTTCCTTAAGGTTTAATATTATATTTATCTATATATGAAGTTTCATGTCTTGAAGATGTGTCTACAAAAAGTTGTGGGCTCTTCAAGTTTCAGGTAAGGTTACAAGGAGTCTAGACAGGGATAGTCTTAAAGATGTACTTTTGGTTTAGTTTGTACAAAAGAGTAAGGTATGTGTATTTCAAGGTGAGTTCTCAAGATTGTTTAGTACATGTTTTAAATTTGGTGAGTGGCATGATGTTATGTTGGTGGTCATGGAAGTGTCTTGAGAAAAAAGGATGGTAACCCTGCATTGTGGTTCTTCATGGTATATAGATAGTTGAAGCTGATAAAGTGATGCAAATACTCAAAAATATTAGTGGTAACTCATCTCATCTATTTATTGGTGATTTCCATTAGATTTTAGTATTTTTTGTGTTCTATCTTCATTGGTTTCAGTGCTTGGTTGAAGTGAGTATTGGCATGAAGCAAGAGGAAGTTGTCAAGACAAGCAAAAGTAGGCTCAAGGTAAGGGAGAGTTTGTATCATATATTTAAGATGGTCCTTTACTATTTTTGGTACTTTTAGGTCCTAAATATTATATGGTGCCTAGTTTATCATTATGTCAAAGGGGGAGAAAAATTTTTTATGATAAAATTCATGTTGTGGGAGCACTTGAAGAGAAAGAATACGAGTTGTATATTTATATATATGATGTTTGTTGACATTAATGACAAAGGGGGAGATTGTTGGATAATTTTCAATGATGTCATTGTGATATCATGTAGGTGTCCTTGATAATATATGAAGTGATTTGATATCCTAAGTGACAATGACAAAGTGTGTATTGTGCTTGTCTTAGTGTGTTTAAATATGGCTTGGTTGATCTATAGAGTTTGAATGGTTAGAGATGTTTAGGGATGATTATGGTGATTAGATAATGTTAATTAGGTATAAAAGATGATATATATACTTTGAAAGCTTGTATGCATAAGTGGAATTCATCTAGTTATTCATTGATTTTCATCTAGACACTTTGGGTCCAGTGGTAGAAATTTTGAGTAGGTAGTTTGATGCCATCACCAATGCCATGTGGGAATGAGTCAAGGGGAATTGGTCATATGGTTATGATAACATTAGTTAATATTTTTTATGTACCATATCTCAAGTCATGCATCGAAGTTTAGTCAAATATATGAGGGTGTAAAGTTGTCTTCTCTGTCAGAATTCATTGTTTTCCCATACTTAGCCAAATTTGCAATGAGGCCAAAAAATGCTAATTAAGTGGTTTGATGATGGAATATCTCACACATGTGGAAATTTAAAGATAAGGTAATCATATGGGTTTTTATAGTTTTGGACCTAGTTTATTTGTGCTAATTTTTAGATCATGTAATGAGTCACATCAAAAGAAATACTTATGAAAAGTTTGGCTTCCAAGCAATGTGATTGTATTTTTACATACATAGCTAATTTTGAAATGTGACAATAAGAGCCAAGTGAGAATTTTTATGGTGATATATCTTACACATGTGAAGGTATCAATATAAACTAATCGTATGGGTTTGTTTAAATTTTTAGCATAGTTGATTTGCACTAAATTTGAGATCATCCATTGAAGCATGGGAAAAGTTATAAATGCTCAAAGTTGGCCTTTCAAGCAGGTTTTGACATAGTTGGCTTTATGACAAAATATTTTGAGATGTAATTTTAATAATATTATATCTCTCAATCATGAGTATTTTAGGATTAGTATGTCACATGGTTGTATTATCCTATGTGAGGAGATCATCTAGTCCAAATTTGAGACCATGCATCGAAGCGTGGAAGAAGTTATTAAGGTTCAAAAATGGCTACTTAGGCATATTGAAAGGAACCCCATACTTTGTAAATTTTTAAAGAGTTAAATCTCTATCAATATTAATTGTGTGCATTGCTACAAGAAGTTAGGAATTGATTAGATGAAGATAGGTATATGATGTTTAATAACTAAGAAAAGGTAAGGATAGGAAATCAATGGTGAGCATGTATTTTTATGATTGAGATAAATAGAGTGTATTAATTAAAGATGGTGAAAGTAAATGAATTTTAATAGAGTTAAAATTTGATGTAATCTCAAGAAATATCAATGGATTATGACTAGCTAAGCTGAGTGAGGATAGAAGATGATAACATAATGTTTGAGGTTTAATATTTGAGCATCAGTGCATATGTTTTAATGTCTAGAAGAGATCGATGGTGTGTATTCTCTTTGAATAGTGAGGATACGAGATGATTTTAAAATTTTTGAAGTTTAAGTATGGCCTTTTCCATTTGAATATTTGAATTTTCTAAGGAAAAAACTAGTGTCTAGTTTTTGCACAATAACTTTTGATCTAGATAAAATTTGCTCGGGCGGTGAAAATCAAAGAGGTAGAGGATTCCAAGACACATCTAAAAATATGGATTTGAAGATATATAAGTGTGTATAAAAAAATATATTGAGCTCCAAAGTTAAATATTTTTATGTATATGTTATGCAAGTGACCCAAGAAGGAGGTTTGAACTTGGTTTGATGTTATTTTGATGTCTCATGATGATTTAGATTTATAAGAGTATTATAGACTCCATGAGGATACTATATGTTTATTTTTGATGTGTGATCAATCTATCTTGAGTATGAATAATGCTTAATAAGTTGATTGTATGTTTAGTAATGTTGTTCTTGTGTATAAGGTCTATGTTTGAGTTAATGAAGGATATGCAGATGTGATCAAAAGTCACTATGATTAGTTGAGGATTTCCTACAAGGCATAAGGAGTGGACCTAAGTATTTTTAAGTGGTATTATGTTATTTTTATGCTTAGATAAGTGTCAAAGAGTTGAGTGGGTCTCCATAGGACCTAAAAGTGACTTAGTCCTATTTTGAAAGTGGATTATGCTTAAGTGTGACCCGTATGAGATGCCTTAAGGGTGAAGACATGTTTTGTGGCCGATAATAAAATATTTTGATCTTATTAATAAATTATTTCTCTATATATAGTGAAAATAAATGTGTTGGTTTCTAGACTTTATGTGGAAGATTTGAGATAATTAGGGAGTGAAGGAAAGTAGAGGAGAGATAGAGAGTGCCTAGCTATTGGGTTGATGAGATGAGAATATTAATGATTATGTGTATTATTTGTAGGTCATGTTTCTAATGAAAATATATTTTTTTGATGTTTGAAGTTGTACAAAGAGATTTGAGTGTGCATATGAGGATTTTTTGAGTAAAGAAAGAGAGATGTTGTAGCATGCCATTGTGAGAGGCCTGTATGAGTAAGAGAGAGAGTTTGTGAAGTTGTTAAATAATCAAGAGGTCCATCATGAGGTGTTGAGGACATCAATTCTAAGGTGAAAGTGTTATTTACATGAAGGGTCTAAAGGTATTGATCTTCTTTAGGGGTAATTGTTCCTTATGAAATAGGGTTTCACTAAAGACCTTTGGTCAGAAGGACTTGATCAAGGTTATAGGTTAAAATGACTTGATTGAGGTTCTTGATAAGAAGGAATTGACTAATATCTTATTTGTGATCATATTATAGGATATAAGTCCATGTGTTTTCAATCTTGAGAGTTGATTTTATTCCCCAAGAGGGTTTCCCTTGTAGATCATGTGTTGGGTATGTGATCTTGCATTATGTTTATTGTGCACTACTATGAATGATCTATATGCTTCATGAAAGATTGTATTGAATAATTAAATATTTTTAAGGGTTTGGAAATTAAATTGGATTAGTTTCTACCATTGACTCACCCACCCTTAGTGGATTATACCTCTAACACTTATGCTTATCCTAAAATGTATTGCCTTAAAGTGATTCTTCATCAGGTTCCTCTACTTCATAGAGTAACACTACTATTATAACCTCCCAAACTATTTCAACACTTGGATCCAAATTTGTAGTGGTAGTGGTTCCTAAGGTGTCATGCTCATATTTTCTCCTAAAATATAAGAATGACATAACATAATACCAAATATAACACCCATGACCATGGACAGACATTATTATCCTTTCAATTGCACAACACATCTTACAACTACCATTAGACTTTAATAAGCATAAGTAAATAATTTAAAATCCCATAATATTAATTTTTTTTGCTAGAACTCATGATTATTTCATGATCCTATGTAAGAAAAGGGATGTATTAATAACATGAGTATGGTCATCAACTTCCTACTCAATAACTACTTAAGTCAGTAGATTCCACATGTCCTCCTCAGGTCTAACCAAGACTAAAATTTTGTTACATCTAGTGATTCCACTTTTTAGTTACCTACATCATTAGAAATACATAGGTGTCAAGTTATTAACCCCCAATGGATAATCCTATAATGATCCAGACCTTCCAAGAACCCTATGTAGTCATCTCTAGGTTCATAAGTTTTTAAGATTATGCTACATGGTAAACATTTTCTCACCTATTATCCCAAAAGCTTCACACTATACGTGGCCTTTTCTTGGTTTGAAGGTTTCTAAGATGATGCCATGTGGAAACATCTCACTCACTTGATATCCTAACACTGATCATACATCTGACCATGAAGAAATCACTCCTGAGTTATAAAGATAAAAACATGTGGCTTCCTCTAAAACACTTGTTAGAGTCACAAAAATTAACTAAGGTAAAATAAAATCAAAGGGCCCAAAAATTAACTGCATAATCCTTCAGGATGTTGACCTGCTTGATTAGTGAGAATGAAAAAGTATTGGGGTATTAACCCCAATGGCTTAATCACTTTGAACTTCCACACTCTTAGATACTGCTACTTAAAAGTTCCAAAAAACCTTGGGGAATTAGAGGGTTTTCCTTCTTAATAATCCCTAGGGTTACTAGGATAATTCCATGTGGCATCATCTATCCAATGTTAAAAAATACTAAAATTTGGCTAAGGTAAAATCTAAAAGAAACTTAAAGCAAACGTGGATAAGATAAGACATCAATTTAGTTGACAAATAAAATGACTAATGCAAAAATCCATCAAGATCTTGGTAATCAACTAAGGTAAAAACCAAATCAAAACATAGATATGGATCTATAACTAGAAACATAACAATGTAAAATATGCATGCATATATTACTATTATCAAGTCCAAAAAGAAACAATTTTTTGATTATATAAAAGAACATGATTCTAAACCAATAGACTCATTGGTTTAGTAATTATAAAATGAATGTTAGGAAAGTTTGCTCAAGACAATGTATCTAAATGAATGGATCACTAAAATACACACTAAAGATCTAAGGTTAATAAAGTTTCATCAGTTTTATTAAAAAACCTAGTTGTTCGGAAGGCATAAAATAGTCAGCAAATTAGCTATAAAATCAAAGGGGATTCTTTCAAAAGGCATCGATCTGATCCAAAAATACATCAAAGGTTCAATAAACTATCTATATCATTAGTCCAATAACAATCCATAGTGCAACAGATGTGTTCTACTCATTCATACATAGCCTAAATGTAGATAATAATTAAACCATAATAGATTTAAAAAGGAGACACACATACATAATAAAGATACTAATCTCAGAAAATCTTTAATCAAATAAATCATAATATTTTTAAAAAAAATCTATAAGTTAAAATGGATCTTTCCTTTAAAAATGACTCCTTCCCAAGTATCTGAATACAAATGATTATAACCTGACATGACTCTTTTTATAAAAGGGTTCAACACAAAGACAACATAAGTCTTTATTCATGATTCACATAGTCATACCAAAAAAAATCATTGTTTAGTTCATTTTAATAAGCTTGATTGTTATTTCCAATAATAATCCCATGGGTATTTAATTAAGTTTCACTCATTCTAGATAAGTGTAATTATATTAACTCTTCTCATTGAGATAAATAAAATTCATAATTCTTAGTAGATTAGTCACTCATGACAAGATATGAGAAAAGAAATTAATTTGTTTATTTATTTATTTTAAAGTGACTCAAAGGCTAAAGACTTTGATACATATAGGACTCTTCCAAAAATCCTATAAATCAAGTATTCATAAATGTTTACATCCCAAATTGACACTAATATTTCAATAATACAAAATATATGACGTAATCCATAGTTGGAATATTATATAAACTATATTTTTACCAAGAATATTATTAGTAGGTTGATTGTTACAACATTAGTAATCCAATAGATTCATTAGTTTTTATCATAAGTGAGAGATACATCTTTTAATCTGATCAATTATAAAAGAATCTAAAGTGTTTAATGGTGTTCCATATCCATTCCAAAGCATCTGTTGGCCAGGTTGGCAATTTAGTAGCTGAAAGCCAAATGCCAACCCATATAAGCAAAAAAAATTCTATGACTATCATCTAAGCATGGTCATGGTGATATCTTAGATGGTTGTGTCCCTATTGATCCTATTTTGAGCCTTGATAGTACTATTAGAAGTGTTATTATGTGTTAAAGATCATGTATGTGATTATATTATGTGATGGCTACTTTAAGTCTATTCGATGAGGTGAGAGTGGTTATAGTGATCTTTGAGTTAGTGAGGAGAGTGTTAAGGTGTCTTGGAGATTTATTCAGTGGTTTTGAACTTGTTTTATAGGTTTAAAAATGTGTTGACAAAATTAAGTTAATTTAGAGATAATGAGGTTTCTATCCTTATAGTTTTAGACCAGTTTAAGAATTTTTAAGAAGGGATAACCTTGAAAATGGGATGTAAGGGTGCTTAAACATTTTTTGAGATCATAATATTAATATAAATAATTTGTTTAAGGTCATTGTTCATGATATATTCATTCAATCCTAATTAGCACCTCAACTCAGGCTTAGAAGCCATCAAATACCCCTCGAATCACCTCTTATGAGTCAATATGACTTGTAAAACCTTATATATTGGGAATATTTTTTATTAAATTTCATTATAATGTCTTCAAAATATTCCTTTATTATCATATGGTCATAACTCATGCATTTCATATCCTAAAATGCCCATTTTGAGACCCATTTTCACTTCACATCCATCAAGTGGACCCCACACATGCTTAAATTTGTCTCTATAACTCCCCATACTATATATCATAGTTTAAAATGTCATTTAACTCATGTAACATAACTATTTATCCTTAAATAGTGGGTGGAATCTTTAAAAATGCAAAAAAATGCAAGAAAGATACTATTTATATGTGTTTTATATAGGTGTATGGACTTGTACGGATAGTTCCATATAGAAGAGAATAAGAGGTTGTATTTGGGGTCATCGAAGGTGTTTTAATGGATTTTCATGGAAAAATTATGTAAAATAGACCAATAACCAACCTTCTCTCTTCATCGAGCTCTTTTGTAGCCCAGGACAACCCGTTAGGTTTGTGGATAGTATGAGCATGAGAGAGAATACCAGGATCTAATATCTTGGATAGATGAAGGGGGTATATTAACATTCCAATCTAGGAAATTTTTGTAAAAGTTAATGGATTATAATTTTTTAATAAACATTAACATCTTGGCCATTCGAATGGGCTTAATCATCTATGTAAAGAATGGAAATGACATCAATTTTGCTACATTTTTGGTGTTTTTCTAATAAATACTACTAGATTTGTCTTATAGATATCATAATATCTCATCTCTATCATCCTCCAATCATGTTTCACATTTTTTATGGTGTGAAATAAATTAAATATTATTATTTATTTCCTTTGCAGACTGTAGATTGGTTTATCAAGTCACAAAGTCCTTGTGCATAAGATGAGAGTATATATAATGTCTTGGATTTGATTATGAGTTTATTAAATAGTTCCATACATATTATACCTCCTAAATTACTCAAAAAAGACACCATAAAGCCAAGAAACCCCTTAATCCCTATTTTATTATGACTATCTTGGATGATTTGGCCTCTTTTACAAGGTGGTGTCAAAGTGACTACAAAAGATATTTTAATGGTGTTTGATATATACACATATATTTCATTTAATTTTTGCTCTGTTACCTCATATGCATCTTCATCTCATATGTATGCAATGGAAAATGCATCAAACCTATAAATAAATCCTATCTTGGAGAAGATAAATCCTACCTACACTTTTGATTGGGGATACATTAGATAATTTGGTCATGAACAATATGGATCCACTAGACCAAATTAGGGGATATCTTACCACAATAATAATACTAGGGAGGGTTCCAAATCCTCTAATCAAGAAAAAATAAGCAATAAACCTAACTAGATCCTATGCTTTGATATTCACCATACTAATAACAACTAAAGCAACAATCTAATCTAGTGGTCACCAAAGTTTGTGGTACAAAAAGGGGGTAATAAAAATTAAGATTAAACATGCATAGAAGACATATACTCACATCAATGTATATATAATCATAATGAATGAAATATAAGTAAAAATTCATATATATTTACTCTTATAAAGGAATATCAAATTTAGGAATAATTACCTTTGAAGACGAACCCACAGAGCCTCAATCTCTCCTTAGCCAAGGTGCTTCTTAAGAGTTTGTTATGGCATGTAAGGATGACAAGGATAAATTGGCTCTAGGATACATAACCTATCAATGCATCAAAAAAACCTCTACACAAAATAGGATCCGTATCTACAAATAAATTATGAATCCCTAAGCTTTCTCCTCAAGTTAAATGGTGGATAAGTAGATAAGAAATATATCTTATTATTATCTTCATGATAAATGATGGAAATAAATATGTTTATATAGGCAGATATAACACTAAACCCTTCCAAAAAATTTGGCCATCAAGGTCAACCTCATCAACCTAGTATTATAATTGACAAAAACTAAGTCATGGATTAGGTTAGTTAGGGGCCAACCTAAACCCTAATAAAGTTTGTTAATAAGAATACAAGGTTGATGTGGCAGACATAGTCATGTAAAATATCAAAAAGTGATTTAGGTTAGGTAAAGGGCTAATGAGGGTGGTAAAATACTATAAGAGTGTGTAAAATGGGAGGTAAAGATTAGGAGAATGGTTTTTAGGAGACGTGTGTAGATAGTAAGTTGTAAAAGGGACAACAATACTATGAAGCACTAATGGTCTATTCACCCCTTTTTTGGTGCACCCCTTAGGGCATGCACTCAAAGAGATTGATACTCGATGGGTTCTTACAAGATAAAAAGAATAATTAATTGATAAATGTTTGAAAATATTATGTGTATACATATGCCCCACTTAAATCTCATCACGTGTCATGTAGGTGCAATAGGGGATGGTGCTTTGTGAAAAGAACATGATGATAAATAATATTGATTTTAAATAAAGTGAATTAAGGAGAAAATAAGATAAATGGAAGGATAGAATTAAAAAACATACCTTTACTTACCTTAGTGTTTTAGATTAAAAATAAGATGTGAGAGATGTGAATGAATCTAATGGGAGGAACATTAGGTGAAATTGTAGAGATTTAGTGAAAAAGAGTGAGAAAACCATTTTTTTATGACATAGTCATATAATATTTAGAAATATTCTCTATGACATGAGGATTCTACAAAAATTTATGATTTGGAAAAATATTTAGTAGAAATAAATATATGATTAGAACATATACTATGACTATAAATTTTTGAAGGGTAAATAATTTTGAATAGGAAAATAAATAGGGTGAAAAAGAATTCATTTGATATTATTTTCTATTCTGATAAAAATAAAGCTTTGAGAGGCCTAGTGAGAGTCTAGATAGTCAGAATGGTGAGGAGATGACAACTAAGATTGGGAGGATGCATAGCAACCATAACGAGTGCAATGTAGGTAATTAACTAAGAATTTCAAAATTTTGATAATTTTCATTTGGAATTCAGTGTTTTATACAAATTTGATAATTAAGAAAACTCTAGATACTAGAATGAACCCTGGGAAATTTTTAGTGGTACTAGGGGTCAAATGGGGTATTGTTTAAAAAGGAGTTGGATCAATAAATGCCCAAGGCATTTTGGCAATTAGTCAAAAAGTTATCATGGTGAATGAACAAAGACAACTACGTCAACTTAGTTTGTAGAAGATAAAAATTTTAGTGGGTTGACTTAGTCATGAATGGTTGACTTAGTTTGTTTTGGAGGGGGGGATGACATAATATAATATGGTTGAATTAATTATTTCTTAAGTGGCCAATATTGTATTTTTGGGTAAAACAAAGGTTGAATTAGTTATTTAATTCAAAGGGTCGCTGACTTAGTACTATATGGCTGAATTAGTATTTTTTAAGTGGCCAATATAGTATTTAAATAAAAGAAGGGGCTAATATAGTATTGTTAGGCCATAGGGTGGCTAATTTAATATTGAAAAGGGTGATGTAGTTTGAAAATAATTGAATTTGATATCAAATGAATAAATTTAAATAAATTTGGTTTATTTTTGTGAAATTGAAAATAACGTATTTTGATTATGAGTGACATGGAGATATAATACATCCTTTATTATTTGATATTTTATAGAGACATCAGAGATTTTGGTGATTGGTTGATGCTTCATGGTTACCTAGTTTAATGGAGTGCTTGATAGATGTAGACAGAGCTAAATTGGTTGTGTTGGTCTTGGGATGCATCATGGAGATGTAACATATCCCACTGAGTGCTAATATTGTGGTCATGTTCCTTGGAGCATGGGATCATTTCACCGACACATTTAGATGGGTGGTAGATGGGGATACCATAGAGGTTGGTATCACTTTGGATGATGTCTATGTGTTGTTTGGACTATTGATAGGGGTCATTGGTGATAATAGGAACACTAGATGATCTGTAAAAGAGATGAGTACTAGCCTAATGGGATACATGCTTAGATAATATTTACTCAAGACTAAGGGTGAGATTATTTGATGTGCACATCTCATAAATTCCAAATATATAAAAGGCTATGATAAGATTTTTAATAGCATGAGGGTTATGTCACAAGTTGGATGGAAAGGTACTATTTTATGTGATATCCTTGTGTCAATCCATATTAGATCAAGGGGCACTCTATGACTTGGGTTCTATCATCTGGGTTCAACCATGAATGATATGTATGGAATATTGTCCATAGGGTATAAGATTATAAGACTAATTATACTACTGAGTGTCTGGATATATGAGAGATTTTAGATGTATCATCCAATTAGGTTACCCCATGTGGTTGATGATCAGTTACCTCGAGTTGTGAGGTGGAGACAAGATTAGGTGGTATCGACCATGCCCCACATGCCAACACTATAGATTCTCACATGAAAAGAGATCATGTGCAATCCATATACACATATTATGATTATTTAGTGAAATTGGATGACTATGGCACCAATTTTGGCATGAGTGGAGTTCATAGGCCATTATACCTAGTGGGTAGAGCCACATTTGGTGGCATAATTTCTAGGATAGTTTAGACTTCCACACTTGATGACTCCTTTAGTAGTGAAAACATTTTAGGCACATCATGTTAGAGAGATGAGAGGGATAGGAGGATGAGGAGCACCAATTAAGATACTATATATTAGTACATGGCATGTGAGATCATGGATTGGTTGATCATGATATCTAATGGTTGGGAGAGAGGGAATGGATGTGGATGTATGGGTGAAACATGTACCATATCCAACACCATAGTAAGAAGAAAAATAACCAAATTAATCACACCACTAATGGATATGTTATTAATGAGACGAATCATAAAGGGTGGTTATCCATGATGACCCATCTATTGGCGCAAGGTAGATTTAGTCAATAGAGTCACCACTAACGAGAGGCTTGAGATGTGCATGAGTACTGACTCTATGTTTTGATTTTGTTGGGAGGTATCTCACATATGAGGTGATTGAGAGATGAGTTGATGGAAATACCATGCTCAATGGTCAATCAGATGGGGAGATGGTAATTGGTAACACTAAGACAGGGAATAAAGATTTATGAGTTTTAATTTTTACAATATAATACTAGTTATATATGACTATAGATAGATATATTTTAATATGTATATTTTATCTAATATATATCAAGTTTAAATTTTATAGATCTTATAGATGAGGATATTATATGAAGATCCATGGTTATGAGAGCACACCATGATATTCTATATTGGGTGCTAGCACTATATGACCCCACCACATTGCATAATCCTATGGTACAATATTCCCTTACTAAAAAAGGATGGTTTAGAATGGTGGGGGAGGATGTGAGGTATCTACAACCACACAAGGATGGATTTCAACCACTAGAGGGGGTAGGAGTAATAAAGGCATAGGATTAGTAGGCCTTAGATTAGGAGAGAGTTGGACATATGGATACCACTATCCAATTGGGATAGGTATAGTACTAGGTGGCCAACATATTGGGACAAGTAGTAGGTCTAAGATCTCAAAAAACCTAATTACAATGTATTATTTAGAGGTGGTAGTTTGAGGCATATATGGGTAACATGGCTAGGCCATGAGATAAACATTATGGGGCCCATCCATAGAGCTAGAGTGATGTATTTTTTTAACTATTTATATTTAAAATACATTATATATATAGATATTATGTTTTGATAATTTTATGTTGATCTTATGAGTTATATTTTGGTTTTGGTTGTTGTTGCATAAATATATTTCTTTCTAGCATATGTATTTTGTTTTTTTTTTGTATAGGCTATGGGAAGTATATGTGTGGTGTTTTATTTCCTAGAATTATGTAGTACACATGCATGATTAAAAATAAATAGGAAAAAAAGGATTTAGAAAAGTATAGTTAATAAAAAATAAATGAACTACACGCTATTTCACATTCGGAAATGTGTAATGACAAAGGATGTCTAAGTATAATAAACCAAAATGTGGTAAACAAGAGGGGAAAATGTTTTTAAACCATGAAAAATATTGAAATCAAATTAAAACAAGTTAAATCACACTAAATCATGTTAGGAAGTATTAAAATAATGTAATAAAATTGAAAGCAAATGAAAGACTAATTGTATACAAAATAAATCAATTAAGTCAATCAATCATACTAAATCACATTGGGAAGTATAAAAGATAAAAAAAATGGTAAATGGTCTTATATTAATCACACTAATTCAAGTTAGGAAGTAACATTGTAGATCTTTTTCAGTGTTTTACCCAACTCTTTATTGGAAGCTTTAGTTTGGCCATTTTCCAGTGGATGATACATATTGCTTTTATGATAAGAGATCATAAATTTCTTACTCATAACCTTGATAGTGTTGTTCAAAATGTATGCTCCTATATCACTAAATAAATTTATAGGGCATCCAAACCTGGTAACAATATTTTCATATAGAAACTTGATTTCATCCTTCACACCACATCTAGGTGTTGTAGTAGCTTCAATCCACATAGTAAAATAGTTTGTTACAGTAATGATGAACCTTGATTTATTTTTCTTACTTAGTGGGTTGATAGATATAATAAAGTTAATGACCAATTATTTAAAGGGTTACATAGATAGCATTTCCTATAAAGGAATCTCATCTTTCTACATTGGTTTACCCATGCATTAGAAAACATCATAGTGTCTCATAACTATGTGTGCATCCTATAACAAATTTAACCACTATAATCCACTTTATTGTAGCTTTCTAGCCATGGATTCTCCCATGAAATGTCCTCTTATGACTCTTTGATGACATTCCTCCAAAATTTTAGGTCATTCATATTCTATAATAACCTTGCATAGAAATTATTCCTTCCCCAAGTGATACAAAATCCCATTGATGATGGTATATGGTAAGTCTGTAGTAACAAACTACTTCTTATCATGCTCTTGATAGTGTGCAATAAAGAATCCTTATTTGAGGAAGTTGGTAATGGATTAAAAAAATTTAGGAATGATAGAGACATAGAAGAGGTGAGCATCAAGAGAATTTTCTTTTAATTCTTATGGCTCTTCACCATTTGGAATGTGGTTGAGATCGTCTAGTCCTACATTCTCTCTTCCTAGATTTACATTTACATATAATTAAAACTCTTGAAACAACATCAACCATCAAGAAATCTATATCCCTAGCATTGGCTTGGTGATAAGGTATCATAGGTATTGATTATTAGTAAAGACTTTGATTGGTGTCGTAAGTAGATAATGTCAAAAAATTTGTAGTGCAAACATGATGGCCATTGCTTCTCACTCAGTACTTGTGTAGTTTTTGTCTATGTTAGTTTTTGGATAGAAAAATAAATAGGATGGTCGAGTCCACCATCTCCTAGCTATGCAAGAATAACACCAAGTGTGATACCTAAAACATCTACATGTATATGAAAAGTCTTGCTCCAGTCTAGAAAAACAAGTATGGGTGTAGTAACCAGTCTTTGATTTGCTTGATGAAAGTTGGTTGGAATTAATAAGTCCAAAAAAAATTCACATTCTTACATAGTAAGGATTAAAATGGAGATGAAATAGCTTTATAATCCTTGATAAACTTTTGATATTAGCCTGTATGCCCCAAAAAAGAGTGAACTTTAGTGGAACTAATAGGTGGAGGCATACTTAAGATTACTATGATTTTTGCTTGATCTACCAGAATGCCTTCATTGTATACAACATATCCAATCAAAACACCAAAGGCTATAAAAATAAACATTTATTCAAATTTAAAGTGATGCATAGAGCTTAGCATCATTCCAATATTAAACATAGCTTAGACAAATCTTCTTTGAATAAGGAGAAGACTGCCCAATCATCAATGTAAACTTTCAAGAAGTCATGAATTAAATCCTAGAATGTTTAACCACTACATGATAAAATACCACATGTACATTATTAAGGCCATAAAGCACAACCTTGTATGTAAAATAACCTAATTCCATTGCAAATGTTTTTTGGCTCTTTCTTCTTTTATGATTGATATTTGATGATATCCACTAAAACCATCTGTAAAATAATAAACTTCATGTCATGTGATAGACTCCAAAACTTCATCTATCGAAGGAATTGGGAATGGATTATTAACATAGGCATCATTAAAAATGTGGTAATCCCTAAATACTTAGATTTATCCTATTTTATTGGTATAGACTACCATGGAGATTACCCAATATACCTTTTCTACTAGATAGATGACTCCTGTGTCCTAAATTCTATCCAATTTAGCCTTTAATTTCAAATTCATATTCAAATTGAGCTTCTGTGGCCACTTCTTTGTAGGCCATGCACACTCCTTTATTTCAATATGAATCTAGCTAACAAATGGCTCAACACCTTGAAACTTTTAAAATTTTGTGTGAAAGACATCTTGATAATCCCTTAGAAGTTGTAAAAATTCAAATATTTTAACTTCCATCCAATAGTTATTGATGTTTTCTAGTTTTGGAACCTCCTCTATGTTGATGTTTGTGGCATGCTTTTTGAGAGGTTGATGATAAATGTTGATTTTTATTCATTAATGTATTATTATATCCTATGTTTCCCTTCTTATTCAATAATTTGGATGTTTTGTAGCTTATCTTCTTCATTGGGTTTAGCATCGATGTTATTGAGTGGTTCTATAGGCTACTCAAGCTCAAATAAATCATTCAAATCTAGATCACCATTAGAATTTGAATCCTCACTGTATTCTACCTCATCTTGTATATCATGACATGGATGAATTATAGATTTTAATTCATTATTAATAGCTTTTTACCTTTGTAATGTTTTATTAATATTATAGGTTGTGTTCTTCTATGCAATGGATTTTATTGTGGTACTTAAGTCTTCTATGCACCCATGGCATAGGAATTATTTTAGTTTTTGCAGTGCATTATGAACTAGAGGATTTTTGTCTTCAAAAACAAAGGTTTTTATTAAATCACATTTAATTTGTGCCCAATGCTTGGTTTCAATTATGTGATCTTGGTGCATGTACCCTATTATTGGTAATGGTGGAAGTGTATAGTGGAAAATAAGAATCTAGTACTTTGGTGCCATGTGTTTCTCATTATAGACTTCAACACATTTATGTATATGAATTTCAAGACACTCACCTTATTGGCAAAATTGCCAATTGGTGTAGATGAATTGTGGTATTTTTAACCTACTAATCATGAACTCATAGTCATCATTCCACTCAAGCTGGTTATCTTGATGAGTTACCCAACATGTCATAAAAAATGCTTTTAGAGAATAATTTAAAGAGATGACCATTTGGATGATGGTTAGTATATGAACTTTCAAACATATAATGAAGTCATTTATATCCTAAATTGTATAATATACAATAATTTATTATTCATGTGCAAATACCATTCAAATCAATCAAAGTTCATGATCACCTCAGGCCCAATTGAGGACGTGTGTGTTTGAGTTGCCACTAATAAATGAAGTTGTTTCTCATGGTAAAGTGCCTTCCCTAGTTAGATATATATAGTCCTTCATGTTATCATCATTTTTGTAAAGGAAGTCAAATTTTTATAGATTAGGATATTTTTTAGACATAAATGCACACTCTTCAATGGCAAACTAGTTTACTAGCAACTACGTAGCTATTGGTTTGGGTCTCCATTGTTTCGATGTCTTCAATTACTATAAGATAAGTGATTGTGCCTAAGGTCTAGTATGTCGGTACAAAAATTTGTATTTATCTAAATACAAAGCTTTTGGATTTTCCTCATAATTTATCTTCATCTAACTAATTTCATGTGTAATGTATGGAGAGTTTGGTTTAACCAAAATTATGTAAAGATTGTGCACTATGTTAAGATGAATGATAACCACTTTATCACCTTGGTGTGCCTCTAATTAGTTTTGTACCATGTTGATATTAATATGACCATCATACGCCCATTTATTACCTATGAGTGCAAGGTAATGTGTTGTTATGGTTTTCATGTCAATGAATTCAAAGTCACCATGTAGTTTTAGTTCCACAACTTTGATCTCCACATATTCTAATCTACCAATAGGCTCAACAATTACATAATCAACTAGACTCAAAGTTACTAGGTTTTAACTCAAAATTGGTCATCCAATGGCTTCCCAAGTAGACCTAAGAATAATGTTAATTATGCTTTCAAAATCAAAGATAACATTTAAAATCTCATAACCATAAAACTCAGTGTTGATATAGGCATCAAAATCCCAAGGATTCTTCATTTGGACATACTAGACCAACTTTTCCATCTTCTATTTTCCACACTATGCACACTCTAGTAGATTATGCATTAGGTTTGTGATGTTCTACAAGATATATTTGTTGCATAATGTACTTAGAAGTTTTAGAAGATATGTGAGTGTAATTATAATTCCATCCTAATGCATGATGCACATGATCTGGCCATACATTTTTGCATTTTTTGCTACATCATCTCCTTTGGTGGTGTCTTGATTCTAGATGCTTTTGAAAATCTATGTAGTTTCATACATAAGGCCCTTTTCTAAAACCTAGATCTAGGTACTTATCCTATTTAGCTTTTTGGATCCCCTGATCTTATGACATTTCAAGTGGGGGTAGACCTTGGTCTGCATGCTATTGTCATGTAATAACATTCAAAAATTCATTTTCTTTAGTTTGTGCACTCACCATATTCACATTTTGAATAGCCTTGTCCTTTAATTATTTATCCAAGAGGGGATAATCTTATGTGTCATGCTGATCAAAGATTATGTAGTATGTGTAATATGACTACCTTTATGTATTCATCAATAAATATTGTTGGACATGATTATATTATCTACATAAATAACATTTTAGGGGAGGCCATTGATAGTTATTCCATCTACCACCCTAGTATCCTCCTTTGTATCCACCTAAAGTTCCTCCTCTATTGGATTGATATCTACCTTGATACCCTCGTTATTGTTATGTAGTGTTCCAATGCTAGTGTTGTTGATTATTATCTCCAATTCTAAATTATTGTTACATAAGTAGTGGGGCCCAACTTATTTGTTGCTACTACATTATGGGTGAGCTCTAAGGTTTTACATATTGGCATTTAGGGGATGGAAGTGTCTAGCTTAGCAAAGGATGGTTCCATTTAGCCAAACCTTGAGGTTGATACTATAATGAACTTAGAATCCATTGTGGACCCATGTGGGTCACACAACCTTTATCTACCTCTGAGCCTGGGATCAACAACTTTTCTAAGGACATTTATTATGTAGTGATGGAAAATATGTTTTTATTAATTCCTTCTTTAAGATCCTATAAACATCGATAGTTTTTATCATCATGATTAGATGAATTGAAAAAAATTCAATATAGTTTTCATAGGTTTTTTATATATTAAGTTATAAGGTGACATTGCATGGTGGCATTCCCTACTACTTAGCAAAGTTCACAAAATTCTAACTTAACTTTAGGATAATCATTTCTATGATGTCCTTATTTTCCACACTCTATACACTAAAGATTTAATTTAGGATTGTCTGCCTCATGGTATTGATCAATTTTATTCATAAAATCATGTAGTGTATTTTTAGTCTTAGAATTGGCAACAGGAGCTTCTCCATAATCCTCAATATATTTTATGCATAAGATAACTTTGGCATCTTCTTTTTTAGCATATTAATTTTGCACAGTGGCAAACCTAATCTTGGAGTGTAGTATTTCAACAAACTAGGCAAATTCTACCTTATTCATCACATCATATAATTTATGATCATAGTCATACATTAATTCTCCCAAAATTTTCCATATCTCCTTCAAGTCTTGTATAGTCTAACTGGTGCATTTCTTGATCTTGATTTCTATGATGAGCTAGTCCTCAATGTCTTTTAAAATTTCTTATTGATGGTCTCTTTGGTATATAAACTCTAATGCTCTACCAGCTAGTTCCCCTACTAATTCACACTTTTGAATAGCTTCATCTATGACACCATTAGATTTCCATCTCATTTTTCAAGTTAGTAGGTACTATTTAAGATCCATGGACCCATCATAGTTGTAAATTTATAAAAACTCCTAGATTAGTCATCATGTTGACTGATATGTATGGAGTTTTTTCCATAACCATTATCAAAGGAGGTTGCATTCTAAGTGATCCTATCTATGTACTACTTTACACACTAAAAGAATTATCATGTGTACTTTGTTTGTCTATGATTCCTTCTTTTTATTGTTTATTTTCAAATAAATTTATGGAATTTAAAGCCTTTGTAATTGATCTTGTATGAATTTTGGTACCCTAATGGGTCACGTGTTCTAAAAATGATCCTTCCCAACTATCACCTTCCTATCTACCTAGATAAAATATTCTAAAATAATATAAAGGATTAGAATATGGAGAAGTGTGCTCTTCTATTAAATGGTTCTTTCCTACAACTTCTTCTTTTGTGCTTGAACATATGACTTTGTTCTATTTGTTTTCATAATTATTCTTCTTTTGAAAATACCTTTTTTTGTAGTTGTGTACTATATCTATCAATCATCTATCTACTTTACTTCTAAATCATTCTCACCTTCCTCTTTGCACATCTCATCTTCATCTCATTCTTCATCCTCTCACTCTATCTACTAGAATTAATCATCTTCTTTCTTCATTCATCATTCATCCTCTCACTCATCATATCTTTGCACTTGTTCATATCTAATATACTACTACTTTTACCTTTAGTCATAGCTACCTAGGTATCTTCTATTTATTCCATTTATTCTATTGTCATAGTTCTTGTTCTGAATCGATACTTTTCTTTTAACTCTTCTTATTTTGTGTCTCCATTCTAGATTTGAGTTAAAGATTTACTAACTCATCTATCCATCATTCACCATCATGCACACACACCCCCATATAGTAGAAGTGACTAGTTTATATTGGATATAATAGGTACCATGGCCTTATCCACAACCAACATCTTTATTAGGAGAGGTAGTTGCTAAAAATATTCCTCTAATTTCTCATAAAAATAGTCCAACACAGCTTCAAATGATATATATCCTTATACTAAAAATTTAGTGATTTATACATCTATGGTGGTAGTAAAATAGTAGTATATTACTCTCATCTAGTTGGTTTCCAGTTTCAGTAGCTAGTCTATCTTCTCTTCATTCTAGATAATTATTTCTTTTGTTCTAGGATTGAAGCAATAATATTCCAATCGTGTCAGCTAGTTAGTTAGTAGTTCAAGTAATTTACAGAAAAAAAAATCATATATTTCTCTATAGATGTGCTCCTAAATAATTTCACTTGTGGTAATAATAGTCTTTTTATATTCTTCTTCTATAAAATTCCATAATTTTTGATGTAACCATGTTTCAATGTCTCACTACCTTGGTAACAATCTTAGCATAGTTTCCTCTAGAAGGAGTATTTCCATTCTTACCACACCATTGTTTGTAGAGGTTCCTAATACAACATAACATGCTAAGGATGAGGATAGTTAAGTATTATTCAAGTGTATAGGATAGTGTAGATAACTCATATTTAAAAAGGAAGATAGAAATATTATCATAGATGTATTATCATCCATTTGATAGGAATTAGGATTAATGAGTAATTCATTAATCATTAATAGATCATACAGAATAACTAAAATATGATTAAACCATACATTAAACATGATTGTGCACACAAGGAACAAAATAAGAGATATAATAGGTAACCATAACTAAAAGAGTCTATATTGATCTCAACAAAGATTCATCATCTTCTTCATACAAGCATACATATTTATAGTCATTTATAATCCTTGAATCTTCACATTCAAAGGAGGCTTTATCATCAAAAGAGGAGATTGTTCATCATCTATCCTTTTACAAATAATGGAGGATAGGAAAAATTATGCAAAGGCAATAACTAAATATATAACACATAAATATCTGAAAAATATCCTATGTAGCTTTACTTATCCATTTTCTTCTCCCAAAATATGGCCTTTTTGTGCAAATTAATTTGGTCTTCAAAAATTTATGTTAGGGATTTAGGGTTGGAATCCCTAATTTTCAAGAATTTGCTGGTTTGGTACTAATTCAAAACCTAAATCTTGACTATCAAAAGCCTTTTTAGCTTAGCTAATAAATCAAGAGAAAAAACTAATGAAATTTGTCAATATACATTGACAAACCCACCCACCAAATAAAGTTTTCAAACCTCTAATTTTTCTATTAAGTTTATAGATGTTGGGAATTAATGGTGCAAAAAATTGAATTGAATGATAAAATCTATAGATCTAGCATACCCACCAATTCAAGTCACAAACCTTGAATTAAACAAGTAAAGTGAGTTTATAGACCAACAACATGGCCATTTATCACAAAAAAACTTTGAGATCAATTGCCTCCTTGTAAACAAGCCCTAGAAATATTGTATTAATCTTAAAGGTGTATCCAATGAAGCTGAGTTGTCAAAATCTAGGAACTTGAGTTTGATTAAACTAGTTAGTTAGTAATGGCCTTTTCCTTTAGATCTTTTAGAGGAGTCTTGAAACTATCCCATTTTTTAATCAAGGACTCCACTGAGTACATTGATACTATGTTTGATTCCACTATTTTTAATGATCAATATGCTAACTATTTCAATATATGGGATGCCATTGGTACATTTGATGTGGAATCCCATAAGGAGAACTTAATGCCAACATAAAGGAAATTAGTTTCAAACATACTTATTTTCAAGTGATAGTGGATACACTTCATGGTGGCCAATCCTATAGTGATGCCATGTATAGGCCTACTACAGGATCTTTTCTTCATTAGCAAAGTGATGGGGTATGCCTTCTTGCACCATCTGAATCAAAGGACCATTATGGCCTACATATCACGAGATGTATTCTAGAGGTACTTATCTTTACCATTTTCATCTGATACTTAATATTTACACAGGGTATTAGGATAGAAGTAGAAAAATTTAAACAACAAAATGCTAAGAAAGTGGCTTATCACCAATGAAATTATAATGCTAAAGGAGAAGAACACCATACCTATCACTAAAACTCGGGTGGTGGTTTGCATTGAGATGGCCCTCCTAAATAGACTTTATGGTTTCCAAAGTATCCGTTTTCTTCACATAAAATGGGTTCCACTTTTGGACATGTTGATAACCTTAGCATTAAATTTTTCCCTAGGGGAAATAATTAGCATCATGATACAACAATAAGTTTTACACAAGAATAAATAGCCTACTAGTGGCCACTTTTATATGATGTCATATCTCCTAGATGTAGTAATAAGAATTATATACATGCATTATGGGTCACCCTAGATCCTATTTTAAAATGACATAAAAAATTGCATTTTTTATTATTTTTCATTCTTGCATATATATGCATTTACCCAAAACATCACATGCATTATGGAGGATGTAGATCCCCAGTTATGGAAAGCCATTCATGAGGCCCCACTACCCAGTGTATCTAAAGCCATTTCAAACACATTGGCAACACCGTGTGACTATTGTATATATCAAGATTATATAGTGATTGTGGTCATTGGAAATAGGGTCAACTCTTATATCTTCCCAAGTACATTCCCATTAAGTTGGCAAATCAAGAAATAACATTTCAGCTATGGTGGAGTGTAGATTTAGATTTGACAAATAAGAGGAAGAGTACATTACATGGTTCTCACATAATGATAGGATAAATGTGTTATACAATTAAGACATAGTTTGGTTAGGTGGGGAAGATGGGTGGGTGTTATTCCTTGACCACTTTGCCTCACAAGGATTTTGATCCTCATGGCATAATTCAAAATCATATAAAGGGCCTCAATATTCCAAATCAACATGAGCCTTATGGTCATGACTTTATATTCATGAATGTTATGGATGATACCCAAGTCTTGGAAAGGGGAAAAATTGAAAGATTGGGTGAATAACATTTAAAAGTCACTCAAGAAGAGCCCATAATCTCAATTATAGATTCACATATTAAGCTTCCACCTCTATGTGGATGGGTTGCTTCAGATTTATGGGATAACAGGCCTCCACTACCATCATTGGAATAGGGGATCCTTCTTAGGAATCTCCCCCAACATTGAAAACTATCAAAAGGTAGCCTAATATGGCTAGAGATGAACTTGGAATATATCAAGGGGATATAATTTTCCTTGAATATTCAAATTCAGAGGGTCCTGATCACCTATATACTATACCCATACAAGAATATACAAGTATAGAGGTATCAACTATCCCAATTTAATAGGCTTCCCTAATGGCTAAAAAGGCCATGATTTATTACAAGTGGAAACCAAAAGATCATCCCCTTACAAGGAACCTAACTATCGAGAAATAACTAATAGGAGCATATTCAGCTCAATAATATGTTACTAGAGGGAAGTCTATGGATGAAGAGAGGGAGTCAGATGAGTAGGAGGAATTTTAAAGAGCACAATCCTTTAAAATTCAATAAAATAAAGGTAAGATGCCTTTGGGTGGCAACTAATCAGGTGAAGAGATGACTCTTTTTGAATTTTATACTCCAATTTTCTCTTTTGTTTCCTTTTCTAGAGTTGGCTTGTCTAATTCTATTCATATTGATTCTAGTGCCAAACCATCCCTGGCTACTCCCCATGTGGAGGATGTCCCTTTTATCCATATTGTCTCCACTTTTCTAGTTATTTCAACTCTACCAATTACTTTTTAATCCTCAATTCTATTCATTGCTTTGCTATTTACTTTTTTAACTACCCAAACACCCCCTAAAACTAAGAAAAATGCTACTAATAAGGTCATAAGAGTATTGTCAAGTTCCTAACTTCATCTCTCATCAATTTAGATAGAATTTCCAATGCCTTCCCCTATCTCCTCTCAATATACCACTATGACATCTTTAGAGAAAGATGGAAATAAAAAATAAGTATACATAGTCCACCCATTTCTATAATATGGAGGTATGGATTGGTCTATGATCATATTTCCTTCCCTTATCAACTTGACACTCAACTGATTAAAAGATAAACTGGTTGAGACTATAGTCAAGGGAACTCAACTAATAGACCCAACCTAATTAGTCATCCCATAGTGGGTAATTGATCTAGAGTCAAGGGATTATAAGACAAATCTCACAATCATTGAGCATACCATGGTAAGTTATATATTTGATAAATCTACAAGGAGTGTCCAAAGGGTAAGGAAGAGGAAATTTTAAGATGAGGTTGGAGGAGGGGTCATTTTGGAAGAGATAAAAGATGTTTTTACCTTGTTCAAGAGAATTAACATGAAATAAAGGAAATCCCCATACATAGAGGACTTCATGTCCTATTTTGAGACATATAAGGATGACTTACTAGAATTATATGGGGGAGAAAATAAATAGTCAAAAAATTGAAAAAGAATTAGAAAAATTAAAGGAATAATAGAGAATATTTCATGTTCTCCTAGAAATAGAAATTCAATTCCAAAGTGATGCATCTAGGTTGTATAATATTCTTAAGGTTATTATTGTAATGAGGGTGAAGTTGGCCCCACATATGATTAGGACTCAAATTTTTTAAATATTTGAAAGATGATGAAAATAAGTTGAACGTGACAATTATTTATACTACCAATAATGCTTATAGCCACCTTAATTTGATGGCAGCATTAGAGGCTTCAAATGTGCTCAACTTGGTGGTCATTAAGATGCAAGAGGCTAGAAAATGGCTAATGGAAATTGAGGTAGTAATTCCTAAATATCTAGATAATGAAACTCTTATTTTTTAGATCCTATCATAATTAATGATTTAATAGATAAGAGACTCAGATGGTAGGCTAATAAGTAGGATCAATTTTGATCAACTTATTTAATAGACTACCACTAGCTTCAAGCAAAGTCTTTAAGGAATTTCATTAGAGGAGATCTAAGATGATTTTAATTTTTCAAATTAAAAGGTGATGGAGGTGGAGATATTCAAAATACACTTTATAAATATAAAAATTGAACATGTAATGCTCTTAGATCAAGTAGACAGGGTACATAAATATACATTACTAAAATTTGATATTATTCGGTAATAATATGACATTGGGCACATGAATTATAAGGATTTGGAAGTGAATAAGAAGGATGAGGTTTCAACATATAATTAAATGCAAGCAACTATTTCAAAATATTTAACAACTAATAACATCATGAAAACACCCATTCAACTTTGAGTTGAAGGCTAATTTTGTATGCATGCTAAAATACTAATTCTTGTACTCATAATTTACTTATATTTAGCTCTTGAATTTAAAATTTTCCTATGCCATTTGTGAACCTTCATAGATCACATCACATTATACATGCTAAATTATTTTTAGATGTAGTGGTAGTTAACTATGAGAATGCATACATGCAACTTTGAGACTAAAATTAAAACTAAAGTTGTAATTGTGAGATGTAACTATAAGTTTACATGAACTTAGAGGATGAGTAAAACACTTCCTAAGTCTAATTATAAATGTAAATCCCTCATTCAAAAGGGTTAGAACTTTTCATCAATATAGGAAGAAATTAGTTTTGATTGTCATGTCATTATGTTGGTGCTCTTTATTATGAGGTTTATATTTTTGATGGGGTTCACATTAAATCTTGGAATTAAGACATCTTGACACCTCGATAAAATCTATAAGAGTCTATATACAAAACAATAATTATATTAATAACTAACTTCCTTGATTGAAACACCTATTTACTCATTGAATCCCTTATACATCTCACATATCCCTATTATCTAACATAAGACTGTACATAGGTCTATTATTCATGAAAAATGTTATTACTTTTAAACTACCCGACATAAACATGAGAGAAATTATTACATATAAACTGACTTCACATAAGAATTTAAACACTCCCCCTTACCACTTTCATGGGTAACATTAAGGTATCTTCTAGGAGATACTATAAATAAATAATCCATTATTGTGCATGTTTCAAAGGTATTTCCTAAGAGATACCTTGAAGGTACCCTTAAAGGTATTATAAGGTCCTTCATCTCCTAGGAAATATGTTCAGCATCCCCTTGAATGTATGACAATGCCCTTTGAGATATCTCCTATGAGATGAATTCAAGGTACCTTTGAAGGTATTTTAAGGCCTTTCATCTCCTAGGAGATACCTTTAACGTCCTCTTGAATGTAAGATAATGCCCTTAGATATAACTCCTAATAGATGCCTTCAAAGGCCTTAAAATAACTTCATGGGTAAATTTAACGTATCTCCTAGGAGATACCTTGAAGGTACCTTTGTAAGTATTAAAAGGCCCTTAAATTTATCACCTAGTAGTGTTTTCAAGGTGAAGGAAAATTCTAGTCATGTGCATGTTGAAGGTATCTATTAGGAGATAAATTCAATATCCCTTTGAATATATGACATTGCCATTTGCGGTGTCTCTTAGGATATTCCTTCAAGGTCCTTAACATACACTTGTAATACCATCATGGTTAAATTTAAGGTATCTCCTAGGAGATACCTTGAAAGAAAAATTCACTCTTGTGCATGTTTGAAAGGTATTTCTATGAGATACCTTGAATGGACCCATTGATGGGTATTTTGACATATATTAGAAACATAATTCCCCCTCAACTTTCTCCTTAAAGAAATGTTTGTGGATTCCTTTGCCCATTATATTATATTGGTTGGTTCCTGATATGTTATAAATGTATAGTCAACTTTTAGGCCATCCCCTTTGAATGATTTCTAAATTTTTCTACACATATTTAATTTTTGGTTTGGTCATACATTATTAATTTAAGTTTGAGTTAGTGTATATATTCTAAAGATTTAATATGTATTTTGTATTGTATTTTATAATTCAAATTTAATTATATATAATTAATCACTACTTAATAAAAAATTATCTTATAACTGATGTAATATATAACTTACATTTTAAAAAAGATCAATATTTAAATCATTTCAATTACTTTGTAGAATGTCTTTGGGAGAGAAAGTAATTGCCACACTTAAAAGGAAAAATAATGCCTCAATCTAAGAGAATTTGGATATAGTACTATTTACAATACCAAAACTAGAATTAAATCCACATCACCATCTTCTATTTTATGGTGTAGACAAATTTTCTCTTGATGATTGGTATTTTGAGTTGTGTATTCTACCAAATATGCATGTAGGTATTTATTTTTTTATCACTATATTTGGGAAATAATCTTTTTAGATTGGAATAATCCTTACCTATGATAATGATGAACATGAAGATACCCTTAAATTATAATTGTAAGTATGTAATGGAGAATAGGAAATTATCTAATGTGTTATAACTAATTTTAGTAAATTTACACCCATTAAAATGGAATTGACAAAAAAACAAATCCTTATTTTAAAACATTTGGGTTTCATTTGAATATCTATGACAACCTTGAAATGTTTTGGTTGATAGATAAATATAATTTGGTCAATATAATAAAAAATATGTTGAAATAAAAAAATTAATAAGGGGAAACAACTTCTTCTACTTGTCACTATGTAAACATGTATTTAAGATACCCTACAATCATGATAGATAAAACATTGAAAAAATGA